>JACDJE010000021.1:1912504-1975372 GCA_016647715.1 Pavo muticus | reverse complement strand
CCGTCCGGCGCGGGGGAGGAGGGGCGGCAGCGGCGAGTGCTCGGCCGCGCCGCACCTGCCCCGCTCGGGGCGCCCGCCTTCCGCTCGGGACGCGCGGGCGGGCGGCGTTGAATGGCAGCGCCGCGCGTGCGGTGCCCGCTGCTATTGGAGCCGGCGCGGCGCTCCAGTCGGCAGCGCGGCGATGGTGCGTGCCGTGCCGTGCCTTGCCCCGCCGCCTGCTCGCCGCCCGTTGCTGCCTGCGGCACGAGAAGCGCGCGCGGAATGCCCTGCCCGGGAGCGCTGCGTGCGGCGGCCTCGGCTGGTTCGCATGGGAGTTGTCTTGTAACCGAGGTTTTCCATTTTGCACGTTTGCCTTCCCGCACGTTTTAAAGCTGCTTTCGATGTTTTTGCTCGGTTTGCTGACCAATGAGAGGTCTGCTTTCAAATGTCAGGTCTGCACACAGCTGAAAAATAGCTGAAGCCGGGTATAACTGGGGCTTCCACAAGTACATGGAGCTCCCCGTTACAATGAAGGTGGCCGCTGTGTCAGACCAAGTGTATGAATGTGTATGAAATTGTGCTGGGAATAGATGGTGCTGGTACTGAAGTTACATCACTTTTGCTTGCTGTAATTGCCCATAATCACACCACAACCACAAACATCCCAGACACACCTGATACTGGGAGCACTGCATACCCTAGAACTGACTGAAATAGCACAGTGTTGTTAAATACTGCGAAACAGAACGGTGACTGGGGGCCCTCTTGTATATGTTGTATTTTGGCTGAACGCATGGCTGGCATGTTCTTGAAGCAAGCTTAAAGCCTTTCTGTGAATCTTTTACCACATGTAGAATCACTTTAATAAGCTGGTGTAGTTTTGCAGTAATGTGAAGTCTGTTAGATGTGGGAAGTCACATGCAGCTTTGAATGCAATTGCATTCTTCTTGTGATGGCTCTTCCTTCTATGTTCTTGACTCTCTTAAGTAGTCCTATGTGGGGAAGTATTTCTTCCTCCAAGTAAAACTGGCAGCCACGTCTTGTAACTTCACCATTTCCAAAACCTGTGCAGAACATTTTTCCTCTCCAATTTATCTTATGTATGAAGTTCTGAATTGTGAGGTTGGAAGGGTTGAAGTAGGTCTCTTGTATTCCTTCGGTGTCGAGAACATTCCTCATGGGATTGATGAGTGTTGTCCATCTTCTGAGTTTTTTATTATGCCCCATAGACACGTGGCAGCTGCATTGCACAGGTAACTCCGGATGATGGCAATTCCTCATCTCATATTCCTGGTTCCCCCCCGCTATGCATTTCTTATAAAAATTACTGTTTTTTTGAATGTGATGTTCCATATGTCATCAGACTTAAAATACGAATGTCTGAATGGTGCCCTTGTGAGTTAATAGAAGCTTACTCTAAACTTTTGCAATGAGAAATGTACAAGCTGAGTAAAGAATGGCATTTTTACCGTTGCCTCTTAGGATGTTGGTTACATACTCACCTGTGGGGTAGATGCAGAAAGCTGGAATGATGTGCGTGCAGGTGGAGGAAATTTTTTAGTTCCTTAAACAGTGACTGGGCTAATCATAACAGTACTGATGTTTCCTTGCTTAGATTTAATTATTTTGATAATTTAGAAAATAGATAGCTAAGGTTGCTCTGGTGCTTTCCATTCTACCATTTTATCTTGGCTGCCTTGCCTTTTGGGGGGGGCTAGTTTGTCTACTTCATTGGCAAGCTTATCCATTCAAACTACTTTTTTCTCCCTTCCATTCTTTGTCTCTGCCTTGGACAGACTTTTCTATAAAGGGGAGGGAGGGAAGGGATCCCAGCTGCACAGACTTAGTCTTTCTTCATTACAGAAATTTGGAGGATTTGTTTTCTCCTTTTCATTTCTGAGAAGTTTTGGACCTCTGAGACCTTTCTGAGAAGAGCGAGGTGGCTTTTTCCTTTGTGTGAGAAATGCGCCATCCTCTCTTCTGAAAACTTCTGCACGTTTTGCTAAATGCTGTGTCTTCAGTAGATGACCTGAAGTGTTAAACCAGTATTAGACCAAAGAGCACTTTGATGCATCAAGCAAAGCAATGAGTGCTGTCATGGGAAGGCATTAAATGAAATTGATTTGTAAGGGTGTTGTACCCACATCTGTTGTATGTGCACTAATGGCCTTGTTTTGTTATGTCCTAATTGTGCTTGATTTTATATAGTACTGTTTATCTTCAAATTTGTGAGTGGAGAACTGTTCTAAAAAAACCAACAACCTTGAGATGTTAAAACCTTCTGATGAGAGAGGATGTATTTAAAGAACTTTAACTGACTTTTTCTTTTTTTCAGAATGGTGAATACATGCAGATGATTATCAGAATCGTGTAGAATTTGCTTTTTATTTGAGAGCTTATAAAACTGCTCGTCATGGAGAAACAGCAGATTGTGCTGGCTAACCGGGACGGTGGGACAGTGTCTGGCACACCACCTGCCTTTTTTGTTATATTGAAGCAACAGCAGGGAAATGGCAAAGCTGACCAAGGAATCCTAGTGGCCAACCGTGACGCTTGCGCTCTGGCCAGTAGCGTATTAATGCCAGTAAAACCCAAAATCAAGACCTGCCTCCCAGCTGACTGCGTCTCAGGGGGCATCACTGTCACCCTAGACAACAACAGTATGTGGAATGAGTTCTACCATCGCAACACGGAGATGATTCTGACGAAGCAGGGGAGGCGCATGTTCCCATACTGCCGGTACTGGATTACAGGTCTGGATGCCAACCAGAAGTACATCCTGGTCATGGACATCTCCCCTGTGGACAATCACCGATACAAATGGAATGGCCGCTGGTGGGAGCCCAGTGGGAAGGCAGAGCCCCATGTTCTTGGACGAGTGTTTATTCATCCAGAGTCGCCTTCCACTGGCCAGTATTGGATGCACCAGCCGGTATCTTTTTACAAACTCAAGCTTACTAACAATACCCTGGACCAGGAGGGTCATATCATCTTACATTCTATGCACCGCTATCTGCCGCGGCTTCACTTGGTTCCTGCAGACAAAGCCACGGAAGTCATTCAGCTCAATGGCCCAGATGTCCATACGTTTACCTTCCCACAGACAGAGTTCTTTGCGGTTACAGCCTACCAGAATATTCAGATTACCCAGCTGAAAATAGATTACAATCCTTTCGCAAAGGGATTCAGAGACGATGGCTTGAATAGCCGACCTCAGCGCGATGTGAAACAAAACAATAGCTTTGAACTGGAAGAAGGTAATGTTTTTAGCTCTGCCAGCATTCGTAGTTGCCCTGCTGAAGTTGACGCGTTAGAATTACATCGGAGAATAGATTCTTCATTCATTGGCCAGAACTCATCAGCCGTGAATCCGGAGAAAGAATCCTTTAATGCAGAGCAGGACTTTGTAGGTTTCCTGGACACTGGCCTGCCTTCCGGTGATATGCCAAAGCTAAAACAAGAAGTCACTGAGAGGTGGGTTAGCATTCTGTTTTTATAATAAATACCTGTTGAGTGAGGTATTTGGTAAAGCATCAGGTAATGAGATGCTTAGTAGACAGATGTATGGATAAAGTTTGTTTGACCTGAAATGGTGGAACACTTACTGCTGAAAGCTTTTCCTTCCTTTAGACGGTCATCTGTCAGTTTGAACTTCCTAATGTATCTGAGGAGTACAAGAGTTTGGTGGGTTTTGTATGTTGCTTTACTCGCTTTGTAAAGAAATGTTGAGGGATTCTTCTTAACTCTTGTGGTATTCAGAAGTCTAAATTTAGTTGTTTTGAATTTTAAAGAGAGCACATTTCAGTCATGCAAAAGTTGCCCTTTTTTTAAGAGTTGCTTACCACCACAACAGGCTGTGTCTGTTTCTTCATTTTTCATTAGTGAATGAGTGATGATGTGTGAGGATGATGTGTGTTTGGATAGGGTATGAGTAGTGGTTACTCCAAGGTGGCTGTTTTGTCAGTAACTTCTTGTGTGAATTCTTTCCTTCCTCAAGGGAGATTGAAGCAGCCCGCCTTTCACTACTTCAGTGCTTAACCTGCCAAAAAAACAGTTTCAAAAGCAACCTTATGTAGATGAGTATGCCAAGACATTATTTACCTACACATAACTACTTTGTCAAGTAACTAGGATATCGGGATGGTGTTAACTATGTAATTCAAGCTCACTTCCTAGAAGGAAAAAAGTGTGTTGCTTCCAATGTAATTATAGCTTGCTTCAAAGGCTGTAGTACATTCAGTGTGTTTAGAGGGGATAAAGATTTGTTTGATTGTGTTTTTCCTAGGAGAAATGATCTTCTTGCCTTTTGAGTAAGTGCAGAACCTTGAATTACAAAGTTCTACATTCATTGAGACTTTCTGGTTGTGATTAGGCCTAAGACTGTTCCAATTGCTGTGGGATCTAGAGTGTCCTAGATTATGCAGTAATTTCCAGTTGCAGTGTATTAGAGAGAACGTCTCCTATACTTCTTAGGTTCTCCAAAAATGTAAATTCTAGAGAAACTCATTCTGATTATAGATCAATGCTTAGATAACTTTGCAGATTGTAAGTAAAAGAGTACATCTCTGTAAGTAACCACTGAGAAGTTTGAAAACTTACTTTGTCTTAAAGTGGTTTTTTTCTCTTTGGAGTCAGTTCCTGTTGCAAAAGCTTGGAGTTTTGTTCATGGTCACATTGTTCATTTGCTTTGTCTGAAGGGTGTCATTGAAACAAATCATTTGGAGAGATGTCTGGACTGAATAGCTTCTGTGGTTTTATTTTCTTCCTCTCTCCTGTTTCCCTTTATTTCCCAAAGGATAAAAACCGTAGTGCTGGAAGTGCAGATAGTGTCTGACCCAGTAAATTTTGGGCTGTTCTAGAATGAATTACTCTTTTTTTCCTCTTTGAGTAATTTTAGGGACTCGAGAACCTTACCGAAGAGCAGCTCATTTGACTCAACAGGCTTTGTTTCTTCTGGTCCAGTGTGTATTAGATGCCTTCCACAGTTTCACCTCTAAGACGGTTCACCTCTGAAGTGTGCTTGAAGCTGCTCGTACAGGGAGAGTCCCTAAAGGGTTTTTCTCTGTTCTGTGCTAGGAAATATTAATCATTTTATGAATAAATATTTCTCACAGTCCTAAAACAACCTTCAAAATTAGTCCAGCTTTTTGTTCTGTGTGTGCAAAATAGCCAAATTCTGTGCTTGGAAATAAAAAATGATCTCACCCAGGGAATGGCAGAACTCTTTATTTGTGTGCGAGTTGTTGAGGACATTGGTTCTTTTTTTCCCTTCAAATCTGTTTACAGAGTTTTCATGCCACGCATCAGCCTTTCAAGGACAGTGTTTGAGTGAGCCGTATCCTCCTTTGTCAAACAATAAGTGTTAATATTTACAGTTGATAACTGTTATTTTCCCCTAGATAGTATTACCTGTAAATTGATGGGCAATGTCTTGCCTCTAGACAGCGTAGTGATTTTGGCTGGCTTTAGGTTTGTGCAAGAGTTAGAAGCTGGGAGCTGCTGCTCTCAGGTAGCTTGTCCAGGGGAGGTGGAGTTCCTAGTGCTACAGTGTGGAATGTTTATCCCGCTTGTCCTTAGTTTTGCTGACTGGAGGGTTTCCTTTGCTGCAAGTGGGACTTCATAAGAGGGTGCATGCAGCTGAGAAGAGTTTGAATCTTGAGTTGTTACTGCACGTTTGAGATAAATATTCTAGTTATACCAGGTAGTCTGTTTTCTTCAGTGCTTTGGAAATATGCTTCTTTTTATCGGGTGTATCGTAAGAAAAACAAATCTTTAATTTTAATTACGGGCATTTCTAAGTGGACGTTTATACCTGCAGCCACTCAAATGTTGGGAGTATGGAGGGAATCGCAAGCAAAAGATGGTGGTTCCTAAGTCTTATAGGCTGCTGCACCCTTTTCCCTTCTAAGGTCTTTTGAATTTTCAAAAGCAGAAATACTGTGGGAGTTTTGAATGCTCCTGTAGGCCTGCTTTTCTAATTTGGTAGTGCTGTGTTTAGTCTGAAAGCTTGCTTTTCTTTCCCTCCTCGGCTTTTGAAAGAGTGCTGTAGTAATCATCCTTCAGACTCAACCGCAGATAGTGACAGATTTCCAGATCAATTCCAGGGGAGTCCACGTGTTCCATAGTGTATTTTAAAATGATCTACCTGGAAAAATCCAGGTAAATGAGCAGCTGAAAATTCAGTACGTGAGCGGCTGCGTGGTTTATCTTGGCAAAATGCAAGAAAATTACTTCCTTGTGTTTTCTGTTTAATCATGAGGTACAAAATAGTGTGTTACATGGGAGTATAAAAAAAAAAACTTTCTTAAATATGGGCATTGTCCCACATCAGGTAAGGAAAGAAGCAGCTAAGACATGATCTCACCATTTCTAGCTGATCTCAGATTAGAGGGTAGAATCTGGGAGGACAGACTTGTGTGATCCGCCTCCCCATAGAGTACAGGAAGAGATGTTGCTGTGGTTGTGTTGGAAATAGTGCACATCGCAAACTAAGAGCAAAAGAAATGAGAACAGCGCTACGAAGGAACTTGTTTATTACTGTCTGCGAAGTTGATAATTGCATTTGAATTTAAAATATTTGGACAAATATTTGATCTTTTTTTATGTACATGCATGGATGATACCTCACTTGTCACCATCTGGCTTATAGTTGTAATAGGAAGAGGAACGTGGCGTTTGTGCCTAGGAATTTGATTTTTACAGCAGGGCTTCTTTGATTTAGGTAGGTGCTTTCCAAATCCCTCACAGAATGGTATTCCTTAGCTTGAGGAATGAATCTTGCAGTGGGTAAAGAAAGATGTCTGGAAACGTCCAGACTTTGTTTGGCTTTCAAGTGGAAACAGTAGAATTCGAATGAGGCATTTATTCTTGGCCAGCAAGATTGTTAGATTTTATTTGTCTCTTCATTTTAGAGAATTTTAAAAAGCATATCAGATCTCCTTAATAGCATTCATTTTAATTGTGGATTTGCTGTGCTGGATGAACCTGTGTCTGTAGCGTGACAGGACTTTGAGTTGCCCAGGACCTCTAAGCATATTGTCTTAGAATTTCTCTTGCTCCGTGAAGAAGAAAGGCTTTTTAATCTTGCATTTGACATTCTTCATGAAATGAATGTTTGGAACTTGCTTATAGAAAACTCAATGGCCGGAGAAGATGGTAGACAAAACAAGATCCTCCTGCAGCACTGCTGTTAACTAAGTAGGCACATTTTTTGCTTCAAGCTTAATTCTGGTTACTCAGCGTCCCTGTAGATTTTCTAGATAGGGTCTGCCTTCCTCTTCGGAATTTTATTTGCAAGTATATGAATCTGCATCCTTGTTTTACATCACAGTCTTTATTTGTGAGCTGCTCCAAGTCATGACTGGTGTGTTCAAGGTTTTCTCCTTTAACCGTGCCCTAAGTCTACACAAGGCTGAAGCAACCCCTTCCTCCTCTTCTTCCTCTCCCTTTATCACAGTCCAGGATTCAACTAAGAACAGTCATTTTTTGAGGGGAAAAAGTATACAGAGAGAACAAGCTCTGTGTTTGTACGTGTCATCTATATAAACAGTACTAAAATATCACTATATAATGTATATGTTACAAAAGCTGTTAAATTATTGAAATTGTTAACATTAACAAAAATTAAAGCAGGTACTGATTTTAAACATGTTAGTAATCACATGATGCTAATATAATTCTAATATTTTAACATACTTTTAATATATAATGTTGTATAGTACTTATAAAGAGTATATTAGAATACCATTCAATATGCTTACTAACGGACTTCTGTTACTTTCTGAGTTTCATTCTACATCTGAAATTCTTGTTTTGTATTTTATGTGTTTTCTTATGATGAGAAGCCAGTTTTTGAAGTTCTTAACAGAACTGCTGACTGTAGTTTTCTGGCTGGTATGTCTGTCCCTCAAAGAAGCCCATCATTTGGGAGCGTAATACCCAATGCGTGGTGTGTAACATTCTGATTAGGTCAGCACTCCATCTGGGTGGAAGATGGTGCACAGTTGATAGATTGTTAATGTTCCGTAATTGTTTTGGACCAACAGTTTCATTTAGGAATGGTTTTTGTGCGGCTTCAGGGTGAATTAATTAAAATTTTGGTTAAATCTTTTGAACTGAGGTATAGTAAGCATTTATTTAGCTTCTCGTTTGCAAATAAAGAGGCTTTTACTGAAGTGACAATTAGATATTTGGTGAACCGAGTCACTTGTAAGCATTTAAAGCATGGAAACTTAGCATCAGTCCATGGTATGTGTCAAGTAGGAAAACTGCAAATGTTATCCCAGTATTACTAGGGAAGGAAATGATGCTGCTACCTTCACAAAAGAAGCTGTATTGTCTTCAGTGATAGCAGATGGTGGGAGGTTTTTTTTTGGTTGGTTGTTTTTGAATGCTTGCTACTTAAAATGTAAGCTTGTAAATGACAGCTTATTTAGCCAACACATGTCTTGGAGCATTTTGGAAGTTCTTTACAACGTATAACAGAGGGTTATAGGAGATGATAATGTTTTGGCAAAGCTGGAGATCTTACAAAGATCTGTTGTGGTTTTTTTTCCCCCTGCCCAGTCCCATTGCTAGCAGTTATGAGAGCAGCTCCCGAGTGGCATCCCCGTTGGACCCCAATGGGCAGTTCAACGTAGTCATTAAAGAGGAACCCATCGATGATTATGACTATGAGACAAATATTTGCACACAAGGAGTAAGTGTGAAACAGGAAGACACAGATGAAGAAACTGATGAGTATTCTAACACTGATGACGATGATCCTGTCCTACAAAAATGCCTGAGGAGATACAGTGAAGTAGATAGAAATGATGGAGACTTCAAGTCTAGGAAGCGCGTGCTATCCAGTCCTTCAGGTGTTGCCAAGGCAAAAATGTTAAAATTGGATAGTGGGAAGATGCCCGTGGTCTATTTGGAGCCTTGTGCGGTTACAAAGAGTACAGTGAAGATATCTGAGCTCCCACAGACCATGCTGTCCTCTTGCAAGAAAGACAAATCCGCTTTGAATACAGTACTGGATTCTTTGCCTGTCTGTTTTGAAAATCACAAAGGTTCTTACTCAGACACAGCCGCTATAACTGAGGAGATACCTGTGAAAAAAATGTCTCCTGGAAATAAACTGGCACAGAAGTATTCCTCAATCAAAGAGGCCCAATGGATTCTATCTAAATCACCTAATTTTAATCTTAGGAGCTCTGTGGGTTGTCAGGTTTCGGACAAAGAGATTTGTGGAAGAAGAAAAACCGGAGTAGTGAAGAATTCTGCGTCCCTGAAAGGCTCTGGTAGCAGTCAAAACTCGCTGTCATCAGGTACCACTAAAAGAGGAAGGCCACGGAAGCTGAAAATCTCCAAGGCTGGTCGGCCACCTAAAGGTATAGGGAAACCTGTAATAACAAGCAAGAACAGCCCTATGGGGCCTGGGAGTATCCTTCCAGATGTTAAGCCAGACCTTGAAGATGTTGATGGAGTCCTCTTTGTGTCCTTTGCATCAAAGGTAAAACCAAACTGTTCTGAATTAAATTCAGCCTGTTTTTACTTACGTGCTGAAGGTATGTTTTCATTTAAACTGAGTTTTAAAATGTGTGACCACCTCAGATCTGTCATTATCTTGTCCTGAAGTTAATCATAGCATTGTCTTGCTTAATGACTTCTGGATAAATAATGGGATCTAGGGTTCTGTATAAGATAAAGCATACTTGTTTGTTAGTTTGTATTTTGAATATTTCAGTGATATTTGATGTGACTTAGTGTGCATCTGAGGCAGTTTTTTGAGGCATATTATTCAAGGCTCTTTATGTATGTAGGAAGCTCTTGACATTCACACTGTTGATAGAGCTGGAGGAGAAGAATCACAGAATCTTCAGGCTCCCTTGTTGACTACAAACGATCCAGGTAATTTTTGGGGTTTTTTTTGTGAGTTGATTTTCCCCGTGGTGAGGGAATTTAAAAAGGTACATTGGAAAATTAAATATTAAGTCATTTTTTGGCACATGAAATATCTTTTATACTTTTTATGTTTTTGAGAAGATTGTCAGGCAAGAATACAAGTACTGGAAAAGGAGTTGATGGAAGAGCTGAAAACATTGAGGCATAAGCAAGTAATACATCCTAGTCTTCAGGAAGGTAAGTGTGCCATGTATATATTGTTGCATCTTGTATTTTATACTTGATCATACAGAGTCGATAGTTTCCTGCTGGATTTAAAGCTACATGTGCCTAATACAGTTGGCGTCTGATTTTGGTTACTTTTTTAGACAAATATTATTGAAAAATGTACACATTTGTATGTACAAACAGGAGAATACGAAAGGAAAACTGTAACTGTGGTTGGTTTCTCTCTTGCTACTTGTGGCAATGACAGAAAATCTAAGCTATTTTATCCAGGTGGTTTGGTTTTTTTTTTTTTTGAGACTTCCAAAGTGGTTTCAGCCAGCCAATAACAATATTTTTGTTCCCACACGTTCATATTGCAAACCAGAAGGGGTGGAGGGAAGTAAGAGATTACTCCTGAATCTCTTACAGCAAAGTAAGGTTTGTGTTATTTTATATAGCCTGTGTAGAAGATGCTGAGACTTTAGGCTGTACCTGTTTTGTGATGAGTTAATCCTTGTAGAGGGCAGATGGAGCTAGAAATGGAGAAATGTTTAAGTTACTTAAGTTACTACTTTTCATATGTTTAAGTCTGATTCTCTGAGTTGCTGTAGATCCGGGTTCACTAGCCACATAGAAAGGCCCAGCAACATACTTCTATGTGATCAGGTAGAAGAAAGGTCAATGCTATCAACAGGGTGATGATGTTGAAAATCTTTGATGCCAGTACTGAGACTGGCTTTGGCATGGGCTTCAGAGCAACTGATGAAAGAACTGATCAAAACTGAAACATCATACCTCTTGTTCTTGAGGTTCTCTGAATTTCTCATAACTGCAGTGCTGTAGGAATTTTGACTCTGAATACTGTTGCTAGTTATGTTGGGTCCTTACACATTTCTGCTGTGAAGAACCATGGATTATCTCAAATGGTTCATGCAGTATGTATGGTGAGATCAAACCTGTCAGTTTTGGTGGCCGTTTAAAGGGCTGCCTTTACATTTTAGTGTTGAGCTGATGTTTGTGTCTTTCACAAATCATAGAATCAATTTCAGTGTTGTAGAATTGCTTGGGTTGGAAGGGACCTTAAAGATCGTTTAGTCCAACACCTCTGCCGTGGGCAGGGACACCTCCCACTAGCACAGGTTGTCCATAGTGCCATCCAGGCTAGACTAGTACACTTTCAGGGATGTGGCATAGAATAGAATAGAATCTCTAGAGTAGGAAGGGACCTTTAAAAGGTCATCTAGTCCAACTGCCCTGCAATGAACAGGGACATCCAGGTCTAGATAGGTTGCCCAGGGCCTGATCCACCTTCGCCTTGGAAGTCTCCAGGGATGGGGCATCAACCACCTCCCTGAGCAGCGTGTTCCAGTGCCTCACCGCCTTCACTGTAAAATACTTTTTTCTTATATACACCCTAAATCAACCCTCTGTAAGCTTGAAACCATTTCTTCTTGTTTCTGTCACCACAGACCCTGCTTAAGAATCTGTCCCCTTCTTTTCTGTAGCTCCCCTTTAGATAGCAAAAGGCTGCTATCAGGTCATCTTGCAGCCTTGTCTTCTCCAGGCTGAACAGCCCCAGCTCTCTCAGCCTGTCCTTATAGGAGAGGTGTTCCATCCCTTGGATCACTTTTGTGGCCCTCCTCTGGGTGTGCTCCAGCAGGTCTATGTTTCTCCTGTACGAAGGACTCCACGTTGCTGGCTCATCTCCAGCTTGCCATCCACCTGTACCCCCACATCTTTTTTGACAGGGCTGTACTCAGTCCTTTCATCCCCTAGCTTGTATTGCTAATCCACAGCTTCTCTGGTGGTGGTGAATTCTCAGCACTCTCAGAGTAAGGAATTTCTTCCATACATCTAATCTAAATCTACCCTCTTTTAGTTTAAAGACATTACCTCCTATCACTGCACTCCCTGATCAAGTCCCTCCCCGCAGTTCCCACTCTCCTCATTAAGTATTAGGAGGTCATGATGAGGTCTTCCTGGAACCTTCTTTTGTGTAGGCTGTGAAAAAACAGCTCTCTCAGCCTCTCTTCTTAGGAGATAACCCACCTCTCAGCTAGATTGTACCTGTGTGGTATATAACATCAGTGTTGATGGTTGTATCATGGATGTCTAAATGCAGGTTTCCTCTGACATTATTCCAGAAAGAGGTGTCCCATTTTATAAAGATCTCATTGACCTCCACGGCCTCACACATCTGTGTGTGTTGTCATATTTCAAAAATTGTGGTGAAATCTTCTGTAGTCAGTTACTAGCAATGCTGCATGTTGCACCGAGCGGATGTTATGGTATGGCAGTATTGAATAAAGCTCTTGGATTTGCCTCTAGGCCCGTTTAAGGACTGTGTATTTTCCCAGTTACATCAACTTTGAGTCCTGGAGCTTGGTGCAACTTAATCAGCTTTCTTGATCTTGTTACTTGTTCTTCAAAATTTCTTGGCCACAGATCGTAACTAATACCTCCTTATGGTCTACTGCAAAGCAGACAAAGAGGCATCGCTCCTTCCTTTCTCGAGGAAGCAAAGTGCATGTCTTTGAATGTTCATTCAACCATCTGGTTGAAGCTTACTGGCTTTTTTGCCCTCCGTGTAGTATAGTAAATGGAAATAGCATTTTTGGCATTACCTCTGCTTTGGTTTTGTGTAATATAGTTGAGAAGAATAAGTATCTCTTGATATTCATAGATACCTGAAGCCTGCAATTGCTGTTGAGTTGTGAAGTTAAGAAAATGAATATCTAGTGTAGCTTGCATTATGAAGTTGATGTGCTTAGTCATCAGATACATAAAAGTACTTCTGGTTGGCTAGAAAGCCATCAATAGTTCCTGTGGAAACTAGCATTCAGATAAAGGATGGATTGGAACATGCATTTGAAGAGGTGATTGTGAAGATCTTGTAGGCATTGGGACTGCAGGAAGAAGATGCTTCTAAAAGATGGGAATTCAGCTTCAGCATGTTAGGAAGAAAGCTCCTACTAGAGTACTGCTATGCTTTGGAGAGCCTCTTCTGTGTGAACTAATTTGAATCCCTTGTCACGTTGCTGAAAATCAAAGCACTGTTGTCTGGCATCGTGATTCAGAGAAAATTGTTGTGGAGGGAGTTCTTCATTTGCTACTGTTTGACTGCAGCAACTGAACTTAGCAGTGTGCTGGCGATGATGAGAAATTGATAGAAGTGATAGTTTACCTGTCATGTTTTGTGATGTCCATACAGACATGTTTGTTCTCTTCAGACTGTGTTCTGAAAGCGTCAGGATAATTCAAATAGAGTGTCATGAAGAATAAACTCTGTGCTCTTTCCTTTAAAATCGCTTTGAAAATAAATAGATGCCGTCCTGACATTTGGCAGTTGATGTGTTTTTATACAAAATGCTACATTGCCTTACTTGTCGTGCTCATCTTTGCCATGTAGATTTGAGAATTGTATCTCATCAGACTGCCTTTGGTAAAGGTGTTCTTTTAATAGCCACATCTGAGATTTGTTCTGCATCTATTGTTTTTAGGCTGCCAGTTACCAAGTGACTGTGCTTGCTACTTGTAAAGATAAACGTGTACTGCCAACAAAAAGTTTTTGCTCTATGTGCAGATCTGTCTTGAGCATTGTCAAGTTTCTACAATTTTATTTCAAATCTTGCATACTTAATAACTGATTTTCAGACTTCGGCAACAGCAGCAGTGTTTGTAGGTTTCTGTTGCAAAAAAAAGAAGCAACAACAAAACCCAACAAAGTAAATATTCTCTACGCCAGACTGAGCTGAGTTGGATAGCCATATATTCTTTCATTCGCTGAATAGTAATTCTGCTGGCTTTTTTTGCTTTCCTCATTATTTCTGTATCCTTACCTGATTTGCTAATTGATAAAGACACTTTTTGTGGCTAGGGTAAGCTTTTCCAGCTAACCATTTGGGGGAGGTAAGGAAGATGTTAACAAGCAGTAAAGTGTCCAAGCCAGTGCCATTCAACAAAGCTGCCTGTTTTGTTTCATTTTAGCCATAGAATCGTAGAATCACACACAATGTTCTCCCTGCTTAAAAAAAAGAAAAAGAAAAAAGGGAGGAGGGTTGATTTATTGCAAAGAAACAATATGGCTGGCTAGCTAATTTCAAGCTTATCTGTAAGGACAGTGGGGGGACAGGGGGGTGGAAAAAGCCCGTGGAGAGATCCTGAGAGAGCTGAATACTGAATACAGCTGTATTGTGGAAATGAATAGAACGCTGACATTCTGATCGCGAAAATTCTGCAGAAACTTCAGTAGCAGTCAAAAAAAAGTATCAAGTCATTCAATTTTCCTTCTATTTTCATCTCCCTAAAATACTCTTTTAATTCATACCTTTTGAAGATCCATTGTAAGTAACAGTTATTAATCCTTTTTTCTGAACCCTTAAAACGTGGATGAATGCTAGAGAAGTCTGTCTGTAGTGTGAAACTTTATTTTTCTAAACATCCTTACTTTTTTTCTCCTTAACATCTTGCTGCATTGATACTGATAATTTCTTCCTGCAGTGGGATTGAAGTTAAATTCTGTGGACCCAACAATGAGCATCGACTTGAAATACCTGGGTGTGCAACTTCCTCTTTCCTACTCAAATTATTCCTTGTGGAGCTATCCAGGAACTAACCCCAATTCTCCAGGTGGGTAGAACATGAATCTGCCGAGATTGAAGGTATTACGTTGTATTGTCAATGATCAGAGGGACTGGGGACATGCTGCTGTTCAGAGATAGTGTTCTTTTTCATTGGGGCAGGAGTATTGGACTTTCCAAAAGCCGTGAAAACAGAAAAGCCCATAATCAAAATACTTTATAAAGCAGTTAGCTTTATATTTGATTGTATTTTTTTTTTTTTTTTACAAAGCTGTCGATGAAATATGCTTGTAAAATTACTATTTCTTGTATTAATTTATTTGGTATCCAAACAAATGCATTTTTCATTAAAATGTGACTGATTCTACTACTGGCAAAATACTGGTTTTTAACAGTAAACGTGTTTGCTAAACAAAGCACCGGGAGGTTAATTCCAACGTCTCTCTCTTGCTTTAGTATTCTGACTGCTGTTGTTTTTTCCTGTACTGTTTTTGGAGCTGGTAAAGAGGCAGACCTTGTGTCTGCACACCACAAAAGAGACAGATCCAATTCGGAACACCCTAGACTGGCTCTGTGTCAAGGGCAGTTACTTCTAGCCTAGCCTAGCAATATATAAAACAGCTACAGAGGACCCTGTTAGTATATCTACATTACACTTTAGCACTTGGAGATAATGGATTGTTTGACAGAGCTGGCACTAACTTTTGTGATTATTCTCAGTCTCTGTGCTTCACAGATAGGCTGCCGAATTTGACAGAACAGCAAACATTAAATGTAGTTTCTACAGGTCCCTCAGATTCATTGGCTAAACTGGGGTGAGAAGCTCCACTTACTTTCCTCACTCAGCTCAAAACTTACTTGTCCCATTTTAACCTACATAGGCATTTTAAAAGCAACTGCTTGCATTATTGCTAAGGGAAGAAGGGTGAAACTGGAGAGGAGAGGCTATCTTATGTGTGGGATAGAAGAACGCATGGTTACATGGTAACTGTCCTGAATGCTTAGCTTTTTTATTTATTCTGTTAATTAGAAAAAAAGGCACCTTATTCTGTCTTTTGATTAGTGTACATGTATCTCTGAAAAGAAAGAAACAGTTCACTAGGACATTTATAACAATCTTGATTTATAAACTGAAGCTAGCTTTCTTCTTTTCCAGATACTGGATTTCCTTTTGTTTCCAGAACAGGAAAGACAAATGATTTCAGAAAGATCAAAGGCTGGCGAGGGAAGCTTCATGGTGCTTCTAGAAATGAAGGTAGAAAAAACAGAACGGGATTAAAACAAAAGCGATGAGATGAGTGCAGATATTTCCAAGATCATCTTCTTAACCTTGGAGAGATGTTGCAATTCAGTTATATGTGTGTTTTAATGAGAGATTTATTTTTGTTTTGAGGCTCTCTTGAATATTGCTACTACTTCCATGAACAGCCAAAAATGAGTGCTTACAAGGGGAAAAGAGAAACTGAAAATGATAAAAAGAACAGAATGAACAACAAAACATATTCTGTTTTACACAGAAGGTTTCAGTGAAAATCAAAGTTGTGATAGTTTTGGTTTTGTTCATCAGTTTTGGTTTAGCCTGAGGAGCAGTATGGTAAGCCCAGAATTCTGTTGCCCTAGAGACTTTGAAGTGATTTTCTTTTATATTGGATGCATTTTTAACTCCAGTTAAGTGAATGCTTCTACATATTCAACTATTTGCCCTGCCTCAGAAAGAAATGAGTATTTGGCTGTTTGCCAGGTCTTATTTGGAAATTGGATAAAATATTTCTGTTGTACTCTCTGCACTTGAATACAATATTGTGTTGGGGTATTACAGATTTATTCTGCTGTTGCCAGATACATGAGGATACATGTTTAGGACAAACAAAAGTAAGCTGCACAGAAGCACTGACTGTTGAAGACTTTCTTCTTTTGTGAATGAATATACTTGTAAAATTTCTACAAAAAGAGTTGTTCAGACTGCTGGCTGTGTTTCAGATTGAGTTGTATTTGATATTTGTGTGTTGTACTCTTAAAGGAATTACATACATCTTTAAAGAAGTATTTACCTCTTCTGTACTGTTTAATTGCAGTAAGATTTAAATATATATATATATATATAAAAGATAAAGCCTGTCAATGTGCTTTCCCAAGGGCCAGTTAAAATGCTCTTCATTTATTTAGGTGGCAGTTCAGAAGGTTCCTTGAAGAATCGCTCAGCATTCTGTAGTGACAAGCTGGATGAGTACCTGGAAAATGAAGGAAAGCTGATGGAAACCAGTATGGGATTCTCTTCTAGCACGCCCACTTCCCCTGTGGTGTATCAGCTTCCCACCAAGAGCACTAGCTATGTGCGAACACTAGACAGTGTTTTGAAGAAGCAATCCACTGTAATTCCATCCACATCTTACACCTTCAAGCCTGCTTCTCTGTCGTCTACCTCCAGGAAGGCAAGGACTCAAAACAGACAGACATCTTCAAACAGTAGAGGAAGATCATCCTACAAGCCTATACTGCCTTCACCTTTTCCTGCCAAGCAGAAACAGAACTTTTCAGCATCAGCGGAGAAGGCTGCTAAGTCTCTCTCAGGTAGCTGTTTGACTAGCCAAGCAGATGGTTTCCTGATGTCAAATCTGGATGAAAGCATACTGCCAAAACAAATAAGTTTGCGCCATGCACCACAACAGCAACAAGCAGCTCGTCCGCCAGGTTTGTCTAAATCTCAAGTGAAGCTAATGGACTTGGAAGACTGTGCTCTCTGGGATGGCAAACCACGAACCTACATTACAGAAGAACGAGCAGATATCTCTCTGGCTACCCTGCTTACAGCTCAGGTAGATAGCAATTCCTTCCTTTCCTTCCTTTCCTTCCTTTCCTTCCTTTCCTTCCTTTCCTTCCTTTCCTTCCTTTCCTTCCTTTCCTTCCTTTCCTTCCTTTCCTTCCTTTCCTTCCTTTCCTTCCTTCCTTTCTTCCTTTCTTCCTTTCTCTGTACTGTTGCTTTTTCAATTATCTGTAGTTATTGAAGTTGCCTGTAGATGCAGAAAATAAGACTGAAGCTGCTAATGAGCATGACAAAACATGATCTTCCTTTGTGTTGTAGCCTTTGTATTGGAAGTTCAGAACTGCTGTCTTAACAGTACGTGGGAGTACTAATTGTATTAATAACGTGTTGATGGGAATCATTAATTATGAATTATCTCAATTTCCCTGTTAAAAGTTCTAATTGATACAGTTTCTATTCAGTAACTGCATTTCCTTGCTATTTGACACTTCTTTTTTCAATAGGGCTAACTCCAAAAAAACAGAAACAAAACAAAAAACATTGTGTAACTTTGGTGTCAGATGATAAGCTCTTGCTTTCTTCACAACCCACTTCTTAAAGAGGCTGTTGAGCTGTCTTAAATTGTGTCTCAGAATGTTAAAATATAAACTCTCCTCTATTGTATTTTTTGCATACATGTGACAAATTTTTGTAGATAACCAGACCATGTAGTAGGAGGAAGTTACAATTCTGAATGAACTTGGAATAGCAATTTCACATGCGCTTGATTTCATCTTGCTAAAATTTCAAGTGTTCACTTGCTATCTAAAACTTTTTCAGGCTTCTCTCAAAAACAAACCTATCCATAAAATAATACGACGACGAGCACCTCCTTGCAATAATGATTTCTGTCGACTGGGTTGCATATGTGCCAGTCTAGCACTGGAAAAACGTCAGCCTACCCATTGCCGCAGGCCAGACTGTATGTTTGGGTGTACTTGCTTGAAGAGAAAAGTAGTGGTGGTGAAGGGTGGATCAAAACATAAGAAAATACTGAAAAAGGCTGTGCGTGGAAATCTTGTGTTCTATGGATCACAAGAAGAACAGCAAGAGGATGAAGATGTGGAAGAAGAGGGTGTGGGAGAAGAAGATGAGATGAAGCATAAAGACAAGAAGAAAAGGAAAAAGGTGGAATACAGTGAGTATTGCTGGGTAAAAAGCAATTTCTTAAACTTCTCTGAAATCAGCTGTGTCGCCAGGAAATTCTGTTAGGTTCTAGTAGGGATCCCATTACTAAATCCAGAAATGGGAATGAGCTCTGAGAGATCTCTGCAGTTCTTATCTTGGTATAACTGACTGGCAGGTAATCACCCCTTTTCCCTTTTAGTAACTCTTACCTATTACAGGCTTTTTCCATTATTCAGTTGTTTGTCTTCCTCAATTAACTAGTTTCTTTTTGGTAATTTTAACTCTCTCTGAACTCTCTAAATGTCTTTAGGGACTAAAGATATGAGATAATTGCTACTATAGCTGTTGGTAATCTTTACTGTCTTCTGCTCTCTCTCCCTCTTACCAAGTAAGCATCTGGAGCTTTATTTTCACTTCCTGTATATAACTGTATAATTCATTGACTTGGTGGAAATAATGTAGAGTAGTTTTAGATCTGTCCTAAGGTATGTTCAGAAATATGACAGAAATTGGCCATGAAACATTTTCAGCTTTGTTCTGGTAATAATTTTGTCAATGGTAAAAAATGATGCTATCTGGTTTTCCACTGGAGTAAATAAATTTTTATGTGTGTTATAAAGTATATTTTTTGCATGTTTGAAATTTGTGTTTGCTGTGTTTTAAGATCCCCTGCTCTGTAGTGGTTTTTTAATCTGCTATTTTAGCACAGCTAGGAAACAGTGATTAGCATAGAATCTTTCTCATTTTCATTTCCTGCATTTGTGGACAAATCCCTGTGGCTTCTTGCTAGAATTTGAGACAAGAAAAGACACCAGTATGATCTTCTGAATTCAGTATGAATTAGTTACTGGTATGTGGCTAGACTTCAGACTCAAACTAAAATGCTACATTCATTTTCACTTGTATAAATTACTGGGTTTTTAAAATTTGTTTATTACTTTTTTTTTTTTTCCAGCTATCTGTGACTCAGAGCCAGAAAAGCCTCTTAGGAATTGTCCATTGTGGGTAAAAGTAGAAGGTGAAATAGATCCAGAACCTATTTACATTCCAACACCATCTGTTATTGAACCTGTTAAATCTACAGTCCTGCCTAACCCAGAAGTCGTGCTTTCTAGTAAGCATAGATCTTCTAGTGGAGTGAAAACAGGCAGAGTGTATACTCCTAAACCCAACCCTGTGGTAAGAAATGGGATATGCTAATTCTTTTTTTAAGCGGAGAATTAAAGCAAACACTGCCAAAAACTTCTGTATATTTTAGATAAAATGAGATGATAGGCGTGTTGATAAGCTCGGATGAATTGACATATACATATATATATCTTTAACTATGTTAGTCTTCTGTTCAGAATTTACTGTAGCAGTGAGAAAGGTGGTAATGATTTGCTGATAACCTCTTAAATAATGCAGTAATATATGCTGTTTATGGGTAAAATGATTGCTGTCCTGTAATGTTTGTAGTAGTTACTGTCTGCAGGAATAACTCATAACTTACTTGTGAAAAAAGTCTGAATAGTGACACGGAGGATCACTGTAGTTGTAGAAGCTTTTGTGTTCTTGTTTGTGGCTTCACTGCCAGTGTTGTAGGAGTCTGTCTTTGGCTCTCCTCTCCCCTCGCCTTTATCTAATGCAAGCAATAGCAGCCATAGAGGAAGAATAGTAGTGAGGTTGAGTCTAGTTACGTTTAAAGACTAAAATATGTCAGAGTTGCTAGTTAACATAAATCAGTTAGTTAAATGATGAATGACACTTCAGGACTTATTTCTCTGTTGAGAAGAGAATTTAAACAGGTGTTTTTTTTTTCCTGTTTTTCTTCCCCTCTGTCATTTGGGAGCAATCTGTAGACTGAGCTATGATATTATAGAGTGGCTTGGATTGGAAGGGGGATTGGTAGATCGTCTACTTCCAGCCCCTCTGCCATGAACGGGGTTGCTACCAGCTAGATCAGATTGTCCAGGGCCCCATCTAACCTAGCTTTGAACACCTCCATACATGGGGCAAGAGGAAAGATTTAACTTTAAATACTAGAGCTTTCTTTTTATATTTACTACTGTAGCATTAATATTAAATTATTTTAGAAAGCAAAACTGTTTTATAAATCTAGTGCACATCCAGAATGGAGAGGTTGTATTTTTTTTGTGTAGATTCGAGAGGAGGACAAGGATCCTGTCTACTTGTATTTTGAAAGTATGATGACTTGTGCAAGGGTTCGAGCATACGAGCCTGGGAAGGAGGAAAAAAGGCAACACAAGGATCAAAAGGATTCACAGAGTTCTTTTGTAAAGGTAAGAAGTTACACTGTGCCCAGCACCTATCATACAACAGGTAGAAATATTGGAACTGGGAAGAAAATTTTTCCTCAGGAACTTCTATGTAACTTAGGGGCTTGGCTCTTATTTGATGGTGATGTAGCGACAGAGCCCAAATCAGCATGCAGTGATGGCAAACTTACCTCGTTACCGTGATATAAATGGTCTTGTCTGTGGAAATTCCTGGCTGCAAAATGCATTATTGCATGAGTCTTAAAGTTGCTGTTAGAAGATGAACATTTTATTGCTGTCAAAGTTAAAATGCTCTCTATGGTTCTGGATGATAGCATGATGAACTAGTGTATTTTGTGATGTGATTTTATTGTGGAAGAGGATACACAAGGTTAATATTTCGTACACATTTTTTTCTTCCCACAGATGTATGAACAAGGACTTCCATCTTCGAAGAAGGAATCTTCCAAGAAAGAATTATCTAAAAAAGAGTCTTCTAAGAAAGAATCTTGTAAGAAAGAAACCAGTGAGATAAACAAAGACCCTGAAAAATGTGGAGGTAAGAGCTGAATCTTGAGTATAATTCAATGTGTTGATAGTTGCACGTTTTTGGCTTAAAAAGAAAGGAACTGTTGATGAAACGAGTGCATTTGCTGTGGGAGTTTCTACAATTGCCAATAAAAATCTTATGATGTGCTTGCAGTTTCCTGTTTTCTTAATCAGTTGTATGTGTGTCATGTGGAAGATACAGCAGGCTCACTACCAAGTACTTGCCATCATCGTTCCAAGGTTGAAATGATCGGTGTTACAGTAGCTCATTCAGAGTAAAACATTGTATTATACAGCAGACTTATCTTTAAGGATGGTAATTAGATACTTAATAATGGAAATCAGAGGGTTCCCTCCCTACTCTCATTACTTTTTAATTACTGAAGAATTAATAAGTTTACAAGTGGTGCTATGAGTCTTAGACCCTCGTGTTCTCCACTTTAGAACTGTATGGGTCAGAGAAGTGCCTGTACTTTATATGGAGCTGTTTGATGTTGAATTATTTTAGTTCAAGTTGAAAGGTTGAACGGAATTTTTGCAGTACATTATGTATGAATATGGCTTTGAGTTTGTAACTCATTAAGAGGGAGGTTAGGCATCTTTGTCTCTTTCCGTTTGAAATGGCCCAAATCATGTTGCAGTCCTTAAAATGAGACGTACTCAAGGCATTGTGTCATCCATTAATGAAATACAGCTGCCTTTTTGAGCTGATTTTTTTTCCACTGTTTAATGTATACAACAGCATTCTGTGTTTAAGGATGGGAATGGAACAATAATACAACTAGTTGAAAATACTGATGAATTGGTAGGTCAAAACTAAAATGACCAGGACACAGGGCTCAACATCCTTACGGTTTTGCAGAAAGTAACGTTGGATCTCCAATGACAGCAAAAGGTCGTGCTTCTGTTAAACATTTTCCACAAAAGACAGTTCCGCTAGTGGCTTGTTTGTCAAAAATAGCATTGTAGGACACTGGTCCTTTTCTGTCTCCAAGAGAAAAGTGCCATCTCTGGAGTAATCAGTGATGCTTTCCATTGCATATTGATGTTGCTTGGAGATGTTACATCCACACACTGAAACAGTCCAGCTTTGTTTAGCTTGTGAGATGCAACGGGATACAACCTGAGATGGTATGGCTACAGAGAATTAACTGTGAGAAACAGTTACCTTAGTTTTGCATTTTTGCTTGCTTGTGAAGCTCTGCAAGGGGAAGTGATGTTTTGAACAGCTCTTTTTACTTGCCCTGCAGCTGAGACAAGGGTGGAGGTGGGCAGAATAAAACTGTTTGAATATCCAGGTGATTAAAATGCCATAGTATTGCAGAAACCTATTTCAATTCTTTCTCAGAGAAAAGTTCGTGGTCTTCCCATAGTGAGGGGGACTCTTCCTCCGCCTCCTGTGTTCATCCCACCACTCCATGTGCACCAACCAAACTTATCGAGATTATCTCTGACTGCAGCTGGAATGAAGATTGCAATAAGATATTGACCATCTTATCGCAGCACATCAACAGTAACATGCCACAGTGCCTCAAAGTGGGTAGCCTCATTATTGAATTGGCTTCGGAACACAAGGCTCAGGATGCAAACAACCCTCCTGTGTACTCCTCCAGAGTGAAAATTTCAGTGCCATCCTACCAGGACAGTGATGAGAAGCCTGAGTCACCTGACTTGGAGACTCCCAATAGTGGAGTGCCGTCATGCAAAAAAGCAGAAAATGTAAAGTTCTTTCAGGCTTACACATTGGACAAGCTACGGGAGAAGTTGCATGGGGGCAAAGGCTTGCCTTTTTATGCAGGAATTTCTCCTGCAGGAAAGCTGGTTGTCTACAAGCGCAAAGCTAATATGAGCCGCTCAGGCTTGATTCAGGTGGGTCCCTCTGCCTTTACTGTGGAGATTAGATTCAGTTTCATCCAGTATCCTAGAACCCCTTAAAGAGGAGAACGAACACTCTTTTAATTTGTCTACCTAGTCTTTTGACTGTCCAGACAAGATTTCTTCATATCCAGTGACGTTTCTGCCTCTCTGTAACTTTGTGCCTTTTAACAAGAAATCTGATTCCAAGTCTGAAGTCTGGTGATTTAGATTGGTCTTTTGGCCTTTTAGGTCTTGGTGGCCCAGGTGCAGAATCTTTCTCAAGATCTTGGAGCTTTTGAAAACTCCCTGCAGATGCATTTGACAGATAACACTTCTGAATAAGTGGCTGTCAGAAGCCACAGAAAGAATATTTTCAGAGGAGGTGTGTACACTGGGACAAAACTTTAAAAGGAAACTGTGAACGTTAAATTGCTTTTTATTCAGTTTGCTAGTCTTGACTAATAGCTTATGTTGTCTTCCAAGTATATATTAGTGATGAAGAGACTTCATAAATTCAGAGCGTGTCATTTCTCTGCAGTCTTATGCTGCCAACTTGCTGTTAGGAATTTCTGGAAGGAGCTGTAGGGCTAGGATCTCTTCTTTTTCAAGGATATTTTGTGGTTGTAGTAACACACTTGCACCGGAGGTATATGAATTAGAAAATGAGAATTGAGTTCATTTGCATAATGCTTTGCAGATGCAGTGCCCTCACAAGGAGAAGCTAGCAGAAAGAGCAACTTAGGGGCAAACTTCCTGTTTTAAAGAGTAAAGGCCTTTTTCATTACGGTGTGTTAAAATAAGTGGCTTTTAGAGGTTACTACCAAACAGCCTGGAAGTAGAATGCCGTACTGCCAACCAAATTAGTGTGAAATTTCCTGCTGACCACTAGGCTTACAGCCTGATATCCAGAAAAATTTGTTTCTTCTCTCAGTTACAACTGCAGCTCTGAATGTGAAGTTAGTCAACTCGTGATACAGTACAGACAAGAAAAGAAAGCTGACAGGGCTTTTGCAAACTCCTTAGAGTTTTGTCCCGATGTATATGTATGTGTTCTTTCTTCTGTAATGCTAGGTGTTCATAGGTTAGAGAATTTTATCTAAAATCGTCCTCATATTTGGAGAACCGCTCTTAACTCAGGATTGCAGTGTAAGTAGGAGAGGAGAAACGCGTGTTAGCTTCCCTCTACTTAATTTCAGTGATTTCCCATGTTTCTTTGGACTCTGTGGTTCTGTGTGAGAGTCTTGAGTAGCATCTAATATCTGTATTACCAAGATATGACAGAGTTGCTTGAAGTTACTCTGAGCAGCAGGGAAATTAGGAGTTCCCATTCTGAATTGTAATGTGGGTCTTTGTTTTTGTTTTTTGAAAAGGACGCTTGGAAGTCCTGTGGAATGAAACACCTCTCCAGAGGTGGTGAATTAGCATTCTTTTCACAAAATTTCCCTTTTCCCCTTTTTTCAGGTTAATGATAAAAGGTATCCTCAGGCCAAACTGCTTTTGGGACAGATGGGGGCATTACATCCTGCCAGTCGGCTAGCTGCTTATGTCACAGGCAGGCTGCGACCCACAGTACTTGATATCTCAACCCTCAGTACTGTGATCTCCAAGGTAGCATCCAATGCTTCTGGGACACCATCAGTCCAGGTGCCCACAACATCAGCTCCCAAAACTACATCTTCCATCAGCACTACTTCAAACCCCAGTGTGACGACTCTGAAAGCTCTTATCCCACCACTGAGACAGATAGGTAGGTTGGAACTTATTACTGTATTTTAAATTGCGTGAAGGTAAAATAAAAAGCAAGTGTACAGCATTGCTGTTGATTTCTTTGCAACAGTGCCTGCTGCCTTTGGCTGACTTGCCAACTAAGCTGCCTCTGCAATAAGTAACCTCTCTAAAACAGAAAGTTTTATTTTGACTTCAGAATAAGACTAGAGGTGTTGACTTGACTTTCAGTTATTTTACTAACAATACTAGAGCATATTTTCGAGAAACAAGGAGGAAGGGATACAGATACCCACTGAGCCTCAATTTTTGTTTTGAGAGTTTTCTTACTATGATTTTTTAATTGCTTCTCATCAAGCATTGAAATTAAAATGAGGGTTTAAAGTGAGAAAGGATCGCTCTGAGCTGCAGTTCTTCAAAGTTTGTTTTTCTGATGATGTTGCACTTAGAATTGGAATTCGTGTGACCAACAAAGCTGCACGAAGCAGCGCAGAGAAATACAAGACGTTCCAAGTCTGGATTAGCAAAAGAACAGGTGTGCAGCCGATAACTACACTGGCCTGCAGTCTCATTGGATTTCACAAGCTAAACAGGGTTGGACTTAGTCAGCACTCTTGAGGTTTTTTCCTTTATTTTGTCAGTTTTTTCTTTTCTTTTTTTAAAGGAAGGAATATCAGGAAAAGCATTTGGTACTTGTATCTGAGTGGGTACTGAAGTGCTTACCCAGCATGGCAAGAGATGAATTTGCTTTTAAATACTAGCATGATTTTAAACAACAACAAAAAGAAATCTAGCTCTCAGCCACACGTTTCCCCCATCTTCACTAAATATCTGAAGAAGCTTTGCAAGAGAAAAGGATGTTACCTGTGTCCTGGCAAAATGTTAACTTTGGTGAATTGTTCTGTTTCCTTCTGCCTAAATTTTCCTTGCATTGTAAACGGTTGTGTTGTTTTTCTCTTCCTGTGATAAATCCACTTTTGTTGTGTGTTTATGCACAATTAAAAAGGTGGCTGCATTTCATTGATGGGTGAAGCGATCATTGCATATATACTTAAGTCGGGCTTATGCAGTGATCTCTGCGTTGTTGTACTATGTGTCTAGGTTCTGCTCCTCATCTGTAAGCATCTGGAGTGATACAGATATGGTATTCTGATCCCTGGAGAGCAAGGGGTGAGGGGAAGGAGCTTCCCAATAGTGATTTCTTCCTGTTGGTCGAATTTGTCCCATCCAGTCCTCAGCTGTGCAAATGTCACTGTAACAAGGAGGAGGCAGGACAAAACTCTCTTCCTCCTTCCTCTGTGGCTGTTTTGCGCTTATATACTGTCAGAAAATCAAGAAGCAGTGAAAAGAGGAAGATGGGAAAAACTACTACAGGAAGAATTTGAGATTTAGAACATAGTTTGAGCCTGTTATTGCACCTAGCCATTTGTTTCCTTGTACTGAAATTATAATTATATATTCATAGTTTTGTGATAAAGAACGTAACACCTCAAGACTTCATTTTTTTGTATGACCAGGAGGAAATGCAATAGAATACATGCGTGTTTCTAATGTATAAGTCATATTCAGGACTGCCATAAAGGTTTCAGGTTAATTACAGGGTATTCTTAAAGTGAATGGAGACCCAAATTCATGATGAAATGACAATTCTAGTGCCTGAAGAACAGCAAAGAGAAGTCTATCAAAATTTTGACCTGCAAGTTTTTATTTGCAGCTGCTCGACCCTCACCTGGTGGTGTGTTCACAAAGTTTGTGATGAACAAAGTTGGAGCTCTGCAGCAGAAGATGCCTTCAGTGAGCACGTGCCAGCCTCTGTCAGGGCCACAGAAGTTCAGTATCAATTCTACACCGATAATGGTTGTCACTCCTGTAGTTCCCTCAAGTCTGTCTCCATCTCACTGCACTGTCTCTCCTGGGGTCACTACAGCCACCACCACTTCTCCTGTTACTGTAGAAAGTACTAGTGTGGCACCATCTACTGTGTCTGCTCCTAGCCAAACAGGAGCTAATGAACCTGCCTCCTCTCCTCCTGCAATTACAGTCACAGGTGCTTCTGCAACACCTGGAATCAACACTTGCACCACTTCCTCATCTGCCACTCCTACCAGCACTGTGAACGTAACAAAAGCAACTGTGATTGCTGCTCCAGTACCAGCTCTGTCACTCCCAACTGTAGTAACAGCACCAACAATTACTTGTCCTGTTATCGCAACATCCCCTTCTACAGTTGTACTAACAACTGCAGTGGCTACGTCTGTGGTGACCACACCAGCTTCCTCTGTCAGCTCTGTTCCAATTATATTATCAGGAGTGAAGTCAGCTCCTTCAATAGCTCCAAAAAGAGGTAAGGCTTGTCTGCTTCAGCGTACTGTTGCAAATGTTCACTTTTTTCTTTCCTCATTCATTGTTGGAACACAGTGTGCAATTGCAGAACCCAGTTTAAGTATAGACTCACTTGTCTCACCGTTACTTCCAAAATGAGATAAGAAATGTAATCTCTTAAGTGGCTTGTTTTATTCCAGCCTAGCCTAAACTACTAGAGAAGGGGAAAAAAAGTAGTTAGCTAGTCAGTGTCTGCTATGAAGTGAACTTGAAGTCTCCCATTGTTTCTTGGCTTGTAGAAATGTGTAGCACAGTTATTACTGTGATTGCTACGATTTCACTACTGGTATAGAATTGAAGAAGTAGGTGTGGAATTACCTTTTCACTGTTACTTGGGAGTTTTCTGAGTCATGGCTGAGAACTAGCCATGCACCTAAAGATTCAATTGTTTCTAAAACATCTGTGCTTAAGAATAATGCCTGATTTATAGGCTGTTCTCTTAGCCTGATTTTATGTAACTTTTAAAAATGTTTTAGAAGATACTCCACAAGCGCAAGCTCTAAATAAGACTCCTCCAAAGATACCTCCTGCAACAGAGAAACGTGTAGGACCACGGCTGTTGTTGATTCCGGTGCCTCAGACATCCCCTGCTTTGCGACCGTTAAACAATGTGCAGCTTCCTCAGAAACAGAGAATGATTCTTCAGCCTCTCAGGAGCCCTGGTGGGGTGAACCTGTTCAGGCATCCTAATGGACAGATAATTCAGCTTGTCCCACTGCAGCATTTTCGAGCTCCAGGTGCCCAGCCCAGTGCCCAGCCTAATGTGCAGCAGCCAGTGATGTTCCGCAATCCAGGTACGAAGTCCAAGGTTTCTTTCTTGGCTGACTGGTGTGTTACTTATGTTTGTTGCACCGTACTTCTATCTGTGATACTCATTTATCATACTGAAAGTAATAGAGCAGGGTGTAATTTAGTTTTCCGTGAGTAAAGACTGTTAAGTGTAGCTACCCAGAAGTAATTCAGCCCATCCAAGATGCAGAAAGTGCAATTAACAGTTAAATTACCAATATTTGGGAGTTTTTCACAGCAGGTAAAAGGGTCCATGTGTGTGACAAAGGAGCTGTAGCCACTGTATTATCACTTAAAGAGCTGATGATCTCCTAATTCAGAAATTATACTTGCTGGAGATGCTTTTAAAGAGAACAAGCTGTAAGCTGTGTCTCTGTGTTGCACTGAAGTTCCTTTCTGATCTGAGGACTCTGCCTGTTACTGGAGAAGCTTGCTGCCAGTGGTCTTATTTTTCTTGTTTTAAAAGGAGTTCTGGGTATCTAATCAAATGCACTGATGGGTTTGTTAAGTTGAAAAAGATTGTGGTATAATCACGTGATTTTGTCATATTTTTTCTCTGTGGAAGTTTTTACTGGGAGAGAAAAAAGATGATTAAACATTCGTCTTTTACTTAAGAGAAATCCCGATTTCCCTGTTTTCTGGTAAGTGGGAAAGAGTAAAATGGAAGGAATCTCAGCTAAATACAGTGCTTTCTTCAGTTAAAAAAAAAAAATGATGCTAAAGCTTACCATTAAGCATGGGTTCATTCCAGAGTGACTACCTCATTATTTTTTGAAGGGGGAGTTCCGTATAAAAATTAAACAGTTTACTTTATGCAGTGTCGACTTTTTCACTGAGAAATTGTTACGACACTGGTTATGTTGTGATCCATGAGAATGCTGGCTGCTTCTGGTACAGCATCAAATGCTAAAAGAAAATTATATGGGCAAGTATAAGCTGATATTTTCTTTTCTTCACAGGATCTGTTGTAGGAATTCGGTTGCCTACACCTGCTAAGCCTCCCGAGCCACTTGTATCTCCTGCTTCCTCTGTGTCTTCCACTCCTCCTGTCACAAATTCAACTGTACAAACTGCAGGACCCAAGTCATCCTCTACGTCCACTCCAGCTACTCAAACATCTTCTGTTTCTCCGTCAGTAACAAGTTATGTGTCACAGGCAGGCACTCTGACTCTGAAGATCTCACCTGCTGCTAGTAATGTGACAAATCAAACCTCCACTGAATCAAAAATAACTGGCAACTCAGGTGTTCTCCCAGCTTCAAATGCTAATGTCTTACCTTTACAGTCTGGTAGTTTTGCTTTACTTCAGCTCCCAGGACAGAAGACTGTACCAAACTCCATTCTTCACCATTTTGCATCTCTTCAAATGAAGAAGGACTCCAAGAAAATAAGCCAGAAAGATGACTCGGGTGCTGCTCAGCAAACGGAAATGGGGAAGGATTTGCACTCAGAGGAGACTGAAGTTGCAGAGTCTGAGGTCGCAGTGTCAGGTGGCAAACAAGAAAAGGAGGTGTCAGTAAACCAGTCAAATAATGTTGAAGAGTCAGTGTCTGGAACAATCACACCTGTTGAAAGTTCCACTGCTTTAGAGGCACTTGAGAAGGATTCAAAGGTGCTTGAGAGTTCTGGTGATGATGGCCCCTCTCTTGAGAACGATGTTTCCGCAGATGTTATATCGTCTGACCATTCATACATCAGTGAAAAGCCAAATGATGAGGAAAATGAAGCAGTCTCGGAGGAGAAAAAGGATTCTGTCTGTTCTGAAAATGTAGGGGCTGTTTCAACTAACTCTGAAACAGTTTGTGAATCATTAGGTCATTCTCTAGTTGCTCCTCTGAATGATGCACATCCACAGAGTTTCAAGGATCAAGAGACTGCACAGTTGAAGAACCATGGAAAAGAACAAATACATGCTGAATGGGAAGATAAACCAGTTAAAGAGGAGGAAGGTGAAGTGCAGGCACATACGAAAGAGAATAACAAAGCAAGTTCTGGGCAGTCATGGAGACAGCAAGAGCAAGATACGCAGCTGGAGATCAAAAAGGAACAGACAGGAATTGAGCTGCCTCAGAACAAAAAAGAATTCCAGGATGGTCCTCTGCAGCCAGAAGTGGAAAAAAAGGAGTGCAAGGCCTCTGCAGAAGCGGAAAGCTTAAGAGAGAAAAAAACAAGCAAGTCCGAAATAAGTTCTGTAAAAGAGCAACATAATGCTTTGGGAGATAAGCAGGTAATAAGTACTGAGGAAGGCAAAACCAACATAGCCACGCAGGAAGGCAGTAAAAACAAAGAACAAGGTGCTGTTGATTCTCAGGAGGAAATCAGAACAGTTGAAGATACTGTAATACATGCTAACAGTTCTTGGAGCAAAATATCCAGCATTGCACCTGTTTCAGAAAGCAAAAGTGAAGCAGATAACGAAGCTGACAGATCTGATAAAGGTGACTTCATGATACCTGAACAGAAGGCGCAGGAACCCAGGCATCACAAAAGGAGTTCTACGCCCACTCCTGATACAGCTGATTATATGGAAGAGGAAGATGATGATGATGATGATGAAGATGAAAAAACTGATGATTCTGCTGATGAGATGCTAGATGGTGCTTCTGATTTCTCAAGTGAAGAGGAAATAGATGTTGAAAAAGTGGTAAGTATTTAACTGTTTATGAAGGGACTTTTTTAATTGACCAACTATCATGTCTGAACCCATGGATTTGAAAGAAACAGTATAATTGTGTTCTGGGCTTCAGTTTCTTTAGAAATCGTAGATACGGCTTCCAAGTGAAAATGTTTCTGACTTCTTTCCTGTCAATTTTTTTTAATGGATAGCATGTAAGTGGCCTTTTAGAAACTGTTTCTCAGTCTGAGTTACGTTGAAACAGCTCTAGTAGAACTGTTGCATGTGATGTTGCTACTATATTGAGTCAAGCAACTTAATTCTGCCTTATATGTCACTGGATTCTGGAATGTATTAACCAGTATGCTATTTCTCATATTTGAAGCTGTTTCCTTTGACTCAGATTTCATAGTTCTTATTAGTTAGCATTTGTTTCTGGAAGGAAAGCTTGAACTGTTCCTTGAATCCCTCTTGAAGTTTAATAATAAATTCAGGTAGCGCTGAAAGCTGTCATCCTGTGTTCAATAGAAAAGAAACTGGCTACAGAAGCCACAGAATAAGGGAAGTGATGTGGTTAATATCTGTAAGATATGTTTAGGTTTTAATGCTTGTAGAGTTTCCGTCTGCTTTCGTTCAGAAGCTGAAACAATCATACGTGTAACTACTTGATGTACTTTTGGTGTATGCGGCATCAGAAACAGTGCACTGTTAGTTAAAAAATACAGAGCTGGGTTTTTCTGGTTGGTGTAACTGGAGGTAAGAAATTAGCCTTTTTGGGGGATGAGATAAAAGCGGAAAGAGGTAAAAGGGGAGAAGAATTGAAGAGTAAATGAATTAAAATATGGTAGACTATATTAGTGTTTTCAGAATGTGAAGCTCCAAGTATGTAATTCCAAATATGTAGAATTCTTTTATCCCTTCTCTATTAATTCCTGTCTACTATTGAAAACAAAATTAAACTTCTTCCTCTTCTAATGATAGCCAGACTAACTCAGTTGAGCCAGCAACCACCGCTTTTGAAGAATGTATTTTATTTAACAAAAAAATAGACAAACCAATTGGTCTACCAGCTCACAATTTTCAGGCGTGATAGGAGCATTCCAGCTGCATGAAGATGATGAAAATGAAAGCATCTGTGATTTTTGGAAGCTCTTCCAATTTGCAGAACTGAGCTATTGCTGTCTTGTGTTGAGTGGGGTGGTGACAGTTTGACAGTTCTGTATCTTCAGCAGAGTTATCATCAAGTTTGGAGAACTACAGTTCGTAGTTAACAGTTGCCCAATAAACCTTTCAGGCAAAGTAGTCTTAAGAATGTTTGTTTACCAACAGATAATAAATACACTGTCTTGGTCACAGAGTAGCTTGTTGCCAGGATTGATGTTTTAAAGATCCGGATTTTTTTTCTGTCCTCTGAAAGAATGATAAAACTAGTTATCAGAGATTCTAAGAAGAATTTGTTTTGGAAGAAGTGTATTTTGCAAGGAAGAAGTGTTTCGGAAGTGATTAGTACAGTTCAGGGAACCATATAAGGTATTTTCCAAGTATTTACTATAAGCTTATACAAACTTGATTAAGCTAGCTTTGGTTCTAGAGCAGCAAAGTTGGGCATTGAGATCTTGAAGAGGAATTTTAAAACCTGTTCAGAATTTGGGTGAATTCTTGGTGTGTCAGTGTGAGCTGCCTGCAGGTTGAGTTAACATATCAAATGCCTAATGGAGAATTCAGTTTTAAATCTAGACAAGTCTGTAGTCTTTTGCACTGGGGGCTTGTTGGTAAGAATATACTTTTCTCAAAAAGACTTGAAGCAGTCAGGAAGATCCTCTCCCTGTCTGGGAGAATTGCAGTTAAGCATTTATGTTTATTTATTTACTTACTTCTTACTACTGATGAGGCCTTCAGTAGATCAGCAGAATGAGGAAAGTACTTCTTGATTGACCATTCCCTTTCCTGTGCTCCTGAGGTGTGCTGGTTATGGTTGTTTCTTATTTCATGAGGAAACAAATTCCTTTGCTAAGGATGGGCTGATGTTTATCACCAGTGGCCTGAAAACACAGAACAGAAGTAGGAGCATGAAAGTGGGTTAATGCTAAGCCTTTTGCATTTCTCTGTGTTGCACTGCTTCTCAGATTATTCTGCCTGAAAGACCTCAGAAGAGTTGGAGCTGCTCAACTCTTAAGAGTTACACTCAAGCTTTGTGGTTAATATGATATGAAGATTGGGAAGCTTAGACAAGATTTCTAAAGAGTAGTTTACAGATCTGAACAAACATCTTCCTCAATGGAAAATGGTGCTAGTTAAAGTGGCATTTCCATAACAGTGAGTTGTTGGAATTTATGCTAGTTCTTAAGGTTGTGAAGAGCGTAATCAGAGCAGCAGGCCTTTGTGAAGGACTGCAGATACCTAAGTCCAGTCTTTGTTACTGAGTAGACAGGATTTTCAAGGTATTTTATTGCTCCTTAGGGAGGAAAGTAGAGGGTAGTAATTTTGTTTCAGGGGTGAAATATACTTAAAATACAGTTATCCAAGTTAGAGATCCAGGCTCTTAAATTGGAGACCTTCAGCCCATTCAGTAAAAAAAAAAAAGCTGAAATACTCCTCTACCAAGAAGTTACTTATCCAAAAGCATTATTACCATTGTAGCAATCCTCTTTATTTCAGTTCACCCATGCTTGTCAGGAAATTCTGGACAGTTGTCTTGTAGCAGATGTTTCTTCTTTGGTTTTGGCTTATGCCTCCTCCCTCCCCGTAGTAAGTTTTACTGGGGTAACACTGGGGAAAAGGGAGAATGCAGTCATGAAAGAGAGAATACAAAAACTCTTAACAGAAGCAGGTTGTTCAGGAAGCCTTTTGAGTCGTTGAGAATTCTTAGTTATATTGCAGAGCTTCAGATAGTGCCTCAAACAACAGCAAGAATATGCTTCACGTAGACCGTTTGCACTCTTTTATTGGCATAGTGCTTACAAGACAGGCTGCACTGTTATTGTCTGTCAGACTGGCTGAAGTCAGTTTATATGAACAGATAACTGCATGAATTTTATCTGTTACATTTAGCTGTTAGAAACACAAGCAAAATGTGCGTGCACCTCTACTAATACTTCTGTTTAGTGGAAATACTGACCGATCTTTCGCTACTAGTTTGGAATCTAGGCTGATTTTAGGTATTCAGGAAATAGCTGCTAAAAAAGAATCCCAGGAAACTCCAGTGAGATTGGGGATGATTGCTGCTTACCTGTATTTTAGCTGTCACTGTTCATTTTTTCAGTAGGTTTCCCTGCGTGGTTTTCACTGCAGTTGTGACTTTCTTGCTCCTAACTTTGCATGTTGGTGACCATCAGCTTCTTGCCTCATGCTAGCTCTCTCTACTTGAGAAACTCCTGTAGACTTCTCTACTCAAGAGGAAGATAAGCTCCTGAAGGTGGTACCTCTGCCCTTTTTTCATTTTTTTACCTTGAACTGCAGCAAGAGAAGCCTAGGAGTGATGATCCTCCCGGGTTTGGTGGTAAGAATAAAACCTTTTAAGTATATCACTGTAAGCAAGCTAATCAATATCAGGACCCATTTTTTGAACAAGTTCAGGTGCAGTGGTCTGAGAACGATGTTAAACTCCTGTTCTCCAAGGCGTTACATTAAGTGGCTGCTTGGCCTGAACTGTGTCACAAATTGTATCTGAATTGTTCACGAGTGGTTGTTGGTTTAAGCTAAGACCATGTCAGGAGTTGTTCTGATAGTTTAATGCTATGGATAATAGAGTCCTATAGTGTTATTTGTAGTGTAAGCATAGCCTCTAGTTGTCTGGCAAGGTATTTTACTCAGAACATTGTAGTAACTCAGTGGTTTTTAAAACTGTGACAAACCATTACAAATGATTGTAGCACTTTAAGTTTAATAAGCTCAAGTGATACGCTTTTGGATGATGTAAGGCTTAGCAAACTCTAAGGTGTTCTGAGCTTTTGATACAGACGTGTCACGTGTGAGATCTGCAGACACTGTAGAGTACAAGGCAGATCCAGAAATGAAGGATTTCCATGGGTAATCTCTAAGGACATCTGTTATCTACCTTCCTTCTTATTACTGTCACAGAAGACCTGCTGCCATTAGGCAATTTGCTGTTTAGGAACCAGCAAGAGGGAGTTAGGCTGCCAGGAGCGGACAGATGAAGAAGAATGTACTTAGAAACAGGCATTGAAGTGCAGAGAGGGGAAGAGTGCTGATGTTTCTGTAGCAACTTTGGACTTCATTTTAGAGCAGGATTGTTCCGTTTGTGTCCCCATTTTTTTAAGGTCAAAGGCATTGAGAAGTTTTATAGCTGCTGGAATGAGGATAACTTCCCAGGACAGATGGTAGAAGGCCCAATCAGAGGAGATATGTTGCTGGACCTGTTGTTCACCAATGCAGAAAAACTTACCACAGAGATCAAGATTGGAGTTACGATTTTAAATCGTAAATTTTAAATCATAAAGAGGATGGATTTAGAGTTGATAAGAGGAAGGAGTTTCTTATTACGAGGGTGACAAGCAGGTTGCCTAGAAAAGTTGTGGATGACACAAGTAGGGAAAAAATGTTCAGAACCAGGTTGGGTGGTGCTTGGGGCAACCTGGTCTAACAGGAAGTTTCACTACCCAATGGTAGGGAGTTGGAACTGGATGAGCTTTAAGGTCCCTTCTAACCCGGAAATTCTATGGCTCTCTGAACTACGGGACCTGCGGGAGGGCTAACGTTAGAAAGGTGAGGCTTCCACAAGCTCTTTAGAAGTTGAAACCACAGAAGAAGTCATGCTGGGCTACATAGAAAATTTGGCCAATAGAGGACATCAGAAAACAGGCATCAGATATAGCTGATCTCTTGGCAGAGCTTAAGTAGTGGAATTCGTAGTTATATGTAATGGTGATATATTTCCTAATATTGGGAAGTCGGGAAAAAAAAATTAGGAAAGACTTATCATGAAGCATTTTTGCCTTTGTTATTAATAGTAAGAAGAAAAAGTAAGTGTTGATTGTTTTACATGTGTCTACAGGCAGGACTTGTAAATTTAAAGATGTGGTGTTCTTAGTGGTCAGCAGAGAGTTACTCTGTCTTCTTTGAAAAATACACCGTGCCTCAGGTTTTGAATACTATTTTTCTAGTTTGATAACATGTAAATAGTTTCACCCTGAAAACATCTCTAGCTGGATCATTTCTCTCAACCCTTTGGTTAGCCCAGGTCAGCACTCAACGGCTTTATTATGATAATGGTTCTAGTAGAAGTTAATTTCATGGTTGTTTTTTTTCTCACTTTGAATCTTAGCATCTTTGGAGCTACCCTGCAGAAGCCCCCTTCCCTGCATAGCTTTGTCCTCTTAAGAGAAATTCTATGCAACTCTTGCATGTAGAATCATAGGATAAAATTGAAACGCGAGAGAAGATATCTGTGGGTTTCCAACAACAAGGGAAGTTTTATGAATGACCAAGGAGAGCAAAAAAGAGTTAGAAGTGCTCATAGAGGATCGAAAAAAAAAAAGTGGAAACAGCTGTGCTCCGTGTTCTTGTTTCCTGTTGAAGCTCCACAGAAGGTCCACTTCTAGGAAAATGGTGTAATTTTAGTATGTTCCAACTTCTAATTAGTTTTGTTTCGTTCTGCTTACCCTTCCCTCCTCTCTTCCCATTTAGTAGACCTTAATTTCAGACTCACGTTTACATTCTTCAGTTTTGTAGCCTTGTACAAATGGATCATGCTTTGCTTTTCAGTCGGGCAAATGGATATGTAGTTCTGGCTTGACTTAAAGGCAATTTGAATGCATCTGTCTTGTTAAGAACCGAGTGACTTGATTTAAATCAAAACAAAAAAGTCACTGAAGCTGAATATTGACAAAGTTTGTGACAAGTAAATATAAATGTGAGAAGTTGCTGAAAAGTTGCTGTCTGTATGGATAAGTGACGTTTTTCAAGTTAGATTTTTATATGGTAGGACTTGAAGTTTCTGGAAGCATACAGCCCCACTTTCCAGGCATGCAGCAAGGCTGCGTGCTGATCACAAGCAGTATGTGTAAGCTATTAAAATATTTAAGCGGAAGTGAACTAGGGTCTCACCTAGGCCTCGTTTTCATTAGCCTCCATGTTCTGGATCTCAACTGCAGGCAGTTTGTGGTTGGGCCTCCCCGGGTCCCAGGCATATGGTATCTCCTGGCTTTCATTCTTGCGCTGTCTGTCTTGGGGAGCGGTGGTAACAGAGCTCCTGACCAGCCCCTTAAGTTCCAAGTGGTGTATACTGCTTCGTTAGTAAAGATGGTGCTTTTTCTCAGTGCTCTGCTTGATCCCAGCGCTGACAAGTCTTGCTTTGTGGGGGAACATTTGTGAGATGCAAGCAATAAACATACTGTGGGCTTTTATGCACAGTGACAGTAGCTCGTTACGCTTCTGCCGATGCCAGTACCATACTTCTAAAGTCAGATGAGAATTTGGTTTAATTCCCTGCTTCTCTCTTTATGCTGGAACTGTCATTTTTGAGAGAAAGAGTGCAGTTCTTCTCCAAGGGTAGTGATTGCTCACCTGAGTTCACTCTCCTTGCTCTTTTCTCTTTCTTTTTCAAAAGATGTGATGTTTTAAAAGCACGGACTGACAACTAGGGAGCGTGCATAACAGCTTGCTGAAGCAAGGATGCTTTCTGTTTGGGTCTGGAACAGCTGTAGCTGGTTATCTGAGATTCACCTTCCTTTATTTCATTAGTAATTTCTCAGTAATTCATCGTTCAGGAAGAACTGTCAGCTTGTCCATACGTGAGTAGCACAGAAGTCTGTATTTTTTACATAGAAGACCTTACGTGGTTTCATTCTGCTTAAAAGACTAGAAGATTCTGTAGGCAGTAATGTGTGTGCTTATGTAGACATGATATATGTACTATACATATATGTACACATTATAAATACATTTACTCATTCTCTCAGTCTCTCTGTATATATATGCACGCACATACTGTATACTTTACTAAAGGCTACATTACCAACATAGGCATTAGTAAAGGAGGGCAGACTTAGTGTTTTACAACGGTTGCTGTTTTCTATAGCCACTATCACACAGGCACGGGAGATGTTATTATACAAGCCTTAGAAAAAAACAGATTATTTTCTGAGGCAGCATGTAGTGGTCACTCTAATGGGGCCTTGGAACTAACGGAGCAATTTACTGCACTCTTTACTGTATCGCACTCGAAGCTATCAGAGATCATAGTCCTCTGTCAAAAAGGAAGTTATCAGCAGAGAGTTGCTCCTGGCTGTAAATCGGGAATGTTTCAATTAACATAGCTAAGAACTTCACAGGTATGAATTTCATGAGTGATAACTGTAAGTATTCATCATTAACAACGTTAGTTATACTTGTGGGGTAAGTTAGGCCACTCTTATTTTTTATTATCGTTTTTATTACATCACTATAGTCTGATCCATGGCCATCCGGGAAAATGCAATGCTTTCTCCTTTCTAAGAAGAGTTTCCTAGAACAGCAGTGTTACTGTGCTGCATCACTGATGAGTTGCAGATAATCTATGAAATTGGCATTTATCAGTGGACTTCTGGTACTGTATTGCATATTGCCTTTTTCATATTCTACTCTCTAGTGGTTTTTGTGATTAACTGTTTACATCAGTTTCAGGTAAGTATTCAGTTCAGAGAAGGAGGAGATTACAGCTCCCCAGAAGGAAAGAAAGAGAAGGAAGGAAAGACAGAAGGGAAGAGTAGGAGGAGAGTGAGATGGGGTAGTTCATGGAACTGAGACGAGTGGAACACCGAATGGAGGTATTATGACATTTTCTTACTGTAGAAGGAGAAAGATTTCTGCATTCTGTAAGAAACCCACATTTTCTAATGATTAAAACAAATAATGAAAGCTGTAATAAAAAAAAAAAAGTTTGAATAAGGCTTGTTTTCTTTGCGGGGAGGATAACTTGGTGCTAGAAATGGCCACAAGGTTAGTGTGTAACTCCTGTAATTGTTACAGCTCTGCACTGGTACTCTAGCTCTATCTTCACAGATGGTTATCAAGTTTTCTGAGTCAGTAGAGTGTGGAGAAATAGTACTTTTGAGGAAGTTCTGAATATTTGAAATAATTACAGGTCAGCTTTTTGGAAAGAGCAAAACCGGCAATCTTTATCATCTAATAAGTTTTCTGTATGACTCCAAGAAGCCGCTTCAGTTTCATGATGTTCTGCCTGTTGCTCTTAGGTGTGAAAACACCATTACCAAAGTGGTAACTATTTCAACTCAAGTCAAAACAATGCTACTTAGCAAGTCTACAGTAGGTGGTTGTAAAGGTAGTTTGGCCTTATTTGAAATGCAGGCAGGAAATCTCTGCCCTGTGAAAGCTTTTTATCGGACTGATATTAAAAGCAAAAATGGCAGAGGTGGGTTTTGCTGCAATGAATTTTGCGAAGTTTCTAGCGGGAGGCATTCCTCCGGTGCCGGTTACAGTAACCGCCTGCTTAGCACTGTTTATTGGCCGGTGTAGCTGAGGAGTGCCGTTCTTTAAAGGTTCTTAATGTTACATTGTTTTGAGACTGAAGTGCAACTTGTTTTGGCCTGAGCTCTATTGCGAAGTAGATACTCATTTTTAAAAAACAAAACAAAAACTGTTCCAGGATGCGTGTGAATACAGTGAGGATGACGAGCAGGTGGACATTGAGACCGTGGAGGAGCTTTCAGAGAAGATTAACATTGCGCGTCTGAAGGCCACAGCTGCTAATATCCGACCTTCCAAAGAGAAGTAAGCATCCTTGGAGAGCACTACAGTTTTGTATTTTATTGCTGAGCTGATACTGAATAAGCCTATTAAACAAGAGATTTCGCGTAATGGTAAGATAAAGCAAGGCTTGTCAGGTTTTCCTAAGCGTTGGTGCATCTTGGTGTCTGTGAGGATGGGGCTGTCAGAACTAAGAGTAGATTGGAGGTACCTTAGCTCTTGTTTTGTTTTTTAAATTTCTCTGTAATTGATTTGTTCATGAGGATATGTATCTTGTAACGTGTAATATTTATTAGTAAATTGCCTCCCTTCCTGCAAACTGAACATTATAAGCATGGTCACCTTGGTTTTAAATATGATTTTGCAAGCTTCTGTTTTGTTTATTCTTGCTGGTAGATTTCTAGGCAGGAGCATCCGTGATCCTGTAAATGAAAGCTTTGACTTTGGGACCGCTGCCCCCAGTGAAGAAAGCCTTTTCTTATTTGTATGTAGTCTGCCACGGTTGGATAGCTTGGCTCTTTTTTTGTCCTGTTTTTATTTGTTGCTGCTGCTGCTGCTACATTTGCATTTATAATGCCAATGCAAAGTAAAAACATTTTTTACTTAAAGATGGTCATGGCTATTCCTCCTCAGCTGTATCAAACTAAATAAGGGAAATGCTGAATCCTTGGTTCTTCCTGCTTGAAGAACTTCCTAGAGATTTAAGAAAAAATCTGATGAGAGTTATTCTGTGCCTCCCAGATGATTCTTTTTTTTTTTTCTTCCAAAGATACAGCTCAGCTTTTATTCTTACAGAGCAACTCAGCCATTCTCTATAAGTTGTCAAGATCCTTCAGTGAGAAAACTAGATGTCGTGTTTTGTACAAATAATTCGTTCATATGTGTGTTGTTATTTGTTTTCCTCAATGCCTGAGAAATAATACGAGGAAGCTGTTTTCATGTGTTAGGATAGAAATGAACGTGAGGATTTTGATTGGTTGGTCTTGGTTGGGGGGCATGGTTATGTCATCTGTGTTAATCTGTGTTTACAAAAAGCAAACGACAGCCAAAGTACTACCTAAAATCGAATAGAACTACTTCCTGAAGTTAACAGACACTGCCTTAATTTACTGTTGAACTGTTGGCTAATTTCACAGCTTTGGAACGGCTGATTTTTTTTTTTCCAGGATGATGGCATTGAAGATAGTTGACTTCCTTGAGAAAGCACAACAGTATTGTGCTTTCATGTAGTTAAAAGGAAAAGCTAACTTCAGGGGATAAAAATGAGCAATTGTAGGCTGTTGGAATATACTTAACGAGGATAGAGTGCATGAGATGAGTAGTGTTGGGAAAAACTTTCTGCCTTTCTTCCAGATACCATGCTCGTAATTCTTCGGATGAAAAATTATCAGAAAGTCCTACGAAGGTATATGCTCTCCTCTTTCCTTTTGGTATCACTTCTCCATTTTAAAGATAAACTTTCATCTCGAGCGCAACTCTAATGCAATTTATCTACCTTCTGTGTATTTATGATTAAATGCAAGAGACCAAATATATGTTGGGGAAGGGGGAAGCAGTCCTAATCTCATTAAAGAAAAAAGGGCTGTAATTGCCATCAGTGATTTCTTACTCAACTTCTTGTACAGGAAAAATATCTGCCTCTTACTTGCTATTATGTTCTCTTAGGTTCTGTGATTTTGGTGTAAATAACTTCTACAGCACCCATAAAATATGTAAGACAATAATATGTAGGATTATATAGACTGCAGCACTGAGCAAAGGATTTCTGAAAGCAGTAGTTTAAATAATATGTCCTTAGGCAAGTTAAAGACAATGCAGAAGCCTTTCAAAGCTAAACTCATTGCAGTCCTTCTGAACTTATGCTGTATATTCGGGTCACTTTAAGGCACGTTTCACTAACTGTCTGTGATAACTGTCAGCGATGCACCTGAAGTCAGGTTTAAGGCTACCTGTTGGGAGGGTGGGGTTTGAGGTGGGTTGTGAATTTGGTGAATGTCTTGTATATTTGAGCAGGCTGCTACGTACGTTTTTGCCTGAGATGATGATGGGTTACAGGGCACCTTGCTTCCTCCATGTATTATTCCCTCTGCCCTTGAAACTGACAAGAGGCCATTCCTTTAAAGGAATTTTGTGCCCAACAGAAGAGCAGATGCAATTACAGCCTTATTTGAGCTCGTTCTGCCTGTGAGGGCAAAAGTCAGCATCAGGAGTCAGCCTTCAGACTCCTCCTGAGGCCAGAGGGCTCAGCAATATTATCGCTGAACCCGAGGAGTCTTTCTGCTGATTCACTGGGATTCGTAGCAGACCCAAAAATGATGTCAAAGTACATTAAGACTTTTAAAGTATTACTCCATCGTGAAATAAATATCATAATAACAGGAAAACTGTGAGAATAATGCTGAAAAAAACATATCTTCAAACCTGTAAGGCTGATCGTTACCTGTCAAGCTTTGTGGACACAAACAAAATTAATCAGAATCAGAGTCTGACCTTGACACTGTCTGTTAATTGGTAGATGTCTGGGGTGATCGATATCAACAGCGTCTTTTGTCTGTTCGCTCCTATTTATATTTTCCCATCAAATAAAATACAAACAAAACTACTTTAATGTCAGGGAAAAAAAGTGGTGGGATATTTTCATTTACTAGTATGAGTTTTGACAGACGGAAAAAAAAAGCCAACACTGGGCTCAAATGTGTGATTTTGCTGTAATGCTGTGGCTTACCCACGTAGCCTTGTACTGCAAAAACAGAAAGCTCCCAAATAGAAAGGGCTGCTCGTGATCGTTTCTTTTAGGATTGATGTGATTATCTTGGTCATTTGTTGTTGGTTGGCATTTCATGCTTCTGACACTGAGCTTTCATGAAAACATAATAAACGAATAGCATGATGTGATATCTTCAGGTGTGTCTGTTGAAACGTTGCAAATCAAGCATGCCTTTGAATAGTTTGCTGTTAGATTTCCTTTTTTTCTTTAAACTGGTCCGTATGGTTACTTTTCCAGCACAATCCTCCAATCTGGAGCAGAAGGCAGAAGTCTGAGGAAGAAGCTTTTGCTCATTACCGCCAGACACACACAGCGAATGAACGCCGGCGACGTAATGAAATGAGAGATCTCTTTGAAAAACTGAAGAGAGCTCTGGGGTTGCACAGTCTTCCCAAGGTGTCTAAATGCTACATTCTCAAGCAAGTGAGTATTTTGAAGCCTAGGTGAGGGAGCTTTAATCTGAACAAAGCATCACGGAATAGTTGAGTTTGGAAGGGACTTTTGGAGGCCATCTGGTCCAGCTCTTGCTCAGGCAGGTCCACTTGGAGGAGGTTGTTCACACCTGTGTCCAGGCATCTCCCTCCTTTGAGATCTTCAAAAGACTCCACGGCCTCTGTAGGCAAGCCTGTGCTCTGTCACCCCCATCTTCTTTCTACCCTCCCTTCGGGTATTTATATACATTGATATGATCCCCTGCCAAGCTTTCTCTAGGCTGTAGAGTCTCAGACTTTCCTCATCGGAGGGATGCCCTTAATCATCTTGTGGCCCTCTTCAATATGCCCATGCCTCTCTTGTACTAGGGAGCCCAGAATTGGACAATACTCTAGGTGTAGCCTCACCAGTGCTGAGAAGAGGGAAAGGATTACCCGCCCTGTCCTGTTGACAATAATTTGCTTAATACAGCACAGTATATTGTTAGTCAACTTTGCAGGAAGGGCATGTTGCTGGCTTACGTTCAACTTGGTGTCCATTTGGACCTCCAGGTTCTTCCAGCTTCTACGAAGCTCCTTTCTAGTTGGGTGACTCCCACTATATACTGGTGCCTAGAGTTGTTCCACTGCAGGTGCACTTCTCAGTGAATTTCATGAGGTTCTTGTTGGCCTATTTCTCCAGCCTGTTAATTTCACTCTGGATAACGGCAGAACCCTCTGGTGTGTCTGCCATTCCTCTCAGCTTTGTGTCATCTGTTAACTTGTGCTGCCATATCATGTAAATGTCAGGAAACGGAACGTAAGTTGTAGATACATAATTACGTTTGTCAGCTGTCCCCTGACATGGTGAGATAAGACTTTTTTCTTTAAAATGGAAGAACTTGGGAGGGGGGGTGACCAGTATGTTTATCACTTTTCAGCTTTCATTTAGGGAAAGCTAGCTGTATGTGATATACTGTACATTCTGATTCTGAGTCCTTTCTCACGTTTGTGAGAATGCCTAAATAAATTTCATAAAGCTTTCTTGGAAGGAAAAATATTTTGTAATTTTGTGTGTTCTTCATTTATAAACCATTTTCCTGACATTTTTCCAGGCCTTGGATGAAATCCAGGGATTGACTGATCAGGCAGATAAGCTTACTGGACAGAAGAGCTTACTGGCGCGCAAACAGGATACTTTGATTCGAAAAGTTTCCATACTTTCAGGTGAGGATGTTTTTTAGATACAAACCACGTGGAATAATGAAAGAAAAGACTTTCAATTGTGGGACAGAGTAGAGTAATCTTGGGAGGATCTGGGTAAGTCATTAATGTTCAAGTAAAAGTTAGATTGACCTTGATGTCAGGCTTGCCCAGCTCTGACTCAGTGATACACTCACACTGATAAGAAGTGCTTTTTTTTTCCTTAATGCCTAAAGGAAATGTAGAATGATCTCTGTGCTGCAAGCCATAGGCCTGTGTATTGGGTATGTTTTAGTGGGGAAAAAAATTAATTCTGAGTTCCTGTGTATTGGGTATGTTTTAGTGGGAAAAAAATTAATTCTGAGTTCCTGTGTATTGGGTATGTTTTAGTGGGAAAAAAATTAATTCTGTCACTGATCACTTCCCAAAACAGCTTTTCTGCTCAGTGCTTCACAAGTATGCACAGTTATGTTCTTGATAACGTCAGTACTAAGACCTCTTGACTCTTTGCTCTGTTTTGCAAATAACTATCCATTTCCTGCTTTTTTTGAAAACTAGTGCTTGTAATGTCTAGATGGAGGAGGCAGCTCTGTTGTAAAACAGAATTGCGGTATATTCTGAGCTACTGCTCACTGAGGGGTTTTAAGACTCACGAAATCGCAGAATATCCCGAGTCGGAAGGGGCCCACAAGGATCGTCCTTGTTAGAACTTAAACTCTGGGTTGGAAGTAGGTCAGTGTAGTTATTTCACCTTGGACCAACAAATTGTGAGCATCTACAGAAAACATGATTTATAAAAATCTTGTTTTGATGTGAAAATTGTAACATTAAACAATGCTGAACTGTGTGCGAGTTTTCTTTTAGATGTTATTTAATAGCATGCATTAGTCCGAGAAATCTCATACAACATACAAATAACGCTGATAATCATACTCATTAGGAAAGGTGTGAGGTATTTCTCCAGAGATGTGGATGTCTCCTGTCTTCCAGTGATACTTGTTGAACAGGGGCTACTGCACATCCAAGCTGATTTCTTCTTATCAAAGTTGCAGAACAGTTCTGAAACGTATGGATGATTCTGAAAGAAAAAAATACCTTGTACGAAACACATCATTATTACTTTCTGGTTTTAAGTCTGCTGTTTACTTGGTGAGGTTATCTCCTGTAGTTAAATTACGTCAGTGTGATAAATGTGAAGTTCCATCCTCACATGTTTAGGTTTGGAAAGAGTCTTTGGAAAGATAGATTAACTTTCCAATGATGTTTCCGTAGGGAAGACAGAAGAGGTTGTCCTAAAGAAGCTAGAATATATGTATGCCAAACAAAAAGCCGTAGAAGCACAAAAAAAGAAGAAAAATGTTCAGCCAGCAGAATCTGTTGTAACCTCACCTGCTAGCACACATCAAGAAGCATCTTCTGCTCTACCCAGAGATGTGAGCAAAGTGCCTATGACAAATAGAAGAGGCAAGCCATTGATACTCGCCAGAAAAGGAAGCCATGCCACAGGTGGGTTGAAAAGAATGCACTTGTCACTGAATCAAGTCACCTTTTAATTTCATCAAGACTGATGTGATATTTGATTAAAATGTCACTCTGGAGGGCTAAGGCTATTAGACCGCATGAAGAGGAAGTATGGATTTGTTTCTCGCTGCATAGAGAGGGTTTCTGGAGCCTGTGTCGCTTCTGTAGCAGCTTTCTAATCTCAGGCTCATGAACCTTCTAGCTAGAGCTTCTTGCATGCCTGTGCTTGATGCTGGATTGCAGGGTATCGTTTGCCATTACAGGTGCCGTGCCAAAATAAATTGTTGATCTACATGTTTCTTTTTTACAGAGAACACCTCATCCTCTCTGACACTAACTGCTGCAAGCCTAGTGATGACTCCCCAGGGGCAGGTGCTCACGCTGAAGAGCCCACTGGTACCCGGGCAGGTAGCAGCTGTGCCCTCCACGCTCTTGCAGGCTGAATTAAAGCCTCGAGCTGTCAGCAATACCGTGACAGCACAGCCAGGTATGGTCATGTGAGAACACATTAAGGTACCATGCATTCAGAGATGCGCATGTCTGTTTACATGGTAACATTCAATTTTTCCTTTAATTTTTCATTCTTTACAACTTAGTGAGGTAGAGCCTGCCTTTAATAAAATACATTTTATATAATTATCTCAAATGATTTGTCAACAGGTAAGTAAAATCTGTTAAATTTTCACTGTTCCCAAATTAGGGAGATGGGAAGTCTCAAGAAAGTAAAGGCAGAAGGAAAAACTTAAGATCTCTTTCGTCACCTAACCTATCTATATTTATATCTTTTAACACTTTTCAGTTGCTATCGCCGTGTAAAGTCTTGCATGGAAGTGTAAGGCTTTTATTTTCCAGGCTTTACTGAGTATCTGAAAGGATCTTGTTTCCACTCAACTCCCATTCCCCTTTTTTTGGGTAAGGTATTGCTTCTGTGATGATTCAGTTGCCAGGATCAGCGGTTCCTGTCCAAGTAAAAGGAATCCTTACTAACTCTGCCATTCCCATTACACTATCAACTGTTGCTGGAAACCCAGTGCCCTCAGCAGTAGTACCAGCCCCAGAGTCCCATTCAGGTAGGCTCTTTATTTTTTATGGATCTTTCTGCATGAATGCAGGGAAGGTAACCTTTGCAAGAATGAGGCTAAACTGTTTTTCTTATTAGGAAGAAACAATAGATTCTGTTGTCTGGGTTTTCAAGGGAAATCAGTATTAAGTCTTTTTAACAGATTAGAAGGACCTTAAGGGACTAAATACGAGAGCTTTCTTTTTTCTCCTTTTTTATTTTTTAATTTATCTTATCTAAGTCTTTCTCTTAGTCTAAATAATGCTTCTCGCCCTCAGCAGACTAAAAAGAATTGAGGCCTAGGATGTGTCCATGGCTTAATGCATCCCACTAGGGAAGTTCAGTAAGAAGTGATAGTGGGGCTGTTGAAAATCTTTGCGAGGGCGAAGATTTTGTTTTCCTCGTGCATCGCTGTAAGAGCTGTAAGCGTTACAGGTGCTTCCATGTGTGCCAACCTTCTGAAGGAAGGGACTGGGCAAGAGGTTTTTTTTCTACAAGTTGAAAGCGACACTATTGAGATTTTGGGTCTTCACTTAACCAAAACTGTGCAAGAGTTTAAATTGTGAATTGCAGCTTACTGGAGAAAGTAAGCAAATGAAATATAAATAGGAATTATCTTGCAGTTAGTATGGATCGGGATGGATTGTGCTTTGTTTGCTTTTGCAGAAAGTGAAGATTCGTTCATGATGCCAAAGATTGTTAACGTGACATCGCTGGCTGCTGAAGAAAGCCTGAGTCTAAACCCGAACAGAAACAAAAATTCTAACACGACAGCTGCAAGTGCTCAGGCTTCTGAGAAATCTTTGGTAACGCCTTTTGAAAGTAGGAAGAGTGACAGCATCCTTTTAGAAGAAAAAACCAAACCGTGTCCTGGAGACAGTGACGGAGAGGGAAGAAGTACCACAGGTTCCGCAAAAGGTTTCTTTGAAAATAAGGATGGTTTTCCACAGCTCCAGAATGTATCGTGTGCAAAGGAACCTCCGGAGTCTTTCGGCAAAAAGCTCTGCATTGGTGAGCTTGTAGGAAGCCAAGCCAGGAAGAAGGATGGTGAACATGGAGGAGAAAGATTAAAAACGAAAGAACTGCCATTTCGCAAGCTGCAGATCAAAGATTCGAGGATAGAAATGGAACTGAGGAAAGTAGCTTCTGCAATGGAGGAAGCGGAACTGGATGCAGGTGAGTTACTGAGCAGCATTGAGGAGAGTGATGACACTGATGAGACCCTCACTTCACTGCTCAATGAGATTGCTTTTCTCAATCAGCAACTGAATGATGACGCTTCAGGTATGTCAGAGCTACCCGGCGCTCTAAGCTCAGATTTCTCCCATGGAGACGCAGAGGCTCGCCGGGGAACAGCCAGTGATCTCACCGCTGCAGATGGTTCTTCCTTCCAGTTCGGCCACCTGGGAGGCGCTTTTAAAGACCTTTCTGAGGTTCCAGAGGGCAGTGGCTCTTTAAGCCCTCTCTTGCTGCACCTGGAAGATGATGACCTTACTGAGGGGGACAAGAACTCTGGGGAGCCTTCATCTGAAGCAGATGTTCTAAAAATAGTAATAGGTGCTGAAATGAAGGATGCACTTCCCAACCTGTCCGTAACCAGTGGAGGGAATGGCAAAACTGTAGCAAACTTGGCAGAGGCCACTGGTGTGACTCCACCGATTTTGCAGATGAAAACTAATCCGGAAGCTAGTAATGCTGACACTTTGTGGAGGCCCATGCCCAAGCTGGCACCGCTTGGCTTAAAAGTAGCAAGTCTGCCAGTGGACTCAGAAGGGCAGAGTGCTAAAGTGATGCCCTTGCTGGCACCTATAGTTGCAAAACTGGCACCCGCTGGGGTAAAAACCTCGTCTGTAACCGCTCAAGGACAGGATAGCAAAGCAATGCCTGCATTAGCTCCTGTGGGTACAAAATTTAGTAATCCTGGGACCCTACCTTCAAATTCAGTTGGCAAATAAGTGTGCGTATATTTTATCAGAGAGTGGAATGGAGATCTGGAGCAGTGTGAACCAATGGCTGTGTTTGGCAACCTCCCTTGTCTGCAACACTTTGTTTTCTGTATGGTATCAGCACTATTCATCTGAGGGCAGGCCCCAGATTGAGAAATAAGTGCTATGAAACTAAAGCATGTTGACGTATTTTTACCTCACTGTTGTATTCTGGGAGTTCTCATTCCCCTTCACAAAATATGGAAGATGATCTGTAAACCATTGCTGGGCACGTGGTATCCTTCCAGAATAGGATCTTCAAGGAAATAGTTTATAAAAGGACTGAGAAACTTAGGCTGTTGACAGAGATTTTTTTTCCCAGTAGACAGGCAGCTGTTTGTTGTTGAGTTAAAAATCAGGTGTATTTGGTTTTGTACCAGGCAAACTATCTATGCAGAAATGGAATTGTTCACATTTATTGTGTCCAGTGTTTTGCAGAATACAATGCACGTGCAGAAATGAGATTGCAGTTACTCTCAGATTTGTTATCTAGAGCAGCAGAAGGGAAACTGCAGATTGTGTGGAGGGCTGAAGTGAAGCGTTTCTGTTCCTTGGTGCTAGTGCTCTGGCAGAGACTCCTTTTAGTAGCTTATGCACAGAACTCTTAGTACACGGGAAAGATATTTCCCACTGTAATTAGAACTAGAACAGTATGTAAACTCTTCTAAAAAAAAGAAATTGCAAACCCAACCCTTTCACCTCGTGCCCCTATCCAAATAACTCTTCCTTTGGTGGTTTGGGCGTTTGTAAGGGAGGATTTCAGAGAGCAGAGAAGAATTTGAGTACCTCTTTGCTCCATCTCTAAATACAATGCTGAATTAGCTGGAGCATTTTCCTGGTCCTCTTCTTAATTCCTCCTGCCGTTCTTCAAGATGCATTTGGTGGCTAGATGTGTTAATAGGAAGTGTTTCTTCGTGAAATACGGAATACTTTCAGGGCTGTTGGGGCCTAAAATAAATGAGTGAGGTGTACATGTGAGTGTATATATGAAAATATGTGTATAGCTTTTCAAACCTTACATTTCTTCATGAATTCAGGAAAGGTACTCAGAGGTTTCTCACTGCGTTTGCACAAGATGTGTATAGGAAAAAAAAAAGCCAACAAAAATGCTCATTACCAGGGAAATAGGGCAGTATTGAATCACAAGATGTATTTTTTATTCTTCTCTGCCACTGCTTACTCAGTAACTTGTAGGTGCTCTTCGCCATCCCTCTGTTGGAGGTGAAGGGCCTGCAGACTGTAAAGATATTTATATTTTTGTACACGATTTTTGTTTTCATAGTTTTCTTGAAAAATGAAATTTTCAGCCTAGGAGAGATGATTTGTTAATGAGTGCATACACAGTCTTTTCCTATCAAGTCTGTAATCAGGAGTTATGGTGCGCTTGAGGGGCTTCTGAACTGCTCCCAGAAGGCAGGAAGCATGGCTGTGAAAACAATGCAGAATTTGGGAAATAGATGGTGCATTTTGCTTTACGTTTAGGAATGTAATCCCCTGACTGACTGTTCTGGTAGCAGCAGCAGCAGCTGGGGTTTCCCCCCCACCCAAATTCCCAGTCTTTGGTGAGGCACTACAGGAGGGATCTCATCTTCCCGCACGGAGGTTGTGCAGTGCTGAGTGATGTTCTTGCAGTTAGAGAGCAGCGTTTGCTCTACATGCTGTGCAACCATATGGGGTAAGCTGCAACTTCTGGATCTCTGTCTGCTTGGGCCCCCTAGGGGACGCATATATCTTGGGTGTTTCCTGGTCTTTTTTATGATTTTTCTATTATGCTGCGAAGGAGAGAAGCCCTTACAGCTAGGTATGCAAGCAAGTTACTTCAGAGCCTGTATGAATAAGGTGTCTTCACCTTGCCACTCTAAGTGATGCGTTTTAAAGCAGTTACATGTATCTCATTGCCATTTGCTTATTTACTATTTAAATGTTTGATACTAGTGTGACATTAATTCTTTGGAAGAGAGAATATATGCCAGCCTGAGAGTCATGCAGAGTCTTACAGGTGTCACTGAATGCCTTAGAAAAGGGAATTAATATGTGAGTACACATATTGTGCTTAACGTTAAGGATTTTAAACCTCGTTTTAAGTCAGTGGAAGTCTGGAGTAACTATCAGTTCAGTAGCGTTACATCAGACATAAAATTATTTACCTGGGAATCTGGTTCTGAGCATTTCTAATAGGCTGAAGTTGTTTTTTTTAATAACCTATGGCAGTTTACTTTGCCAAGTGCTTTTATGCCCCCCTGTGCATGAAACAGCAACCAGAACAGCGGTGATTCCTTTCAAATCCCCAGTCGCTGACTTCTTTCTGCACCCCGTCCCTTCGTGGTCCCACGTGGCTGATGTGTAACTACAGAATTGTGTTGTCTGAGTGCTTTTAAAAAGGTTTGTGCTTTGCACGCTTCTTTCTGTAAGACAGAGGAAGTGGCAGCATTAAAGCCACGCAGAGGTTATCTGAGATCAGTGTTCTGCTTTAGTAGATGTCTTGTTCAGTATCGAGGTAACGGAAAATGCTTGGAAAAACTGTTAGTTCCTGAATGCAGTACATGAGCTAAGAACACACCCCAAATTCAGCTGCAGAAGGTGGTGGTTGGTACAGTACCGGGCAACAAAGCGTGTTTGAAGTGCTCTCTGTTCTTGCTTCTCCTTGTTTCACCGTCTCTTGACTGCAGCTTAATATTTTGCTATGAATTTAAATGCTGCTCCCCCCCCACCCCCCCTTTTTTTTTTTTTGTCTTCCTCATACTCCCATTGATTTGGAATAAACCTTTTAAAAATGATGTATGCTGTCTTTTGAGGCAATAATGCAAGAATGTGACATGAAATGAAAAGGTTTTAGAGTCAGAAGGAAACCCCTGCAAGGCGCACATTCTCACTAGACCAAGAGACCTGGAGATTTTGTTTTTTACACACCTGTAAATAGACTGGAATGTTTTTAAGAATATAATGAAATGTCAGATTTAGCTTTTTTCCTTTTATATATTAAAATATATCTTTCCCTCTTTTCTGCTTTTGAAAAATTGATATTTTTGTAGAAAACTAACAGTACAGGACTATGAAATAACTGTATGTGAGGGACAAAGTGTAAAACTAAAATAAACCAATCAAGCTGAACTAGAAAGTGGCTCTGAAAGTTTGTTACGGGGAGGGGGAGGGGGGAGCAGTGGTGGCACGCTGTGGTGACACGAGCACTGTACCCGAGCCAGCAATGCACATGTGCTCTGAGGCGGAATTCCTGGTGACGCAAGCATTGATGTTGGTTCAGGTCATCGCACACACACACACACTGTTGAAGATCAAGTCTCCATAAAAATCACCCTTCGTCCTCCCTCCCCGACCCTAAATTCAGATTAATCTTTTGTATCTTTGCTTTACAGACATTGTACAGCACAGCTGTCTTTATGGAGACAAGTCTGAAGATCTGTCCCCAGGTGAAGTGTCAGAGGAGATGCGTCTTAGAGGAAGTAGATAAAATGCCTGCTACAAAGTGCTGTCTGTCACTGCTGTCACCTCAATTCCGTGATCTGTTAAATAGGAGATAACACACATTACAAATCTCAGAGGAGAAAATGAATAAAAACATGTTGTTATAGTCAGCGTATTTTTGGCAGCTTCTGATGAAACCCTTCAAGGCCTCATCGCATGATCTTTATTTTAAGGGATGGGGTTATATTTTGGAATGGAAAGGAATGTAAATATAATGTTTATCCCATCAGGTTTGCAATAGAAAGAACTTAGCAAAAGAGGTCCCTGATGATCAGTGCTGGGGGCTGTGGTATTTGAGTGCATTTAGGGCTCCTCAGCTGTGTCACCCTGGTGGGACCATCTCTGAGGAGGAAGACATAAGGCTGTTCCTGTCAGGCTTTTCTAGGCAAGTTTTGACTTTCCCCTGGTGGGCAGCAGGACTGAGGGTGCTGCACTGCTGGGCTTGTTCCTGCTGGCCTCATGTAGTTCCCCTGTCCAACACAGAGGGGTGCCCCTTGCAAGCATCGCAGCTTGCCATGTCTTTTGGGCTAAAGCCAGGCAATGAAATAGCAGCTAAAAAAAGATGCAAAACAAACATAAGCAGTATACCATTTTTAGAGGTTTCCCTTTTCCATTAACTCCTTAGTCAACAGCTGGACTAAGAAACTCTTCTGCTTTTCCTGAGCAGCTCCTGTGGCAAAATCATTGCTGATCAGCTGTGGCATGGTGCAAACCACGAGGCTGCTGTGTGGCTCTGCAGCTGTGACACCAGCACAGAGGGTCTCAGCACAGAGGGTTTGGGCAAGGTCTGTGTGCAGCATGGCTCTGCCAAATTTGCATTAGATAGAGCTCCTGACTGATGCAAGGATGTAAAATACTTCACAGGCTGAGGTGCCAGAGGACCTTGAAACAGTTTGCATGGTAGTGAAGATGTTCAGGAGAGGCAGGTAGCAGTGGGGACTGGACTGGCTTGTTTCAGTTGGAGCTGTGTGACTGCTCTCGTTGGCAAGTGGCCAATCAGCGGGACTATAACATCTCTATGGCTGTTTTAGGATGGTAGCAACCAGAGAAGGGGGAGTCTGTGCTTGAGGAGATAGTAGCATGGCTACAGGAGCACCTGGCTCCTCTTGCAGGAGCTCTTCTCAGCCTCAGAGGCTGGTGCTCCTCATTTCTTCTGCTTTGAGACAAACCACTTAAAACCAGAATTGCATTCCTCCATGTAGCCCAGCTTACAGGTTGAGGGAGCCTTCCTCCCATGTCCCAGTGCTTACTTCACAAGAGCCAGAACTTCACCCACTGCCCTGTTGTGCCTGCCCTTGTCTGGCTGTTGGACCTCTTGTGTTGGGCTCACATCTGCAGCCATGGATCTCCTTGTGGCATCCATAGCAGGGCTTATTTTAAGGATCATGGCCTTCCTGGCCCAATTGCTTTCCTCTTGAAGGAAAAATGAAAGGCCAGTGACAAGATCAGGATGTCTGGTTTTGTTTGGTGTCAAATGAAGCATGGAGTCATTGGGATAAATGTTCGAGCTGCCCTCCCTCAGGAGCCGCTTGTTGCTGGGTGCGGATGAAGCTGGGCAGCACCCAGCCAGGAGGGCCCTGGGCCTTACGCTGAGGCACAGCTCCATCAGGAAGCTCTGTTGGTCCCTGCCCAGGCCTCAGGCACTGGCAGTGCTGGGCTTAGAAAAGAGCTGGCTGACATGATGCCTTGCTCCTGGGACAGGCTGGGCTTTGCTGTAAAACAGCTATGGAGCCAGGGTAAAACGTGATCCAACAAACCTTTCACATCCCTTTGGGAGCCATGTTAGGTGAGTTCCGCCTTGTGAAAGCAGAAGGGCAGCACATGTGGGCACAAGGTACAAGATGGATGACATAGCAGATAGGTTTTTTCCTGCTCTAGTTAGCTTGATACTTTTTTAAATGATGTAGATCTGATGAGATCTTGTTACAACTTGTGTTTGGGTGACTGGCTGCAAAAATGTGAAGGAAAAAGGAGGTTCTTGCAGAACTTTTGCAACAGGTGATGATTAGCTCCCATTCCTCAGCTGGCATTTTCACTTCTTGGTTATGATGACTCTTTGCTTTTAACAAATGAGGCAAGCAGACTTTCAGCTCGAGACTGCTTTGTGGAGCTTTAAATTTGCTTCCTCAGCTTTTGGATGTCTGAGGCAATAAAATAAAAAAAATCTCACTCCTGCAGTCGTACCCCACAAAACTTTAGTGGCTCTGACGTAGGGGCTATCCGCTTGCACCGGGAGGCTCAGTCTCCAGGAAGAGTTCCCAATAAACAGCTCCCATCAGGAGAGCCGAACTGGTGGCAGCCACAGTGGGAATTGTTTACTACCGTGCTCCAGTGCAGACAAGGCTTCATTGTCTGACTTTGACGGGGAAAACGTCCAGTTTTGAAAACTTTGCTGAGCAAGGGAGAAAATAATTATATTGCAGATCAGCTTACAAGGGGCACATTCATGTTTGGAAGAAAACTTGATTTTCTTAGGGCGGAGAAGAGAGGCGCTGCTGCCAAAGGGAAAAGCCAGCCGGCAGCGTCAGTGACCTACAAAGATGGCCTTGAGCCAGCAGCTTCTCCTGGTCGGGGGGGGGGGGGTCCCAGGAACCTGGGGCCGGGTCCCTGGCCCTGGCTGGGATGGGGTTCACCATGAGTGGTGCGGACAGCATAGCCTGACAGGGGAGGCGTTGGTGCAGCCGCATCGTGTTCAGGGCGCAGAGCGTTGGTGACAATTTGTCCTCATGTGTTTTTACTTAGGAGGATGACAGGGTGAGTATTTAAGGAATAGGTTTTGCAGCGCAGGGCTGGCTGTGATCAGCTGTGCGCTGTTGGTTCTGGTTATGGTGTGGCTGCCTTCCCCCATGCAGGGTGCACCAGCCGGAGTCATTTTGGTTGTCTACCCAAGGGGGCGGATGCAATTATCTTCTTTTCACAAGTTTGCATGTAATTTCCTTCCCTTAATCTTAAATAAAATAAATAAATAACACAAGCAGAAATGAGCTGTGTAACAAGCTGATAACATTAATTTTTTTTCATCAGGTTGAAAACCAAGCTCGAATGAGTCTAGTTCTATTAATCTCATTGGGTTTTTTAACATCTCTCTCAAGACTCTCTCTTTGCAGGAAGCTGCAACAGCCAGCATAAACCCATTTTGTTGTCATGGCAATTTCATTAGCTGCCTTATCGCTATGTCAAATCGTAGGCACTTGTGGGCTGAAAGGAAAACTCAAGCAGGAAGCGACCTCTGGAGATGTGCAGCTCAGCCTCCTGCTCAGGCCCAGGGCAGCCATCAGACCAAGCTGGGTTGTTCAACGCTTTCTCCAGCCAGGACCTGAAAACCCCAAGATTTGGGGGCTGCACCACATACCTGGGGGACTTTGCCAGGCTGCTGCTGCCACCTTCCTGCCTTCCCAACACCTGTCACACTGGGAGTAGCCCTGTGGGTTTGCTGCATCTCTGACATAATGTCTGTTTCCCCACCTTGATTCATACGAGGAATTTCCCTTTCATTTGGGTTTCTTTCTCTCTTTGCTGGGTTTTTGCACCTCATTGCCCACAAACACACCGGTTCCAGGCACGCAGCTGCCCTGAGCTCTCTTGTATCTGCTGTCTCATGACACCTGAAGACCATGAGCTTAAGATCTGGGTCTATTTCTCTATTCCTATCTCTTTCAGTCACTCATCTTGCCAGATGACTAATTGGCTGCATTTTCTTGTGTCTGGCATTTGAGCCACACTGCACTGCTTATAGGAAAGCATCCCTCATCAGAACAGTGTTGCATGTCTGCGTGGAAATGAGCACATCCATACATACCGCTTAGATGCGCACTTGAATTCTCTCCAGACAGTCTTACACATGCAAATACTGCTGCTAACCCCTTCCATTTGGTGTCACCTCTATAATGTGTTCTGCCCTAAAGAAAGGGGACAGTGCACATGTGTGTGAGTGTCCTTGTCCTGAGGGGGGGCACTCCTTTGCCAACTGTCTCTGGCAGGATTGTTTCATGAGGTTTTGTGTTTCGCTCCTCTTCTACTTGACTTGTATTACTATACCGTGTCCTGAGGGAAACTGCCGTCCGAGGTTTGTGGTGTTCTACTGAATTATCGTTGCTATGGGTAGTGGGAAGGTCAAATTTCATTCTGCATGGTGAATTCTGCAAGCTAAGGTACGTTATTCAGGAAATCAGGCTGAGCGCCTGAGAGGCTGCGTCAAGGAGTCTGAGGTTGAACAGAATGAGACTTTAAGAGGAGTTTACCGTAATTTGTTGCCTTGCTTCCCAAGGAAATGCAGCTGGAATTGAGTGCCACACCTAGGCTTATTGGGAAGCCCTGGCTTCGTGGCCAAGTGCCATAGCTCTTTTTTTGCCCATCTCTGTGCCTGCACGCTGCTTCCTGGATGCAGTCTCTGCAACAGAGTCATGCTTTGCCTGATGCCCAGCAGGGTTCTTGCAGTGAGGCTCTTGGGGAGCCTTCCACAAAGAGGATGCCACAGGCTTCTACTCCTGAGTAGGGCTGGGCTGGGTACAGGCAGTGGGTCTGAAAAACTGCAAAGGCGGTCCTGTTCAGATACCAAATGCAAAAGGACCTGCTCTCACTGCAGTTCCACAGCTTGCCTAGTAGGAATGCACAGACTTTTGTTTTTAAGGAAGAGAAATGCAAAAAGTAGAGCCTGTAGAAGTGGCATTCAGTCCTGTAGGAAGGACTGAATGGAAACAGATGGGGAAACTGAGGCAAAGAAGCAGTGCTTGAAACTCAGTCAGCTGTGCTGTGCAATTCAGCAATGTGAGAGAAGTGACTTGCATGCCCTATTGTTTGATTTGCCAACATCTATGCTTGAGCCCTACCAGGGAGGACAGGGTTGTGACATGAGAGGAAATTCAGAACATCACCAAGTGAAGCGTGGCTGCAGGAAACATAATGCACAGGTGGGGAAAGCTAATACAAACAGGTGGATTTTACAGCTTGCAATACAATGCTTTGTTTGCTTTTTTGTTTGTTTGTTTGTCTGCTTCCTTGCTGTTTTGCTATAGGTCCTTGATTTTTCTTATGGTAGGTAACAATAAAAAGCATCTGTGAGGGCATGTATGGCATGTTTAAGCCAACAGATCTGTTGAGGTGTTGTCTTCCCAGAGCTAAACCCAGTGCTGGCTGAGTGCTTCTCTGCGCTGCCAGCTTGCTGACCATCAGCAAGAGAAAGACTAGCTCCAACCAGGGCACACTCTCCTTTGAGTTTGCAGAAGGTATTTGCACTACATTATTCTCTTTAATTACTGTTCTCTCGAAAGCATGGGATGAATTAGAATGAAACAAACAGGCTTATTTAGGTCAATTACCAAAGTGTGGGCTAATTGTGAGCAGAGCAGTAAAAGACGAGCAGACAGGCTCAGAAGCAAACACTCACCAGTGACCTACATACAGGTGGGGCAGCAGGCACTGGGGAGCATGCAGGTTGACACCAGAGGAGTTTGCACACATCCTTCCTTCTGGCTCTCTGTGGCAGAGGCGTGCTGTGTGCCACTTGTGGAGCTGGCCCCAAAGATAAGAACTGGGAAGCAGCTGGCTGGGTGATGCAGGGAACGCGTTCCCATGTGGTGTTCAGGACCTCTTCCTTGAGCCTCAGGGTAGAACTGGAAAATGGCAGCATCCCTTTTTTTCACATGCAGAACTGCCCCAGAGTGAAAACAGCATAGTTAGTGTGCTCTGCTTATCCTGCCAGAGGGAGGACAAATAAAGGATGAGTGTGTCCTCATCTGTGTTTGGACACATGCAGAAAAACCTATCTCATGATCCTTCCGTGCTTGCAACCGTCAGAAGCTATGTCTCACCCAACCTGACCCAACATAACCTAACCCAGCCCAACCTTTTTCTGGAAAGTGGGCCCTTCGGTGACATTACAGCAGAATGGCAGTGGCTCAGTCAGCCCTTCTGAGTGCTTTTAAGTTTGTGGAGTGTGGTTGTTCTGGGCTATCTTCTCCAAACCTGCCGGCACCCCACTGCCAGCAGGCAGAGGTGTGGAGGTGTACATGCCTCTGTGGAGAAACATTGGAGGGCCCCCAAGCTGGGAAGGGTGTACAGCGACTACTCTAGGGGAAGCTTTTATCATTCCCCTGGAGTTCAATGGTAAGTTCATCCTGTGCTTCACATTTCCAGAGAGCAGTAATTAAGGAGAACAATGGAACACAAATAACTCCTAGGAAAGGGAACAAGGACTTGGCATCTCTTATTTAAGCACCGGTTTGGCCAAATGTAGTTTACCTATAATATGGTTTTCAGCTCTGGATGCCCCTTGCAATTAGGGACCTCTATCCAATATGTGACCTCTGCATGCCTCCCAGTCCAGTGAGAGACAGCCCTCTTCTATCCACGTGTGGCTGCTTTCATCCCCATTCCCCCAACCTTCCACCACCTGTCTCAGACTGTATTTTGCTATCACACTTCAGTAACTGTCAGTGAGCTTCAAAGTTGGCTGCATACTAGATGTATGTACACCTCAGGCACCGGGTGAGTTAGCGCAGGACAGACGCATGGCCTCGGCTTTAGATCTGGAAAGACACACATATGTGCTATGCTAATTATGTTAAAAGCATTTTAAAATGAGGGCATGGATTTTGTTGATTCCTTGAAATACAGGAGTAAGACGTAAGTGGATTTATTTGCCTGAGTTGAATTTTAACTGGATTTGTAATTTTTCCTTCAGTTTAGGGTACATTCTTCTAATTTAGAAAATAAATACTGGTATAACTGTGCTTGGGATTTGCAAATACACCTGTGCATCTTTTATCTTACTACAGTAACTACCCATCCTCAGTGTCACAAGCCTTTTATTAGCAGCATCTTCCTACCCTCACTTGGGCTTCCCATACCACACATTTTGTTCTTACTTCTCTAGGTTTCTACCAGTCATACCTGTATGTTTTTATTTTCTTAAAACTAAGCTGAGATCTGTGATAGAAGCATATTCTGTCTGGATTCATTATTAATTGCAGATGTCTACATGACTTTTCTATAGCAACATGTAAAGAAAAGATCCTGCTGATTGGAAACTAAACATTTAAAACCAGGTACCAGGAGCCTGGTAAAAAGACCCAGGTTTGGGCTGGAAACAACTTCCAGAAACTGCTTTTGCTTATCCCTTGTAGACAGCAAGGGTGAGAAAGGAACAAAGATCACTTGGGTAGAACAAGTCAACAAAAACAACTAACTGTGGTGGGGGGTTCGTACCTGAAATGCTGTACGTGGAGCTTAGGAGACCTTTGGATGTCTTGTGAAGGATCCTTAGTGCATTTTGCCAGGGCAAACTCATAGCTGAGTTTAATTAAATGATTATTAAGCTTTCAGTCATTCTCCTATTTGGAGCAAAATCATATGTAAAATATCCTTTATACAGCAAAACAGCATTTTTCTCCTTTGTCCCTTACCTTCCTATGTTCTTATATACCTGCTTTGATTCTTGAGTAGACTAAAGCTGATCACCTTTCCTCCTCTGCTCTCCCTCCTCACCCAAGTGCCTGTTGTTCTAACAAGTCAACAGGTCGAAAGAGACGTCATGATCCAGCAGAATCAACATCCTGCAAGGCTAAATTGATGGCCAAGAGCCCAAGTGGAAAGCGGCACCTTGGTCCCTTAGAAGGGTAGACAGCTCCTACAGATGACTCAGTGCTCTTTGTCCCCAGGGTTTCAAAATTGGTGGGAAAAATGTGTTCTCTGCTTTTCCTTTGGCCTTTGCTAAACCAGCTTGAAAGCTGCTCAGGAAAGTGGCAGTGGAGCAAAATGTCTGTCCACGCAATTTTTGCAGACATGCATGAGCAAGCTCAACCCATGTTCCATGCTGTCTGAAAGCTGTGAGTCTGCACTGGTGTGGTGCACACCTGGTCTCCGAACTGGCCTCAGTTCCTCACACCAGCTGGCACGGCTTTCAGTCAGGAGCTCACTCTAGTAACAGAAGCATCTGCCGATGTCTGCAAAATATAAATCCTGTCACACCTGGGTTGTAGCTGCAGCGTGGTGCCGATGTGGTGGGGTCACCGAGGCACGGAGCCCCTCACTAACCCTGTTACACCATGCTTGTGCACCTCTCTGCAGGTCCACTGAGAGGACCACGCGCATCCTCATCGCACAGTGGGTCAGCTACAGTCACCTTGTGTTCCCTGCGAGCCCACAGGTCAGGGGAGAACTTGGTCTGTGAGGGGAACAAGTTCAAGGAAACGTTTTAACATCACACCAAGAAGTGCTCTGCTGCTTCGTGTCTTCTTTCACATGCCTTTTTATCAAGACATTTTTTAATTAGGAAAATCTGATTAAAGCCACTTTGAAACCGTTTCTTTTGCTTTGAGCTATACAGGAGGCTTATGGGATTATTTGCTAGATGCTATTTCCTAGCAAAGCAAAGAGGATTTCTGCAACAGAGGAAAATGTTTTCAGATAGTTAATTACCTAATGCTTAAAAATAGGGCATTTCATTTACGAGGCATCTGCTCTCATTATCTGTGGCACCTCCCACAAGACTACTTTAAGAGCACATCACTGAAGAGTAAATGCCAAAGACAAATGATATCATTTATTTATGGTAGATTGGTTTTTCTGGAAGGGAAGAACTCATGACCTCAGAGTGAAGCTGAAAATCCTGCAACCTCCAATTACCATTCCCTGATCTCAGTCAGAGTGCTGACCACTGGAGTGGGCCCTACGCAAACAACAGACAAAAAAAAAAAGGAAGTTTTCTTCTCTTCAAGTTATTTGGTATTTACTGGAGGACACGCTGACAGGGAGAACAGCAGCCACACAGGCTAGCATCGTACTCCAGTTTCAGCCAAGCTTGAGTTCTCATGGCTGCAGTGTCAGTGCAAGGGTTTTGCACTAATCCTTCACAAATCTGACATTAGAATTGGAAAACCAGGCCCTTCTGGTGGTGAAATAGGTGTGCAGTAGAACTTGTACTGCAGTGCCCAGAGGAAGCTGGTGATTCCTGCTTGTTTTTCCTTGGTATTAATAGGATCAAATTTAAAAATAGAAAGTGTTTATACTAATAGAACCCTAGAAAAAGTTTCTTTAAAGTCATTGGTAAGATCCTTCTCTTCAGGGCAAGCTGAAAAAAACTAAGTGATATTTCATCCTATTTCATATAATTACAAAGGGAGTAAGCATTACTTGGAAAATCAGAACCATCGGTTCCCTGTCCCAGCCCCTTTCCCATAACTTCGGAAGTGTGGCGATGTTTCAGAGGCAGTTAGTCTCACAGTCGCAAAGAATTGTAGTCACACATCAGATTACACTGTCCTCAGCATCCAGCACCTGAACAACACTGCACTTAAACAGCATCTCCCAGGCAGACATCTCTGCCATCCCTTGTGTGAGAGTTAGATTGTGTTTTTGCAGTAGAAGCTACTAATATTAAAGTATAAATAATAAAGTATAAAAGTATGAAGTATAAAGCCCTTACTAAACTTACAACCTTCTTATGAAATGGCTGCACAGGATGCCTTTCAATAAAGTTTCTGAGGCAGAGACTAGCAGAAGATTGGGCAAATACTGTACTGAAAAGCAGAAACTGGAGTGTTTTGAGTAACCCAAGATAAGGCAAATCTGCAGGGTAGGCCTAGCACAGGACAGAACAATCATGATAACCTTAATCCCTAGAAAAAAATGCAATAATCTTATGAAATATTGCCCTCCTACCTCCATAAAGAAATACAAGATATACTTAAAAACAACAGGTTGGTAATAGACCCAAATATGGAAATATTCCTTAGTAACTGCATCAAGAAGATTGTGAGCCTAGGATGCTCAATCAATGAGTAATTAGGAGAGATGGTAACTGCGTTGAGAGAAAGAGTATATAACGGTGTGTATTTCACTGGCAAGGTGCGTGTTTTCTCTCTTGCCATAAGAGAGTGTGCATCTGCCACTGCTATTGCAAATAAAATATGCTGCTTCACTAAGATTCTTGCTGGAGTCAAACTTACTGACTGAGAGTGTTTCTCACACTTATTTGCAAAGACATCTCCCAGATCATTCCCTAATGTTTATGTGCTTCTCACTAATGTGGTGACTTTGATGTTTTTCAGAAACAGAAGAACAGCAGAACAGCAGAAATTTAAGAATTATTAACTGCTTTCCCCACACTCCTGCAATGTCAGGTTCCAGAGGCATACAGACTGATGTGCGTTGTTAACTCCATGTCCAGTATGAGTGGTCCCACTCACCAGAACGCATCCCCGTCTGCACAGAACTTAGCACCCTTTTTAACACATGAGAATCCTGCTGCGAACGCAAACAACCTTTTCCTGAAATACAGGCCATGCAGGGTCACAGAGCCATGCACCATGACGCTGGCAGGGCGCTGCCCGTTGTGGTCACTGCTGAGGGCAAGTTAAAATCATGGACCCATAGAATTGTTTGAGTTGGAAGAGACCCTTAAAGGTCATTCAGTCCAACTCCCCTGCAATGAACAGGGACACCCACAGCTAGATCAGGTGCTCAGAGCCCAGTCCAGCCTGACCTTGAATGTCTCTAGGGATGGGGCATCCACCACCTCTCTGGGCAACCTGCTCCAGTGCCTCACCACCCTTATTGTAAAGAACTGCTTCCTTACATCCCATCCAAATCTCCCTTGTTTTAGTTTGAAATAATTTCCCCTTGTCCTATCACAACAGACCCTGCTAAAGAGTCTGTACTCTTCTTTCTCACAGCCCCCTTCCGTTAAGGAAGAGGGAGAACTTTTCCACATGAAGAAATGCCGGTTTCTTTCTTCTCCTTTAGGCTTTTGATGTGGGGATGCACACTGGGCCAGAGTGGACACGCAGAGTCTTTTTGAACCCCCAGATCGTGCTTCACCCTACATCCCCGCCCTGAGGCAGCACTTCGGACTTGTTGGCCGCCACCTCAGTGGCAGTTGCCGCCTCTCACGGCAGGCAGGGCCGCCCGCCCCGCTGTGGGCAGCACCGCAGCCTCACGGCGCACGCGCCCCGTGCGCCCCGGCACGCCGCCGCG
>JACDJE010000021.1:1815660-1912113 GCA_016647715.1 Pavo muticus | reverse complement strand
TCCCGCCCGCGGGGGCGGCTCGCACGGCGGCCCCTCCTCGGGGAGGCCGGCTGCATGGGCAGGCGCTGCGGGGCACCGTGGTCGCCGGCCTCGCCGGCAGAGCGGCTCCCGGGCACCAGGTAGGCGAGGCTACGGCCGTGAGCGCGGAGCGGGGCTCGGGGTCGCGGTGGTGGGAGGTTCCGCCGTCCCACGGCTCGCTCCTTCTCCGTCGTCCCCCCACCCCCGTTTCGCACGGAAGCCGGGAGGGTGATTTGCCGCAGGCTTTGCCCCAGTCTCTGCGGCTGGCTCCGGGGGTGTGCGGAGGGGAGGGCTTTGGCCGGAGCTCCACGCTCCTAGGCAGCGGCAGTTCCTCAAGCCCCTCCGTCAGCGGGACAGCGGGAATGGGGGCTGTCACATACCTTTATTACCAGGTGTCGCCCGTTCCGTGTGCATACCTAAAGCGGAGCTCAATCTGTGGGAGTTAAAAACTCCCTCGCGTTTATTCTCTGCGCTTAATAACCGAGTGCGGCATTGTACTGCTGGGCTGCAGAGCTCGAGGTGGAGCCAGCGTGTCTCGAGCGAAAGCAAGGGGCTGATGGACAGACACCATAGCGACTGATAGCGAAGTGCTATCAGAGGGTAGCATCTTAGGTCTTCTGGTTTGAATTGGTTTGTATCTGTTAATTGGCAGTAAAAGAAGGATAATCTTTTGTGAAAGCCTCTGAGAAGGAATAATTCTGCAGCCATCCTCGTTATTAAATCTTGCATTTGGCATTTCTTGTGAATAATGAAGCTTAAAAATTACTGCAGATATCTTACTGACCCTCGAGTGCATCTTTCAGTTTAGGTTACTGCTGATTTGATCCTCTGGAATCTGCAGAAGGAAGGTCAGCCAGCCGCTGTGAATAGCAGAGTAACAGGAGTGGAGCTCTGGAGCAGGATCGCTGAGAGATGTGTGAACACGCATAAGCACAGCTGAGCTGTCAAGTATTTCTGCCTCAGACCTGGGCTTGTTCCCTAGGCAAGGTTTGCGTGGGGTGTAATATCTCCTGATACCTGGAGATGATGTCGGTTGAAGGGTCTACAATAACAAGTCGGATCAAAAACCTCCTTCGCTCCCCCTCCATTAAGCTGAGAAGAAGCAAGCCTGGGAACAAGCGTGAAGATATAGGCAATAAGGTGAGTGCTGCATGGTGCTGCTAGCTTGCTTTAATTTTATTGCCCGTAGTCCCAGCTGTACTGAAAATACCTCTGTGGGAGACTTGGGGTGACCAGAGAATCACACAGACCATCTGATATGTTGTTATAGTCTGTCTTTTAGTTGGGATCTTTAGGCAGGATCTGAAAGGGTCTGTTCAAGTGTCTAAATGTGACTGGAAGTACCCAGTCTGAAGTCATGCTGTATTGGAAAGCTTTTGGGGTTTCCTCATTCTAACATATGGAGTTGTTACGGATGGCTGGCAGGAGGAACGTAATGCTGTCTCGTCCTCCATGTTCCCAACTGCTACCTGGTGTTATAGGCAACTAACAATACATAGAGACCTGTTTTTCCATGTAAGCAATGGCTCTTAGCCCCACAGAGGAGTGTTCTGTGAGCACCTGGGGAATGGTGGGATGCTCTGAAAGACGGAAAATGTGATTTGTGTGTCTAAAGTGACTGTTCAGATGGGGTTTGCGTTCTGCCATCCTGAATGTGCTTTCTTCCATCTTCCTTCTCTGCATGCTTCAGGCTAAGCTCTCCCTTCTCTAGGGGGTGCTTAGTTTGAGGTGTAGTTGATCCTATCTGAAAAATTTGTGACTCCTCTTGGTGTTGCAGAAGATGCCTGACAGACTGTCACTCTCTGGGAACTGACTGGTGTCATGAGGTGAGGAGGATGACTTCTCTCCAGCTGTGGGCAGAAGAGGAGCTGGGTGGCATTTCCTTGTGCTGACAGCAGGCACATCTGAGTCAGGGCACCTGGTTTTGTCCCTGCCACTGATTCACTTGTAACCCTGGGCAAGTCACCCAGTGCTTGCATTGCTCTGTCTCCATAAATAGAAAGGTTAATCCCTCCCCCCTTGTGAAGACCCAGTAATAAATAAGAAATGCTTGTAATACATGAATGCAAAGTGCATTCATTTGTCTCAGAACAGTAGTGCTTGGGAAGTTAGCCGCTGGAGTAAGGAATGTATGTAAAACTGCAGGGGAAAGAAATAACTCTGTTTAAATGGCCTGTCCCAGCATGAAACCCTGCTCTTGAAGCTCTGCTTCTGGTTGGAAGTTCCTGGAGATGGCTCTTTTTTTACTGAAGAGCACAATGCTCCTCTCTTGCTACAAAAGAGAAAAACCTGCTCAGCTTCCTCAGAGCTATGTAGAGGAGAGTCCTTGGTGCTTGTGCATGGCCTCAGTGTGTGCGTGTGCATGCATGCACTGCATGTAATGCAGCCTGGGTGCTGCCAGTGAAACCTGCTTTCTGCCTGTTGCTGAAGAAGAGGTAGTTGACCTGTACTGTGGGAACAGCCAAAAGCTGCCATACCACCCTGTACAGGGGCTCTGGACTCCAGGTCTGTGAAAAGGAGCTGAGTTCAGCCTGCCCAGTTTCAGAACTGGGACTGCTGCTGTAAATCCCAGGCCTTCTCTGGTACCTGATTGATTTTGTTTTTTTTTTTTTTGTTCTGCCTTGCACGTACCTTTTGGAAGAGTTGCATTGTATCTCTTCTGCAGTCAGGGCTGTCTTGACTCCCTGGGGACATGATGGATTAATTCCACACCATCAAATTAGGGTTTAAGGGCTGGGTTTTGTGTTTTACTAGTGAGAGCAGTTAATCGGTGAGGGAGTTGGCTGGTAAAAGCAATTCCTCATGATGAGGCGTTAGGTGCTGGTGTTGGTTCCCAACGCAGTCTGCTCCGAATTTCTCTCAGTGCCTTTGTCTGCCTTCTTCAAATGGGCAAGGCAAACAAGAGTGGGCCCTTTAGCAAAGATCCAGCAGAGGCACTTCCTTCGCCTGTTTGAAATCTGTGATGGTCCCTCTGCCGTGCATGTGCTCCTCTGCCTTCCAAGGTGAGAAGCGGTTCTTTGCTGAAATAGCAGTAGAAGATCCTGTTGGTCTGCAATTGAGAATGAGTGTAAATCCTTGGGACTGAAATTTGAGCCTTGCACACATTGCTCCTGAGGGATCTTTGCTGACCTGCAGGAGGAGCTTCTCCTGCTGTTTTTGTTTCTTGGACTCTTTGACTTGCTCTGAGAGGTGTGTGTCACATGAGTGAGGTGAACCTGGCAGTACGAAAAAGTCTATGAAATATGCAGCTTTGGTTGGTCATCTCTGCTTAATGCTCCTTTAGTTATATGGGATGGAGCAGGACTGTTGCCTTAGATTAATGCATGAAAGGTGGTATTTTGTATGTGGGGATGTAGGCGAAGAACAAGTTTTCTTCACCCCTGTGATTCTTCTGAGTCTTTCAGGCTCTTTTTGCAACTAGCCGCTCACTTTAAGTTGGATAAACATCCCCAGTGGCACTGCCTTGACTTCTATGAGCTGTAATTTTTTTTTGCTTTCTTTTTCTTTTCTTATTCCTCAATTTGTGGTAAGTGTCCCTGCTCTTTCCTAAATAACCCTTAGGCTGTGTGAGTGCTGTCAGGCTGTCTCTGTGGTTAGGGATGAACCCCTTGGGCAGTTGGTCCTGCTGAAAAGAAGCTCTGTGGAATTTGGCTCCTTGCAGCGAAGCAGTCGTGTACTGCTGGGCTGGAAGGGGCAGGCTGTGGGAGCCTGGCTCTGCAGGGATCTGTTTGTTCATTGCTCTGGATGGGGGAGTGTGGGTAAGTACAGATATTTTGCATGAGGGCTATGCAGGACATGCGATGTGTTTCTTGGGAACTATGCAAGAGAGAACTTGTTTTGTGACTTTTATTAGGACTTTTTCCTTGCCTGTAATAAATGCAAGGTTCTTCCATACTCCCCAAAGGAGATCTCTACAGAAGTGAAACTAAGGAACTTGCACGTAATCATGGATATTTTAAAAATATAATAAATAAGGGAAAGAAACAGGATCTCCCTAAGTAAAGCTTGTTGACAGACTGGATACAGCAGCTAGTTTTCTTGCTGCTTTTTGAAAACAACCTCTGTTCTGTGGGAATTTCAATTTCTGTTGCCATGTGACTAGCTCTGTGTTCAGACTTTTCTTTGTGATTTGGGTGTGTTAATCCATTTTTCCTGTCCTCTCCTGAGCTCCCTTTTTTATGTTGAACCAATACAGGCTCAGAGTATGGTGACTTACCTCTAGGCCTGCTGAGTGTTGGGACTGTGGCATATTAGCATGGAGTCTAGAAGCTTCCTCACAGAAGTTGGTTGGCTTGTGTTCAATTTCTAGAGGATTACTAGCCCTACCAGAAACCCAGCTATGCATCTGGTCACCATGCTTGTGATTCCAGTAGAGAGACAGAGTTAAAAACTGGGAACTGAGTACCTTTGCTCATGCTGCATGGGAGGCAGTGGCAGGACAGTAGGGAAGCAGGGCAGATGTGAGCCATCTCCTGTTGCTAAAATGCCCTGGTTGCTGTGAGCACCCTGCAACTTGGCAACAGAAATCTCTGCTTACCAAAGCAGCGTATCGGAGCAGATACAGTTCCTGCAGGGAACATTCATATTGCTAAGCTCTGCTCCCATCTTTTTCTTTAATTAATGTGTGTGTGGGGAAGAGGGGTCCTTAAGCAAACCAGATCATGAGTGTCAGTGTGAAAACAAATTGTTACAAAATGTGCTTACAGGTTTCTCCTTAAGAGTAAGCCAGAGAGTCAGAGACGTGCTTCGAATTTGCAGCTTATATCTTTGATCTCTCCTGCTTTCTTCTAAGCTAGAAATATTTCAAGTTGTAAGTTTAGAGTAATGCTTTGAATGAAACCTTAAGTTTCCCAGCAGGAGGTTTCCAGCACAGGGTCTGTTGTACTGTGGTTTCCCCTTCATCAAATGTCATGTGAACATGTGCGTCTGGAAGACTTGTTCCTGCTGCGTGGTGCTGGGTTGGACTGGGAGGCTGCAAAACCTTTTTGAGAGCTTTTGTTCTGAAAATGAGCCCTGTGCTACTCCTAGTAGGATGGGGCTTCCTGTCCTCTGCTGAGGAGATGACTGTTCCTATTGCCAGCCTGTGGTTTCCCATTGGCTTGTTGGCACCTCCATGGTGATGAAAAAACACCAATGCGTGTCTCTGTGTCTTACCTGTGAGCATGGTGGGGATAGGCACAGATTTATGAGGAAGGCAGTTCTGTGGCAGCTTGGCAGGCCATTCCCAACATTATTCTCCAGTTCCTTAGTTCCCCTGAGAAGCTGCAGGGTTTGGCTGGGACCACAAGCCATCCCGGACACAGGGAATAGACTAATACTTCTGGCCTGCCTGTAGCTTCCTGCCTTCAGTGCCCAATCCTTCTTATGTGAAAACGTTACAGCTTTCAGGATGAATCAGTTCAGGCTGCTACTACTGGTCTTAACTGGATCAGCTGAGAGTTGCTGAGTCTGAACTGGAACAGAACCAAAACACACATAAGTTTGTACACATAAGTGGTATGTATGCTTCAAAAATCATCGCCTCTTATTAAATTGTTGAAGGTGCAGCAGAGGCTTGTTGCAGAGTACAGTTCTTTGCAAGTTTTCATGAACAGCATGGTCGCACCTTGGCAAAGTCTGCTGGCTTCCTCACGGGCTGTGTTTTCCAGCTTTGGGACCAGTGGAGCCAGTGGCACAGCGGAGGGGATGCTTCTAGCTCAGATCTGGCCTGCTGTTGCTGTGCCTGCTCTACTTCAATATCCACGAATGTTGCTTGACCCCAGCTGATAGCTGGGGATCTCTGCACAGCTTGGCCTAAATGCACTCAATTGCTTCAACAGCTTAGGGGCTGCCATCCGGAGATAGAAGGGATTTCGTGTCTGTCTCTAGTCAGGCTTATAACAGTGCCTCTTAAAGCAGAAGACAAAGGCTGATTAGCCTCTCCATGGTCAGACTTGTTCTTCACCGTTTGTGGATGGTGTCAGTGGAGCAATCGAGAGTGTTGGAGCTCAAGGGCTAAATCCCTTCCTACTGAACTGCTGTTGAAACTTCTGTTTCATCCTCAAGTACATTGTGCTCAAGATGACCTTGTGTTTGTTAACAATTACCTGCACAGGTTTTCCAGGCTACATTTGTTCACGTTACACCCTGTCTTGACATTACAGGGACACTAGACTCAGTCTCCTGGCTTGAATTGAAGCCTACGGTGAGTGTTGAATGTGGTTTATAGCCCTGAGGCCTGTCTAAGCCAAAGCTTTTCTGCTGTTGGACAGCAGCACCAATTGCCTCTTGTTCTTGTGGATAGATAATGGAGTGTATAGCGATTCACTGTGTTTGGCTTTGTACCTTGCAATTGTATCCATGAACCACTGTGATCCTTCCTGCCAAACCTGAGACAGGATTGCTGGGAAAATCCCACCCTTCTGTCCACCCCTACATAACGTGCTGTCTTTACCATGAAGGACAGCAGAAAGACCCACACAGAGGGGTGGGAGTGATGATTTGCTAACAGCTGAGTTGTAGCTAGCGTAAGTAACACAAATCAGGTCTCTTGCTGAGTGGGTTTGCATGGTTATTGCATCCCCAGGGCGGTCACGTGCTGCTTGCCTGGGTGGCCTCTCAAAGCTGCTGAGGTCTTGAATTGCATGTTCTTCATCTCCCTCAGATGAGCTGGGTATTCTGAGAAGGCACATGGGACTTAGAAATCTAACCTGGCTGCAGAGACCCATAAGCAGGTTTTATTCTCTCCCTGCTATGCTGGATAAGCCGTGTGCATACAGATTGACAACCCCCTTTTGCTTGAAGGCCATTGTTCTGCAGCGGGCTGACGTGTGTGTTTTGCCAAAGGCCTGGCCGGAACAGTAGGAGGGCAGAACTCAGGGCTGATCAGTGCTCCTGCAGGTGGTGTATTTGCTGCTAGCTGATCAGAGCAGTTCTTCACCACAGCGTGCCAGGGGCTGTGGAGAAAATCATCCATGGACACAGTGGGAAGAGACTTCTTCTATGGTGCACCGGCTGTTTTGCTATCTGTGCTTGGAGGGTATGCATCTGTGGTGTATCACCTGGTTTGTTTGCAAAAACAGTTGAAATGATGGTTGGGAGTCAGGCCAGGCAGGACCACTGTTTATTTTTGTGGCATAAAGGGTCTGCAGACACTTGGGAAATGGCACAGACTCAAATGAGATAAAATGTATATTTATTACATTTGTTTGGTGGAAAGCAGGACCTCGCCTCCATTTCCAGATGAGGCACTGGCACTCAGCATCTTGTTGGCTTGGCAGAGCTTGCTCCTGTTGATCCTGGAGAGAAGTTGCTTGGTGAGCCTTGGAGCAGATTTCTCTCTGAGAGCAAATACTATGCTAGCTAGTCTTTGGTTTGTTTTGCAGCAGTCTCTTGTTTTGGTGTTTGGGGCAGGGAGTGGTGCTTATGTGGCCCTCAAATGGCGCTTAGCAGAATGGGCCCTGATATTAGTGCTGAGTGATCCCAGCTAAGGTCTGAATAATTCACTAGTGCCAAGCCCGGTCTCAGTCACTTCAGGCTTCTTCTGTCTGCTGTACCTCTCCCCACACAGCTGATGCTTCTGAGGGCCCCTGTGCAGGTTCAGTGGGGTTGTGGTGTGCTCTGCTCCGGATTCCAGCTCCACATGTGGGTTGCTCCCTGTGCCTGAAACCCTGCAACTCTGCTGAGGCTGTGCCCACTAAAGAGTGGCTCCTGCAGTTCAGTTACCCTCCCAGTGTTTCCTTTCCTTTCACGGCACTGGTTAGCCTCACCCTGAGCGCGTCCGTGTGTTGTGCTAAAAAAACACAGCTGAGGCCTGTGGCTGTTGTGACCAGTGGTGGATCTGTGCCATGTGAACAGTCTTCAAAAATATTAGTACAAAGGTGAGTCACTGTGTTTGAATGACCATAGGCTACCTGAGCATCCCATCTTTACTTTGCTTCAGTGAGCACTGAACAGATGTGATGAAGAAGACCCAGCCCAAAGCAGTTTTAGGCTTTAAAAAGATAAAATGTCCCCCCATTTTATTTTTTTAAGGGGGGGGGGGAGGAATGCTTTTCCTACACAGCCATGGCTCCTAACTCCCACAGGAAGTCTGAAGCAGAACCAGACATTGAATCTTGATCCTCTGAGGCCAAATCTTAGCCTTCGCCACAGACCCCAGCCTTTTGGAGATTACCAGGGATGTTTCTCACTTCTCCCACTGGAGGCCTTTGTGTTCATTTAGGGTTATTTGCTTAAAAGTCCCCAAATGATGCTGTTGGAAATGTTGATTTGGTTCTGTTGTCATTAATGATTTCAGTAGCTCTAGCGATGATTCCTTTCCAACAAGACCCAAGCAGATGAAGAGCCGTATGAATTAGAGCTGTGGAAACCCAAGTAAGCCTTGTAATTTTGCTAACATCCCAGGAGACCAGGACTGTTGTTAGTTACTGTGGAGAAACTCGGATTGAAAATAGTGCTGTAGAAAAGTCTATGAACTGCTGGTGTATTTAGTGTTTCCAAGCCAGCGGCAATAAAAGCCAGTCCCGCTTGCTCTGCAAAATACACTGTTAAGATTCACAATTGTTCAAGAAGAGTAAGATGAGTTAACAACTACTGTGAAATTTCTTACCTGATGGAATTTGAAAAGTGCCATTCCTTCATTACAGGTGCTACTCTTACAGTAATGGTCCTTTAATTTCTGCCCCTCCCAAGCACTTTGCATAGTTAGGCTGAAGCGTCTGCCATCATGGATCCAGAGAGACTCATTTCCTCACAGGAAAGCAGCTTATTGTGGGTTGAATTTGTAGCAGAGAGTTGCGGCATTAAGAAATGCCTCAAGAGGAGACAGATGGAGTTTCTGAAAGACGGAGAATGACTTTATGGCAGTGTCAATGGATTCAGTGGTGGAGATTTGTAAAGCTCTGCTCCTGCTTTCTCCTCCAAGTAGGCACAGTGAAACACTGTTCTGCCTGCTCAGAAACCATTCTCTGCTGCCGGGCGGGCACAGCGCAGGGAGCTGGTGAAGTGCAGTGAAGTGCTGGCAAAGTCTCCTGTGCTCAAGTGTTAGCCTTTGAGCTCTTCTGCAGGCTCTGAAATGTGGTGCTTACCCTTTGAGTAGCACAGAAGGGGCCCTGTGCCTTTGAAGGCCTGTTTGTACTAGAGGTGCTTTCATTTGAAGAAAAACAAACAAAAAAACCCCCTTTGCTCAGCCCACGACTTTGTTCCAAAGGAGCTTGAGTTCCTTGTATGGTCCATAATGCAATCTAGGTGCAGAGGTTGCAGGCTGTCCCTCAAAGAAATGGGCAATACCAGCCAAGAGGCTGCTTTTTGCCAGTTGAATTGCATCAGTATTGGTGTTTTTGCTGCAAGACTGGGTTAAGAGTGATGTTTTTCACGCTGCTACCCGACGTTTCCACGCTGCTGAAATGCGTTGAGGCAGCTCAGCCTTGGAGCAGAGCTGTGCAGTTCTGTGATGCAGCTCATGGTTTTGAGCTCTGTGCTCGGCAATTCGGACTGCCTCTGTGTCGTTTTTCCCTCAATGTAAAACAGACAGGATACTTACCCACTTACTGCAAAGTGTCTCAGCGCCCAGGGGTTTATGACAGCTGTGTAAACTCCTTGTATTTGGCTCTTCTCCCAGTTTTGCACTAGATACGGTGGTCCCAAGTGCGGTTTTGCGCCTCCCGGAGGTGCCCGGAACGCCCCGCCGTATCCCGCACCTGCCGCAGGGTCCAGCGCGGAGCTCCCGGCGCGCAACTCTTCGCTGCAGGGCGACCGCATGCAGAGCGGCCGGGGGCGGGGCCTGCAGCCTCCCGTTGCCGTGGAGACGCAGCCGGCCAATGCGCGAAGGGGGGGCGTGGCAATCGCGCCATGGCTCCGCCCTCCCACGCGGGTTTTCACGCGCCACGTGCCAGGTGCTGCGGATCTGGGGTTTGCGTGGGGAGCGTGCTGTATGTGCGTGCCCTTGGTGAGCCTGGCAGGTAGTTGGAACTCAGGTTTGGGAAAAAGCAGCAAGCCGAGCCGCCAGTCCGGACAAATCCTCCATAATGTGCTGAGAGTCCCTGTCACCAGGCGGTGATTCTGGGCGGCAGCAGCTCTGGTGTTCTAGCTTTCAAGCTGACCAGCAAGGCTGGAGGAGAGCACTGGTTTGCGCTGGCCTCGCTGGCGGGTGATGTTGAGTGAGGTGTAGTGGGCAGCTTCTAGCTCTGCATATCTGCCTAGAGAAATGAATCGCTTTTGTCACTTTGGGAAAACTTGCCTCTGTTGTGAAACAAAAGGGTTTTACAGAGCAACCCAAACCTGAGGAGCTCCTGAGGTAACCAGGAGTGGCGAAATACTGTTGAACGAGAGTCATGGGAAGCGTACTTATTGCAGGAAGGCATGTAATTTTGCTGCCAGTACTTTCCAGAGGCTTAAAACAATTGGGAATACTCATCATCTACTGCCTGGAGGTTTGTTGGCAAGCAACACAAACTGTCTTGGTGTTTTTCTCTGGCACTTGGGGCCTGCGGTACAGGGAGGAGCTGCCGGCCTGCCTTAGCCACAGCCCTTAGAGATGACAGGAGAGTGCCAGTGGAGCCAGGACTTGGTGCAGGCAGGAGCTGAGGGTCTGCCCTGGGTAGTGGGGAAGGGAACTGTGGGTCTGCAGCTTGACTGGGGGGTTGTTGGAACTGGGGTGCTCTCATGGGAAGCGATGGCAGAGCTGTAGCTCATCAGTGATCAACATAAGCTGCTGAAGTGGTTCGGGCAGAAGGAAGGGCTTAGAAGCAAAATCCGTTATAAAACGTCAGAGCGGGTGATTTCCCTTGCAAGGGAGGGATGTTGCCTATGGGAAGTGAAGGGATTGCTGCCTGTAGGATGTGGCCACCCCTCTGGCAGAGGGATTTACTTCCAGGCCGGCCTGCCTGCCTGGGTTCTGACCCAAGCCCTGCCCTCCTGCCATCCAGGGTGATTTAATTTAGATGCCTTTCCTTGTATCCCCAGAAAGGAAAGTACTGTGAACAACTGCCAAGCAGGATTTTGTGTTGTAGAGGATATTTAAATGCTGGGGCCTGGCTGGATTTTTAGTATGAGTATGTTTCTATTTTTCTACGTGCGTGTGTGTTTAATAGGAGGAGCATACTCTCTTCTGTTTGAGCGTATGCTACTTAATGTGCCTGTTAGTACAGTAACCTACCCCCGCGCTCTTCAGAGAGACACTGGTGTTGTGTTACAGCTGTAATATGCATAGAGCCTTGCACAACTTTGTGTAATGTTTTTACAGTGATGATGACCTTGAAGGTTTAAAAAAACAAAAAGCATGTGCTTAATTGTGTGTGAGGCAGCGTGAGTGGTTCCACTTCACCCAATGGGTGAGGAGATAAGTACCTCTGTGGCTGATGGCAAGATCAGTGTCCATGTATGATGATCCATCTCAAGCACACGAGATGTTTGCATGCCTTATATGTATATTATGCGGTCGTCTTTATGCAGTTGTTTTCGCCGTCTCAGCAGCACTTTGTCTGCTAATCCATATTTCCTGGTCACGTTGCTAACAAGTTCTGCAGAGTTTGGAACAGAGAGACTCTTTTGTTGAATCCCATCCACTGAGTGAGCAGTCAACCAGAGAAATTCTGCACTGTTCCGTTTTCCCTCTGTACCCCAGAATGTGGAAATGGTTTTCCCCTTTCTCCCCAGTCAGAGGCTCCCAGATGGAGCCTCCTGTGATCCAAGTGAGATGCTGGCCTAATGTGCTCAGGAAGGCTCTTCCTTGAAGTTATGCACAGGATTATGGAAAAATAGGGCTGGGGTGTTGTTAGCCCAGGGCAAAATAGATGTTGTCCTGTCTCTGCTGAACCTGAGATGTTGGTCCCTGACTTTTCCACATCATGTAAATAGGAATGAAGAGCCTTTCTATGTATTTCTGCAGTGCTGATTATGCTTTCCTCCTCTTTAGAGTTCAGTCGCACTGGATTCAGACTTAAGGAGAGGCAAAAGGGTTTTGTTATTTTTTGGTGGGATCCTCTGAGTTTGTACCAGGCATCTCCTTCACCTGCATGGAGCTGGCTCCACGGCTCCTGCGCACTGCCCTTGTTTCAGGCCCCGAGTTTGTGGTGTTGGGGCTCAAGTCAGACTTGTTAATACATGGTGGCACTGCAAGTATATTCAGTACAAGCAGGGTTTGCAAATAGCACTGTACAAAGCTGACTATTGTCCAGACCATAAGTTCATAAGATTACTTTGAAATGCAAGAGGACCCTGGCAGATGCTCTGTGTATTGCATGTCTGCCCTTACACTGTCACATGCCCTGGTCACTTCTGCGTGGTCTCTTGGCAGTCAGACACTATATCTTGATGTGATAGGAGCTGGCTATTGACTTACAGCTATAAATCTGTTGGGACCACAGTGGAAGTCTGTCAGTGCTGTGCAGGTGGCAAGTGGCTCGATTAGCTTCTTGCTGGATAATATATATTTTGTAATTTTATGTTCCTGGCACGGCTTATGTTTCTGCTCTGGTAGAGCCTGTTTGGTCACAGTGGAACAGCTAAGTTGACAGTGTTTATGGGACATTCTTTCCAATTGCTGTGGTCTAAACACATGTACACCAGCATTGAGTTACTTCTGCCTGGAAATAAGCCATAGAGCTATATATAAATTATATTGGAACTGCTGCAGTAATGTTGTTGGTATAAATATAAGAAAGGGGTAGCACCAGGGCTTCCCTTCCATAGAGCTGGCTCAGGAGGAATTCCCTGTGCCCCATAATCAGTTGAAAAGATGGGGGAAGGTGGCTGAAAGCAGTAACACAATGTTGTATGGCCAGGCTTCAGGGGAGAGCATGAAACAGAGTACTTGGATATGAAGCACTGGGTTCTACTGTGGTGATTGCTCAGTTCTTTTCTCTTGTGGTGGAACACCTGTCAGAAATCCCGCGGAGTTCAGTTTGTAGTGACCTAAGCCACAAGTTTGTTCGGTGACTCCAAAACAACTGCTCCATTTTCTTTAACTCTTCCTGGCTGGCATTTCCCTGCTCTTGTTACTAGGGAAGTCTGGGCACTTGCTTGCCCTGGTCATCATGCTGTGATGATGTCTTGAAGTGATGTTGATGTGTGGCTGGGATTCTCAGGTGGGTTGCTGCCAGCTTCTGAATCTTGTGAAGTATCACTGCTTGGCGCTTTCCCTAGGCGCTGTCTGTAAACAAACTGCCTTCTGCAGTTTCTAAGTCCCTGTCTGGTTCTTTGTACAAAACTGGTTAGTAGAAGTCTTTGTTTGGTCAGCATGTGCTGATATCTGTGGTGTTTTCTGTTAGTAATAGATTTTTATCTTGCCCAAAAGAAATGTAGGAAGTGACCACTGTAGAAATAGCAAAATGTGCTGCTTATGTGGTTTTAGTCTTTGCTCGTGGCTGGTGTTATTTCCATCTTTGAACTGTAAGTGCCGGTTTGTCTTGGGTAACTTGTAAACAGATCCTTCCAGAATCACAGAATGGCTTTTAGGTTGAAAGGGACCTTAAAGACCTTTCAGTTCCAACCCCCTGCCACGGGCAGGGCTGTTACCCACCAGCTCAGGTTGCCCAGGGCCCCATCCAACCTGGCTTTGAACATATTCACAGCTCTCTGGGCAGCCTGTGCCAGTGCCTCACCACCCTCAGAGTGAAAAATTTCTTCCTAACATCTAACCTGAATCTCCCCTCTTTCAGTTTAAAGCCGTTCCTCATTGTCCTACCACTATCAGACTGTGCAAAATGTCTTTTTAAGTGCTTCATTGCAGTTATCAAGCCTGAGATGATCTAAGGAGATAAGAGACACAAAATTTAGAGGTAGAAGTGAAGTCTTTTCTTAAAGCAACTGTTGCAGAAGAAGCAGCAACATTGTGGATGTAGATAGCTTTTTAGGGTGTAGTGCTCCATGAACAAGTTTACCATCAATCCATTCTGCTGCGTTGCAGGGTGATTTTAGTCAAATGATCAGCCTCATTTCATCCTGCTCCTCTTTTCTGGCTGGTGATGGGGACTGCAGCCTGGCATCACACATAATAAAGCTGGTCTCCAGCTGTAGCCTACTACCTATTTGCAGTGCATGCAGCAAGAAACGAGTGGAAACTGTGCAGAAACTTTATAGCTATCTTTTTATTTTTGGTGGAGGACACAAAACTGTTTGAGCACTGTTTGGGTAGGCTAAGTGGTTCAGTACAAATGACAGTGAATAGGGGTGTTTTGACTCTAAGCATTGCTTTGCTGTTCAGTCTTACTGCCTGTCCTGCAAGTGCTCATCTGCTTCTTATTATCCTTGGACAAACATACTTAAGGCCAGTAGTTCAGGTATTTCTGAACTACATGTGTCACTCAGGTACTTTGTGCAAAGACAAACTCTGCTAAATGTTTCTGGGTAGGTGAATGCATCTGGAACTTTTGACTGGAAAGATGAGAATTGAGAGTAATGACTTTATGCTAAGAGTGAAGGTCCATGATCTTTTTTTCTTCAGGTTCTGCTTTTGGCAGCAGAAAATCTTGCTAAGAGTTAAACACACAAAACCAGAAGTTCTTTGTGGAGTGTTGAAGAAGGAGCGGTTGGTTGTGTGGCTTTCTGAATTTCTTGACAAATGCTGTAAAGAAATGGTGGTATTTTTCATGTTCTGTTTTCTCTAAGTATGGCAGGAGCTCAAGGTGGCAACACAAAGAGGGTTTTAAGCCTGTGAATAAAATTGCTTCCTCTGAGTGTGCTTTTACAGAATCACAGAATCACAGAATCACTAAGGTTGGAAAGGACCTATAAGATCATCTAGTCCAACCATCCACCTATCACCAATGGTTCTCGCTAAACTATATCCCTCATCACAACATCCAAACGTTCCTTGAACACCTCCAGGGTTGGTGACTCCACCACCTCCCTGGGCAGCCCATTCCAGTGCCTGACCACTCTTTCAGAGAAGTAGTATTTCCTAATATCCAGCCTGAATCTTCCTTGGCACAGCTTGAAACCATTCCCTCTAGTCCTATCACCAGTTGCACGAGAGAAGAGGCCGACCCCCAGCTCACTACAACCTCCCTTCAGGTAGTTATAGAGAGCAATAAGGTCTCCCCTGAGCCTCCTCTTCTCCAGACTGAACTGAACAATCCCAGCTCCCTCAGCCGCTCCTCATAAGGCCTGTGCTCCAGACCCCTCACCAGCTTTGTTGCCCTTCTTTGAACACGTTCCAGGGCCTCAATGTCTTTCTTGCAGTGAGGGGCCCAGAACTGGACACAGTACTCAAGGTGCGGCCTCACCAGAGCTGAGTACAGGGGGACAATTACTTCCCTGCTCCTGCTGGTCACACTACTTCTGATACAAGCCAGGATGCCATTGGCCTTCTTGGCCACCCGGGCACACTGCTGGCTCATGTTCAGCCGAGCGTCAACCAACACCCCCAGGTCCATTTCCTCTACACAGTCTTCTAGCCACTCCGCCCCAAGCCTGTAGCGTTGCTTGGGGTTGCTGTGGCCAAAGTGTAGGACCCGACATTTGGTCTTATTAAACCTCATCCCATTGGCTTCAGCCCAGCTATCCAGCCTGTCTAGATCCCTCTGGAGGGCCTCGCTACCCCCAGGCAGATCGACACTTCCAGCCAGGTTGGTGTCATCTGCAAACTTACTGAGGGTGCACTCAATGCCCTCATCCAGGTCATCGATAAAGATATTGAAGAGGACAGGCCCCAGCACCGACCCCTGGGGAACTCCACTCGTGACCGGTCGCCAGCTGGATTTAGCTCCATTGATCACCACTCTCTGGGCCCGGCCCTCCAGCCGGTTCCTTACCCAGCCAAGAGTGTACCTGTCCAAGCCACGGACTGCCAGCTTCTGCAGGAGAATAGTGTGGGAGACAGTGTCAAAGGCTTTGCTGAAGTCTAGGTAGACTACATCAACAGCCTTTCCCTCATCCACCAGGCGGGTCACTAGATCATAGAAGGAGATCAGGTTGGTCAAGCAGGACCAACCTTTTACTTCCTCAGTTCTCACGTTTGACAATTCTACCAGTTCCCCGTGCTCCTGAGCCTCAAGTATAGAAGAAAGGAGACCTGCTTTGCCAGCGTTATGTCTTGTGTTTCCAGGTTTTCTGCACCGAGATAGCAGCCTGCGCCCTTTTCCTTTTTGTTGGGTTACCTTTTACTCCTCAGACAAGCGAGCCTGTGGTGGACTGCTGTGCCTCTTGTTTACAGAGTTTGTTTCATTCAGAAAGGAAACTGAAGAAACAGGCAGAAGTGATTGAAGGGCAAAGAGCGTAGAGAAGGTGAAGCGTTCTGAATAAATGATTTAGTGTATTTGTTTAGGAATGCTTTGTAGCTATCTTGGTAACTTTTTTTTTCTCTGTGCAGTTTTTTGTCTAGTGATGTTTTCCTCTGTAGGTGTGGCGGGAGAGGCAATGGGGTGATGCTTCTTGCTGCTGAATTGCATGGGGATTTATTCAGATCTTTAGGGTGTTGGGTCTGGTCTGTGAAATCTGCAACAAATTCTTATTTTTTGGGAAAGACTAAGCCACATTCTGCATCTGAGGTAGGTGTACGCAGCGTGACGATTGTCTCTCTTGTAGCAGCAGTGTGCATCTTTGAAGCAGAAAGCTGGCCCTGTGGTGGTGCTCTGAGGAGGGAAATGGATGTACTGGGAGCCTGAAGTTATATCATTGTAGTGCTCCTCTGCACCCGTGCCTGAGCAGCTTCTTAGAGTGGTTGTCAATTGGGCTTGTAGATTGTCTTTCTAATGCTTGTGAAATGCATGCCGAACAAAGCGGGCCAAACAGTGAAACAAAGTTCCTGCCATATCTCCTGCTCATTTTTACATCTGCAGTCTCTCTTAGTTATTCTTGGGGCCTTTTTGGTTCCTCTGACTTCAGTGTTGGGGCAGGGATACCTCAGCAGGGTACCTAGGAGCATGCAAGGGTTGTTGAGGAAACAGTGGAAATCAGTGCTTGAGCAGTTCTCTGCTGTTTGTTTTCTTAGTCTTTGGCCCTTGTTCATATGTATTCCTCCTCCTGGAGGACGTTGTCTCCTTTCTGACCAGCAGGAGAAATCTCTTGGGTGCTTGGTAGGCATGTTGGCTGGCAGATGTGAAGTGCTGCTTAATTCTAGTGTGCATAAAGGGCTGTTGATGATAAAGGCTCTCCGTAAGAAGCTTATTTCTCAGGGCAGAGGGCAGGGAATGGAGGAAGGGATTGCAGAGAGTCAGGCAGTGTGTGGTAGCTTGGGGTAGGGAGGGAGTTGGGTGGCTGCTGCTTTATATCCTGATTGGTGTGGGAGAAAAATGATCTCTTACATTCCTTTGATTCATTTTTAAGCATTCTTTTACATTTTTGTCCCTAGGCTCAAGCAGGAATGACATACGGTAACAGTGCAGCATGGTCTGAGCTGCTGGAATCTGGGAGGGAGTTGAAGTTATTCCCAGCTCTGTCACTTGTTTGTTACACAATGATTATCAAGACATTTCTCCTCAATGTGTGTGTTTTTCTTTTTTTTTTTTGTCTAGTCCTCTTATATCTGGTTATAGGTTGCAGGCTGTGTGAGAGTACGTGTTGGTGTGAACACAGGAGACCTTCCTGTTCATTGTGACTTCTTGCAAGTAATGTGAAACAAACAATAAGTAGTCCAGAATGCATTTAGGGGGAGATTGAATGCTAATCTCTTTACGACCTGCCTCTTTCCATGTGAATCTTGTCTGTATGATGAATGCCGTGTACTCCTGTTGTATTTACATCCTTAACTAACCTTAGCATCTTTTAAATTGCTGATGTGAGAGTTTTCCTTTTCTTTTTTTTTTTTTTTAATGTAATTTAAATTTGCTTACAGCAAAACCATTTTCTAATCTCCTGAGGATGTAAGAATTTACTTTCCCCCGTAAAGTCACAGCAGTCCTAGGGCAATGTATGCGTGGGAGGACAAGGTGCCCAGCCCTGCACAAGTTCTGGTGTTGAGGAAAGAGCTGCCAGGTGCTGCAAGGTGAGCCCTGACCTCCCGTGGAGGACAGGGATATCTGCTCTCTTTAAGGTATTGGAGCATAGAAAGCTCATGCTTTTGTCTACAGAGAATCTCTTTAACTCTTTTCCAGAGACTTAAGTATGCTGCTTAGAGCTATTCCCTTCTTTGAAAGACCTGAAGAGTTGCCCTTGTGCCAGTGAGGGCTGGGTATAGACAAGATTTAGAATAATGGTTCAGAAATGGCAGTTGATGACTTCTTAGGCAGAACTGCTGTGTAAATCAGTGATGAAGGATAAAAATCAATTGATTTGGCATGGCATATTTTGAGTGAATGAAGAAATCAGAAATGAATTATGAGTGTCACCTCAGGCAAGCTGATTAAGATGCTTTCCTTCACCCTGTATAGCTCTATCTTGCATGTTCCTACTCTTGTAGGAACAAACTCTGCCACCAAGTCCTTCCCCACATCCCTACAGACTTGGACAAACAGTACACTGATGCTTTTAAACCAAAAGTAAATGCCAGTGAGAAGAAAGAGAGGAAACCAGGGACAGAAATCTCAGTGTGGTGCTTTACTGAAGTAGTTTTCCTGTTCTGGTTTCCCTCAGCAGGGTTAACTGTGAAGAGGGCTCTTGGAGCCCTCCCTTTCAGTGTGTCTGCCCCGTGTCCATGTTTAGTTTGAATGTATGTGTTGTTTATAGAGTTCAGCACGGAGTGATTTAGGACTGAGCTCCTCACCACGGCGATATCAGTGTTGGAAACACTGTGTTACGGCCCATGTGTTTAACTTCCCTGGAGTCGGGAGCTATGCGAAGCTGCCACAGTTCCCTTGGAGCGGGTGCCTGTCCTGCAGTAAAGTTGTGGACTTTTAACTCATGGCTGTTTGTGTTTAGGAGCTACCCAGCTCAGGGCTGGGGCTCTGGGGAGGGACTGTGGCACAGCTGTGGTGGGAGAAATCCTGCCAGCCCTTGCCTGAATCCTGTTTGGCTGTTTTCCTTTCCCTCGTCTTGCCTCTTGCCAGTGCTAAACCCTGTGCAAAAAGGAGGGGAAAATGACTATGGAGAGAGCCTTTCCCATCTGAGAAGTGATGATTAACGGTGATAAACAGTGACCCTTTCACTTGGAGAACCGTTTGCTCCTGCTTGATTTCAAACCCTTATATGAGTAACTGAAATGCTGCCCGAAGGAGCTGTAGTAATTTATTTTTTATTTTTTATTTATTTTTTTCACATTTTCCTCTTACTGAAGCACTTTCTTTGCCTATATTCAGGCTTTGTGCCTGGATTTGGAGAAGGCTAACATATAACACTGTCACAAAGTCATTCTACTGCCTTTGATCTCCACTGTTGGGACAGATTGATTGGGGACCATTGCAAGTCTTCGCCTGTATTTAATCCTCTTACAGATATTTCTCCCTGCTAGGGAAGGTGAACTGGTTCCTTTTCCTACAATGAAGAATCACTGGACAAATTGACTATGTGGGAGGCAAAAGTCCCCCCCTATATAAAGTCTGGCATGTCACCTGCTCTCTTTGAAAATTTAATGCATGTTTACAAATTGGAAAAATCTGTTTCTTGTGAAGAAGTCCTACACAAGTCCAAGTCCCGAGAACTTGGAGTATGGCTTCTTTGCAGGCTGCCCACGCAGGGTGCATTTCTGTTTCCCAGAGGGTTTGCCTGCCTATTGGAGAAGGTCAGATTGACTCCACATGTATACACTTAGTCTGAAATAAGTCATAATTGACTCTTGATGTGCCAGCAAACCTGCAGCCTGTTTGATATTTTTTTCTTTATTTTAAAATAAACATTCATCCCACAATCTTCTCTTGCGTCAACAACAAATTCCCCACACAGAAATCAAAATAGTATAATCATAACATTGACAAAGGTGGACAGCTTGCACGCACACTCCACCCCTTATCTCTTCACACTTTTGTATCTCTGAAGCTTTTGTGTAATGCCCTGAAAGTTTGAGTTGGGCAGCTTTTATGGTTAAGATGATGGCTGAATGGGAGAAGATGCTGCTTTACTATGGCTGTAGCCAGGGTTGGCTATGTTACATGGGTCTTTCCTCACCCTGCAATATTTTTGGAAGAAGTTGGACCTTGGTGTGGGCATGGCAGTGGGAAGAAACAAAATAATTAAGGATAACTTCACAGAGAGAGTGGTGAGGCGCTGGAACAGGCTGCCCAGAGAGGCTGCGGATGCCCTATCCCTTCAAGACCAGGCTGGATGGGGGACCTGGGCAACCTGGTCTAGTATTAGATATGGAGGTTGGTGGCCCTGCCTGTATCAAGAGGTTGGAACTTGATGATCCTCAGGGTCCTTTCCAACCCAAACCATTCTATGATTCTATGATAACTAGGTCACACTGTAGAAACTGGGAGAAAATCAACTGCCTGTGTATCCTCTTTTGCAGGCCACAGGGGCATTTGCACGTGAGCTCTTTTGCTATGGCTGCTGCTAGAGGTGCTTTTAATAGTGTTCCTCCCACTTCCCCAGGGCCATGCATCGGCATTTATGGCCTCCCTGGGCCTGCCTTATTCCAGGTGCACGAAGAAGAAGGCAGAGTGCAGATTCAGCACGTAGCCCCTGACAGCTGGGGCTGACGGGTCAGGAATGCAGTCTTGACAGCTGGAATTGGACTGAAAGCAGCCAGCATGGAGGGGAGGCCAGGAGGGGAGAGCAGGCAAGAGAGGGGGTGCGGCGAGATGGACACACACATGCACGCACACTGTGTTCAGGCACGTGTAAGGAGACGGCCTGCAGGGATCCTGTGTTGCTCGTGTTCCCTTTTTTCTACCTCTGTCCACGTTTCGTTCCCTGTTCTCTCAGCTGCCTGGATCATTTTTAATAAATATGCATTCACAACTATTGTAGTGATACCAGGCAGAGCCATTAGAACTGAGGTTTGGCATTTTCATGAGAAACCCGCCCCATGCCACCTCCGCTTTTACACAGGTTCACAAATGTAGTATTTCGTGTAATTCAATGATTCAAATCCTATGGGCAAGTCAGTTTGTACCAACTACTCCTTAGGCTCAGGTGTGTCGGTCGTGATTTGTGTTGTGGAAAATCATTCCCTGTTATTCTTTAAATGACTATTTGGGATATCAAAATTATTTAAAAATGGCTACTGATCGTTGAAGATAATGATATTCTGGTCATGTTTTTGTTTTTTTAATTCGTTAAAATATGAAGGCTCGTTCAGTGGCCAGTTGTCGCTCTGAATCCTTTACCCCATGAATGCTGCTTCAAATTGAGCATGGGCTGGAAGCACCTTGAACTGTTGCATCAGGTTTGTGCTGTGTGGATTGCATCTGATGGCATTGGTATGGTTCCTGGAGGCTGCTGATGTAAGCCCGCGATGGTATTTGTAAGCAAGGCTTGTGGGACTTATTGCAGGAGACATGTAGACTGGTCTTTTATGGCAGAGGCATCTTGAACTGGTCTTGTATTGGAGCTTGCCTTACTATTGCTTTTGCAGGTGGAATATTATAAATCTCCAGGCTTGTTAAGGCAGCATCCAGTGCTAGAAAAGAGTACTGAGGAACAGAAGGTTCAGGCTGGAGAGGACAGAATTTTCTTTTTTAAAATAAAATAAAAAAAAAGAATATGCCCATATTCAGACAAATAAGGGAAGGTCTTGGGTAGGTGAGGGGCAGAAACCAACAGTGGAGCTGGGTATTTTTATTGTTTGCCTGCTCTTGTAAGAAAACCCCTACAGTTAATTCCATCCCCCCCTCTCAACCCTCTGTGCCAGATCAAACCCAAAAACTCCAGCTCCCAGAAAACAGACAGAGGAACCTGGGCCCAAGCCAGACCTTTGCGTGTCAAGCTCAAATACAAAATGAATATTTCACAGCTGTGTTATAAAGCCCTGAAATGAAGACTTTATGGTGGAAATGCTGACAGCCCCTTAAGTAGAACAGTATACTGTAATTAGTGTTCTGTGTTTAATGTGTCAAACGAAACACAGCAGAGCTAAATGTAAAACTTCAAGCCTTTGTTTTTGTACAGCAGTAACAGGAGATCAGACAGTGTGTTCAGATAGTAGATTAGAGCCCACAGCGTGTGTGCTGGTCCCTGGAAGTTAAATATGCTTTTTTTTTTTTGTAGTGGGGCTCAGGGGCTGCAGGAGAGATGTATGAATGGGGCCAGCTGTGAGAATTGGCATTCTGTATCAAATTTCACTTAAGTAAGAAATAGATAAGCTATTTCTTAGATGCTGACAATGTACAGCTACAATGCATTTTCATGTATCACATTCTGGAGTGCACGGATAGAACTTTGCTGTGTTGCAGCATGGAAAATACGTTGGCCCGTGTGCAGCATTGCTACAGAATTTGGGAACACTATATGGGGAATCGGATGTAAAAGTCACCATGCTGTTGTGAAATTTAGGCCTGATTTTGGAGTTCTCTGTGTCAGTGCATTGCCATGGCTGAAGAATAAAGGGGTTTCAAATCTGGCCACGCAAGTATTTTTTCTCAAGTAAAAAGAGCAGGCAGTTATGTAGCTGCTCCTCGAGCAAGGTGATAACTTATTACTTGATGGCCACTGTATTATGCTGGGGAAGGCTTTCTAGAGAAATCCTTATAGTTTGTATCTCAGGGATTTCTGTGTGCAACACTTCCTCAGAAACCCATATCTTTGCACGTACATTATTAATAGACCCACACTCAGTTGGGAGAGGGATGAGGGCAGGCACATTATGCAGTGGATGAGAGATGAACTCTGATGGATGTTGTCTTTTCCTGCTGAGTTGGTGCTGTTAGTTAATTAAGTGGATTCAAAGTTAACTGTGTTACACACAGGCCCACAGGAGGGCTTTTAAAATAGATCCTGTCTGTGTGTGGACATTTATTGAAGTAGCCATTCTGGAGTGTAATGGAATAATTGTACTGCAAGAACTCCCTTTTGAGGGTGCTCTTGTTCATGAATAATTGCTCACAGAGGCATGGATGGAAAAGGTGGAGTTGAAACGAGACTGTTGATTCAAGAATAGTGTTTCCCTTTCCATAGGAGAGCAAAGAGAATGGGAGTTACATTTCCAAGTGCATAGCAGCTGGAGTTCTTATCTGTGACTTTATGGTGCTTGATGACCTCTTGGCTGTTGTCTGTAAGCGATTTAGACATCAAAAAGGCAGATCAAGTATAAGGTATTAATGGGAGAAGAAAACTGAGCACAAACCAGAAGACTCTATTGTTCTGCTCTGTAAACAGTTACTGCACTCACAACTTGAAAGCTGTGTGTAGTCTGGATGTTTCCTCTTCCATCTTAGGAAGGATATAGTGGGCCTCAAAAGAGGTTCACAGAAGGGTCTCAGAACTGATCAAAGTGGTGTTCAGGGGAACCACTGAGTAAGTGGAGATTCTTCTACTTGGAACACAGATGACTCTGGGGTGATAGAATAGCTCCTTGAAAGTCACGCGTGACCTAAAAATGGTAGGTGGAGATTGGCTGTTCAGTCTCTCTTCCAGCACAAGAGTTAAGGGGTATCGAATAACATTAATAGGAGTCAAGTTTAAAGCAGGCAATAAGAGATGATTCTTGCAACATGTAACACAGTGGTGAAGTTCCTTGCCAAAGGATGTTCTGAGTACTGGGGTTTTAAAGGCACAGTTGGTAAGTTCATGGTAGAGAACTCTACTGAAATAGGTTAAAACAGAATAATTCTGAGTGGGAGACAGCAGATGAGAGAGACTCAAATTTGCTTTTCCTGCTCTAAAACTTTCTCCATGAAGTCTGGATCAGATGCATCTGCTTGCTGGATATGGTTTTCCTAGGCTGTAATCTCTTGCCTGATGCTGTTGACGCTTGGACATGCAGGCAGCCTTATATCACCACTTTTCTGTCCTCAGTGGCTTTTTCAAGCATTGGAGAGTTGCAGGTGTCCTCTCAAAGAAGCTTTGTTTCTTTATTTCTGTATTTAAATAAATTCTATTTGTAGAGAACGATGATTTTTTTTGTGCCCAGAACAGAATACGGGTAGTATTAGAAGGCAGGAAGTGAAGTGACTGAGTCAAAAAAAAAAAAACTCTTAAATTTGCTGAGAGCATATGACTCTGTGGTAGAGGGGCTGAAAAACTACTGGGCTCCTCAGTCTTTTGCTTCTGACCTGGGTGAGTGACGGGATAACAGCATCATACAGCCTACAGGTGAAACACTGTGAGGGATACCTGGTGTTAAAAATGTTTTTTCTCTTGAAAAGTTAATTTTCATACCTTCCTTTAAGGTGACTCCAGGCTGTGGAACTCTGCTGCTGGGCAAGCAGGCATAGAAGAGTGGTGGCAAGCTGGCATCAGGAGCAAAACAGCATCAGGGAGAGAGCTTGTGAGCTGTAGATCAGGCAGCAGTGTCACTGGCTGGTTTGCCTTCTTTGGCATCCATTTTTTGTGGAAATTACTACTGTGCTCAATGGGTGTTTTTTGAAGAGTGACTTGAGGCCTGCTACTGCTCTCTAGGACCATCTGGCTTAGGTGCACTGGCCAGATGTGTGGCCTTACACGTAGATGGTCCCAAAGGGATGCAAACTGTAGGGAAGAGGAGAGTGTTTACTAGGAGCTGAAGAGCAGGATGGGGGATGTTGAGCTGATCCTTAAAGGATTTCTGTGTTGTCCTTTTGACACTTGGAAACAATTGCTCCTCGTTTGTCTTTCAACTTCCCCAAAACAGCAGAAAGAACTGGAATGAGTAAGAAACTTATACTCTGAGAGCCAGGAGCTGCTGGTCAAATGCCTTGTTTCCTGAAAAGACAGGCAAAGCTGTCAGGGGCTAATTTAGACCAGCCTTTCAGGAAGGATTATCCAAATGCCAGCAGGAAAGCAAAGGTGGTATGGCTTTGTCACACAGGTGTGGGCTCCCCCTTGCACTTTGGGGAGCCATGCCTGAGGGAAGCAACTCAGACCTGCCCTTTAAATTCCAGTGGGGACTGCACTGCAGCAAGGTTTCTTCCCCTCTACTGCAAGGCCTTTTGGTAGTTGCAGTTCAAGACTCTGCTGATCTGATCTTACCAGGTAGAGGGGCTGTGGGAGCTCCCTAATGACCTTGGGTTCTGAAGTGGAAGGAATAGGGTGACCTACTTAGGCACTGAGATTTCTTTACCCATCTGTGCAACTCTGCTAAATTTAGATTTGTGTGTAAAAATGGATGGATATCGGGAGTTGCAAGACAAGTGTTCATATCTGAAGTTCTGTTTTCTAGTTTTGTTGACTATGAGTGTGCCTTGAGCCTCCAAATTTGAAAAAAAAAGTTGATGTTAATGTTAAAGACATGAAGATGAGGTGGTTAACAGGTAGGTAATTACAATGCAAAATGAACTCTAGAAGCATACTGCATGTGATTCCATTTGATAGCACTTGCAAATCACACAGAGAACTGTGACTGAAAATTCCAAATACTATTAATAGAAGCCTCAGGATGAAGTAATGAATGTGGATAGCCAGCCTCCTTTCTGGGCCTTTAATTTAGGGGCACGGAATTACAGGTTTTGTCTTGCAATTGTTTCCTGGCTTGGGTGAGGGAGGTGAGGTGGCCCATTTATTGGATATGATGGCCTGAGCAAGCAAAGACACGTCTGATGATTGTGGGAAGCAATATGGGCCAGTGTGGGAGCTATTATTGGTAACAAACCCACCGGTTTTCCAGGTCTGCAATGGCACTCTCCAGTGCTGTGGTTAGCTCAGATCGGAGTTGGAAAGAGATCAGGGAATTTTTTTGTGACTGGGATATGCCACCTGGGTACCACCTGGGTGACTTACATGAATGGCAGTGTCTGTGTGGAACTGGGAAACTGAGTTGTTACGTGAATTCCTACCTCATTTTGCCAGAACTTCAAAAGTAGCATAATGTCAGACCCGTTTTGACTTATTTGCCCTTTGATAGCAGACCTTTATGTGAGGAAATAAATGATGGTGTGCTCCTGCCCTAATTACTATACTAATCACTCATTTTATCTGGCACGTTGAGAGGAATCCAGTCTATACTGCATTGCTGCGTTTTTTTTTCCCCCTGAAATTTGTTTATTCTTCTGTCATGTTTTGTGAGGAGTGATTGACTATCTTGAGCCCTTATGTCACCTAGGCTGGAGGCTGATCATGGAGATAAAGCTGTGGTGCCTTCTGGGCAGGGAGGTGGGAATGGAGTTCACAAGTTTCACAAGGCCCAATTTTAAATGTGTTTATCCTCCTTTTAAAGACAAGTTGTTTTTAACACCTAACGATTATTACTACATGTGCTGAGGTGTTGTAAGAATGTCCATTTGAATGAGGCCTGTAGAGTTGTCTTTCAGACTCTTTACACAAGGCTAAGCCTAGGAGCAAAAGGGAGAATCTTTTACAGAAAGTTAATTGTGGATGTCTTGATGAAGGTATCCATTTCTGTGGCAGCAGATCTAGGAACATCTGCAGTATGACCTTGGTGGTGGTTGTCTTTTTCTAATGGGACTAAGGGTCTTTCCGAGGCCAGATGATGTTCACTGGTGGTTGAAAATTGGACCTGAAGAGCTGAGCTATTCCTTTTGTGTCAAGCTGAATGCTGGCCTTGTGAGAAAGGTAGACTTTCCACCTCCTCTTGTAACTGCAAGTACAGTTTGTTGGCAGAGCAGCCTGGGGCCCCTGCCGACTCTAGAGCAAGAGAGGAAGCTGGAGAAAGCATGATGTGCTGCTGGTGATGGGGCAGTAGTGCCAAGACGAATGAGTTAGTGCTCTTGTTCAGTTTCTCACACTCAAAACTAAGAGGGAGTGGATTTTTTTCCATAATGCCATGCACAGAAGGGATTTTGGTGGTACAGCTAGACAGGTCTAGTAGCCAGTAAAAGGGGCCAGTTCTTTTTTTCCCTGTCTTTGAGCTCCCTGTGGCTTTTCCAGGCTGGCAAACAGAGAACAAAACCCACAAAACGTTTTTTCTGCTTGGTTTGGCTTGCTTGGGAGGCAGTTGCCATGCCAGTGCTGGTGCAGGGGAAGTGCCAGGAAGGGAGGGTGTTGGTTGGGATAAGGGAGGAAGAAACAGTGGAGTCTCAGGAGCAGGTGGCTGCAGGATCAGCTCAGTGGCAGTGTAACATGGCACTGCACGGATAACGTGTGTCCTTGTGGGTGAAAAACATACCTGCTGATGAAAGTAGGTTGCTGAACTGCTGTTGAATGCTATTAGCTGCATAGCCAAGGTCGGGCAGTGCCTTTTAGGACAGTTGTGATTACAGCCAGCCTGAGCTAAAGCCTGTGCTGAGCAGCGTGAGCACAGCATTGCTAAATTTGATGTTTGCTGACAGCATCAAGTATCTAGATTGGAGTACTTGAATGGCACATGTCTCTTCCACTTCCTCCTTTGCTGCCAAGTATGCAGTTTCTATGGGACTTTAAACCTCTCTTAGTGTTATGAGTGTTACGGGTTGGGGACTGATGATATGAGCTTGAATCTCAGCAAATTCTTCTTTCTGTGCATTTGTGACACTGAACCTGTGTTGAAGTATTGTAACAAACCTGGAAGAGCAAGCATCCTCCTAGCCTCCTTTAGTCCTCCCTCACCTTTTTAAGGAACATTAAACTATTTCCTTGCTGTACTGGTGAACTGGCAAATGCATTTTTAATTGTATGTTCTTATACCTAAACATAAACCCTGATGAATTTTATAAAAGCCATGATTCCAGAGACACTTACTTTATGAGGAAAGGTGACAGTTGGTGTTCTCTCACTCTGTCTCAAGGTACCTGGCATATATTATTATTAAAGGGAAAAAAACACTGAGTTCTTGAGAGAGTGGGGTATAAAGTCTTCAATTTTCTGTGTCATGGGTTTGAAGCCAGTCCAAACTGGAAATCACTGAGGCATGGGTGGCCTGCTTTAAGTGAGCCGCTGGCGCTGTGGCCCTGTTTTACCTGTTGAAGCAAGGTAGCCACCTAGCTCCCTGAGTGGGCTTACTTTTGTTACCTTCTCCAGTGACCTGAGCTGTAAGACTCATTTCTTCACCCTACAGCTGAATTCTTAGTCTGATAAGCTGTGTTGTCAGGGTAGCGTGGGGAAGCCTGCCCTGCCCTTACCTTTTGTACTCCACGTTGATATAAATACAAGATGTTGGTCTTCAGGGCAGCCATTAATGATAGTGGTAATTTTACAGTGGTGCCTTCTTATGCAGCGTCCATGCCTTAAGGCCTTAACCAAATATAATTTAGATGATGATAATTGAAAACAGAAGACTGTGACCCAGTAAAATCCATGAATTTGGCAGGGACAGCAGTCCTGCAGAGGAATGTATGCATAAAATACATAATAAATAACATTGAGCTGTGCAAATGTGAAAGAATAATTTTATGTCTGTCAGAAGAATCCCAAGGCAAAAAGCTGGTTTATGTTCAGACGCTGAGTCCTTTCATGCCACATACCGGATTTTTAGCAGTGTAATCCCACTGCAATCTTCTGTTTTGGGAAACTGCTGAATTCTGATGCTTCCTCTCCCAGAGTGTGCTCCCTGAAAAGTCTCATTCTCCCTTGTCCCTGCAGCTTTTGTGTTTGCTTATCCTGGCTTCTTGTCCCAGAGGTGTGGTTATGAATTTCTGTATCTTCCAGGTAGCTCTACCCAGTTGTCTTTTCTTTCCTAAAATAGTTGAGATCTTTGCTTGGGGGCAAAGCAAGCATTTTGAATTATCATCTCTTGAATGGGTCGTTGGTGTATGAGGTTTTTAACCCAACAATATGAGCTGTTCTGTCTCTTGAGATTCCTGGGGAGAGATGCTCTGGTCCACTGGATGTAGTTTCCAGTTTAAGCACTGTGGGGAAAAAATGACTATTCAGTTCCTAGGAATATGGAGCTGGGACCACACTGAACCACCTACCAGTGGATGGAGAAGATAAAGAGAATCGGTCAACCCGGAAAAGACTTCCAAGGAAAGAACTGTAGAGAAAGTATTTTGCTGCTTGTGGTGGGAAGGTGGGAATCACAGGGCAGTGAATGTGCACCCCAGCTTCTCGCTCCATACTGGTTGTTGCTTGCAGTCCTCTGCAATATGTAGCAGTGCTCTGGCACAGAGAAATAATCAGTAGATCAATAACTCTGTACCCCAGCAGTATTTTACTGTCCCTGTGTTGAAAATAGAACTTGTGTTTAACCTTACTCTGTGCCTGGGTGCTTGCCAGTGAATTTCCAGGAGATATGATTCTTCTCAGAGCCATTATGAAGTGCCAGACCATTAGTGTCTGCATATGGGTCCATTTGAACTGTACACATATCTCATGATACTACTACTTTTCTTTTTCACGTGCACTAGGTGACTTTGGAGAAGGTGCTGGGGATAACTGTGTCAGGAGGCAGAGGATTAGCCTGCGACCCCAGAACTGGCCTCGTTGCTTATCCAGCAGGGTGAGTCACTAACTGCATTCTTCAAAGCTGATATTAACCAGGACTGGGATGACGGTGTAAGATCCAGGGTGTTTCCAGTATGGTCTTCTATAGGTAGAATTCACCATTCTTTAGTCTCTTAACATAGAGGTCTATTATGAGCATCAGCACTGCTAGTATAATTAGCAAAGGAGAAGGACTGCATCTTACCTGTCAAGTTTTAATGATATCCTTTTTATGGAATCTCTTTCCCTCCTCTTGCCCTAAGCTAGGTGTTAAATACATTGTGGGCTTTTTAACTATGCTCTGTAGTGTGTTGACCTTGCTCATAACTCAATGGGATGGATGCTCAAGCCTGTGAGTACCTAATGGAGCAAATGATGCTTTCAGTGAGTTGACAAACCCTTGTTGTTCATGCCCTGCAGTTTATAATTTGTTCCTTATCCAAATGTGGAGAAAGATCTCAGGCTTCATGTTGGCAGCCCTTTGCTTATGGGTTCTTTGAAGTACAACCCATCAAATTTGCAGATTGAGATATCCAGATGGAGACATTGAACAGCAAAAGAGCTATCTAGAGGGAGATAGCTGAGGGCTGTAGAGGCAGCTTTGTGAGTTGCATGTTTAGCAAAATTGTAGACTTTCTGGACCAGATCCTGATCTTGCTGAAGATAGAGCTCACTCAGAGCATGTGTCTGTAGAGGAGCAGATTATGTTGAGTTGCTGGATTGTGGGATGAGACTCATGTGAAAGAAAGTAGCACCTGAAAAACTTTAAAGGGACTTTAAAGAGTCTGATTGAGATCTCGTAAGAGGTGGTATATTGAAAAAGCAAGGGAGGAAGAACATTTTCTGTAGGATGTTTACCCTGCTAGTGGAGACATGGCTATTGAGATGGGGAATGACTATGGCTTAGATGGAAAGGTATAATACTGTAGTCAAAATAAATTGCAAAGACAGAAGAATGACTCTTCAGGAAAAATCTTCACTGCCTAATGTGGTGCTATGTGGAGATGCTTTATCTGTCTCTAAACTGAATTGCTGAAGACAACATGATCTTGCCTGTTCTTCGAAGCTAGATTATTCTGGTCAGCAAGCTATAGGAGAAGTGGGAGGGTGGTATCTCCTAGTGGCATCTCCACATGTAAAAGGTGGAATTAGAAGAAAGGAACTTACATGAGAATTATGGATGGTGTTTATAAGCAGCCAAGAAACAGGCTAACAACGTCTAAGGATACTGTATTTCTTGCTGAAATAAGACATGGGGTCAATAAAACTGGCTAGAAATTTTTGCCCTTTTTCACCAATATCCTGGTTCACAGAATCACAGCATCATTGTGAAGTGACTTCCTGAAGCAGGGTCAGCTAGAGCAGGCTGTCCAGCACCATGTCCATGCAGCTTTTGAATGTCTCCACCATAACCTTTCTGGGCAGCATGTCACCAATGTTTGGTTACTTATATAGTGGATTTTTTTTCTGTTTTTGTTCAAATAAAATTTAACCTATTTTCACTTCTGTCCATTGTCTCTTGTTCCTTCACTGGGCACTACTGAGTCTGGCTCCCTCTTCTTCCTTCCCTTCCGTCTAGTGTTAATACACATTGATAACAGTCTCCTGAGTATTCTCCAGACTGAACAGCCTCTCCTCATATAAAAGATGCTCCAACTTCTCAGTTACCTTTGTGCGTCTATGCTGGACTTGTTTCAGTAAGTCTGTATTTTTCTTGTATGGGAGAGTGCAGGACCGGACATTCTGCTGAGGTTTCGATTGACCAGAGCTGAGCAGGGGGAAAGGATCTCCTCCCTTGAGTTGTTTGCAATGTTTTTCCTAGTGCATCCCAGAAGAATATTGGCCTTCTTCATCACAAGGGTACAATGATGGCTCATGGTCAGATTGTTCACCAGGACCCTGTAGTTGTTTTTCTTAGAACTGCTTTGCAGCCCATAAATCTCCATCATGTACTGGTTCCATGGGATTATTCTTCTCTTAGTGCAGGACTTGGCATTTCCATTTGTTGGACTTCATTAGGTTCCTGCTGGCCCAATTCTCCAGCTTGTCCAGGTTGCTTAGAATGACAGAACAGCAATCTGGTGTGTCAGCCGCTCCTCCTGGTTTTGTATCATCTGTGACCTTGCTGAGCACGCACTCTTCCTTGTTGTCCAGCTCATTAATATGGAGAAAAAACAGTAACGGCCTGTTTATCAACTCCTGGGGTGTATCACTTCTGACTTGCCTCCAACCAGACTTGGCGCTGCTGATCACAACCCTCTGGGCCTGGACATTCACCCAGTTTTCAATCTACTTTGCTGTGCACTTACCTAACCTGTACTTTGTCAGCTTGTCTATAATAATGCTATGGGAGACAATGCCTAAGGCCTTATTAAAGTCAAGGTAAACAACATCCACTGCTCCCCACTCATATGCCAAGTTAGTCACCTCATTGTGGAAGGATATGTTAGTTAAGCATGATTTCCCCTTCATAAATCTATATTAACTACTTTATCATCTTCTTGTTTTTCATGTTTCCTTGGGAATCGTTTCCAAGATTAGTTGCTGTCACATTCTCAGAGACTGAGATGAGGCTGACCAACCTGTAGTTCCTGACATCTTATTTGCACTTCTTGAAGATGGAAATGACATTTTCCTTCTTGCATTATTCAGGAATCTCTCCCAGTACCCATGACCTTTCAAAGACAATTTAGTGCCCTTGCAGTGACATCAGTCAGTAGTCCTATCTATGAAGAGGCCATTTTGATTGTTATGCCTAGGCCTTTCAAGATCCAAAGGTGGTGAGGATGCAGTCTAAGCTGCATCTGGTCAGAGGAACTTCTGAGTTGCAGCATCCACAGGTTATCCTGTCTGCTCTATTCTCTTCTCCCCAGTATATTCCCACTTCTGTCAGGAACCTTTGGCAGCAATGTGTCTGTTCCTTGTTAGCATTCATTAGCTGTGGTTCAGAGCCGTGTCATCATTTGAGCTGTATCGATATTAAAGCAAAGGAGCTTCCAAAGGAACCTCATGTGGACTTCTGAGAGAGTCCTGAAGGTAAATGCAGGTGAACAAATCACAGTTTGACTCCTTGGGTTTCTGCAGCGTGTTGAGACTCTGAGTCTTACAAGGCCGTTCTCTTATCATGGAGCGTGGGTTTTTTCCTCTTATCTTAAAACTTTTATATTTTTGGTTAAATGAAAGTTTATGATCTGCATGTGCACGTGACAGCGTCTTTTATACTTGAACTCTTCAGAGACAGGCAGATAGATTACAGTGTGTGTCGCCTCTTCTGCATCTTTTCTGACCCTGAATATATTTACACTTGAGGAGGAGAGGGAGAGAAGAAAACAAGTGCACTAAATTGAAATGTTTTGGACTCTTGGATAGCTAAAGATAGTTGAGTTTTATTAACAGTGACCTCCTCTGATGAGCTGGTACATGTCAAACATGAATGTAATCAAGTATGAGGGCACCTGGGGATTCCTTTGCATAATTAAAAGCCTAAGTGGTTCCTTAGGACTTCACAGTGGAATTCTTGTTCACATTTGGTGCTGGTGGTATCATCTCATGGCCCAGGCAATATGCCAGATGTTTTGTAACAATGTAACGACTTACATGACTTGCTGCTTTTGTGCTGTAGCTGTCCTGTCTTGTGATGCCAGTGTGATTTGCTGCGCTCAAAACTATCCTTTTGTGCTGGTTTAATATAGCATTTGTTAAGAAGTCAAAACATGAGGGAGGTATGGGTGCAGACCTTATTATAAGGTGATGCAAATTCAGTTTGTTAGTATTTGTCTTTCCCTCCTATTCTTATGTCTAGTGAATGTATCTCACCTGGATAATTTGCAAGAATCCTGGCATTATTAGTTCATTGGCTGTATTTATTTTTGTTCCTATTTACTGGACAGAGAAGCTTCTTACATGTGGCTGATTTTTGGAGACTGGGTAAAGTTCATGACCTGTGCATGCAACCTGGTCATCCTTCAGTGGTGCTTAAGGTACTCCAGTGATTTCCTCAGCTCTCTACTCATCTACTGAAGTTTTGCAATCCTGACATGCAGAAGTTTTGCTTCTCCAGTTTGTTGTACCCCTGAAAGCTAACTTACGTAACAACTCTGTTTTCCTAAGAACACTTTCAACACACCTAGATTAATTTGGTTGAGATCAAAACAGTTGCCGCAGGCATCCTGACTTCGTCCAAACCAGGCACATGAATGTTTGTTTGAATGAGGACTTGTGCCTTAGAAGTTTAGGCTTTCTTTGAGCAGAATCTTACTCTGGTCTCTTATTTTTGTCTAAAGTATTATTATTATTGTTTATTAAATGATTCCTTTTCTGGATTTTCTCTTTTCTGGTGATTCTGATTCTCCTGAAAGAAGCAATGCAACACAAGCTCATTCCAACTCCATAATGGTGCCTATGGGCTGAATGCTGCATTATTACTTTGTTTCCTTTTCACAGGTTTTCGAACTTTTTATCGTTTCTCCTCTTTGACTCTAATGAGGCTATCACTTCTCCAGCGGCTGCTTTGCTGCTCTGGTATTGTTTTAAAGTGATGCTTGTGTTAAAGGAGGCTTTTTTTCTTCACGTCTGCCAAGAAGGCCAAAGGCACAGAGTGCTCTAGATATTTTAGGCCACTGCTTTCATATAAGGCTGTTGTCTTGGGAGACAAGACAACATAGGAGAGAAAACTGCCCCCCTCCTTCTCCGAAAGTCTTATATCTGCCATCCATGCTTGCCTGTTCTCCTGCTGACCATCGATATAAACCCAGCACTGCCTGATTTGATCTCTGTTAGTGTTATGCAGTGACGAAGTCATCCTTGTTGGAGGAGCAAGCAGAAATCTGTTATTTCTTATAGCAGGCCTAGTGCTTTGTCTTTTTTCTCTTTTCTCCAGTTTTTTTCCAATTCTTTTTCCCCTGTTCTTCTTTCATTTTGGTTTATTTCACCTTTCTTTTTTTTTTTCCTCTTCCCAGTAGCTAGTTGAGGTTCTGTTTCCTAGAAACAAGAATGGAAACAAAGCTAAGAAAATCCTCTGAGGTTACTGATGACTAACATTAAAAAAAGGGGAGGAAAAAAAAAAAAAGAGAAATTCTTGAAGAGGAAAAATGTCTACCATTTAAATTTAAATTCCACATCAGCTGCTCAGATAGCTTGAATCAGCTTATCTGTGTTTTTGTTTTTTTTTTGGTGAGGGGGAGGTGAATGTGGGTGTGGTTTCTGTTATTTTTTAAGCCTTGTAGGCTGGTGGGGCTGATTTATTTTGCTTCTCTTTTTTTCTCTTTCCTTGGCCCACAGTTGATTGTGTGAGCTGGTTGAGAACCTTGTCCTCATGTTAGGTACCTGCCTGCTGGGGAGAACAACTCATGCTTTTCCTCTGTTGATGCAGAAAAGTAGTGCTTTGCGCTGTTCTGTGTACAGTGTCTTTTAAACACTTACGTTCCTATGTTCCATCAGCTTAGGCCTCTGACCAGCCCTGATTATCAATTCCCAGCTATACTGATAAAAGTCAGGGATTTTTCATGTTAGTCACACTAGTCTTCCTCACTGGGAAAATCTGTATTTGATACAGAGTACCTGGAATGAGTTGTTGAGACTCAGCCTTCAGCTTTCGGGGATGATTTTTTACATGCTACAGATCTAAAATCAGGTGTAGGTTTAATCCACAGACTCCACTGAGACAGTAAACTGAGTATCTTTGGGTTTCCCTCAGAAATTGGTTGTTGCCAGTACAGATGCAGCCGCTGGCTAGCTCTGTGCATGTGCAGTACATCTGCTGAACAAGTGAGTTGGACACTCCCTTATACTGCAAACATTTAATACTGTAACATCCTTGTTTGCACAAGGGAAGGGAGGATGATAAAGGAGTCATATGATCAAACTTAAATGAAGATATTGTTTCTTCTCCTGCTGCTATTTTCCACAAGATCTTCTCCTTTAGTCTTATTGCCTCAAGTTTTTTGAAACAAGACAACTAATATTCAGAAGTGACTATTGTTATGATGGGTTCAAAATGGGAAAACTACATGGCTAACTCAAATTTTACTTTACTGCTACCGTCCCGTTTATGTTGGATGCTGCTGCAGCTCTCTCATGTGCCAACCTCTGCTGCAGCAGTATTGAGCCCCAGTCACTCGTTCTCATTTCATCTCTCTGTTCCTCCACTCATCCCCAGTGTGTTCACAGTACTGAGTGGAAACCTCTTTGAATTCAGTCAGCTCTTCTAAGTCATAACTCTCCTGGCACCCTCCCCATGTGGATCCAGGGAAGTAAATGCCAGGTCCTGCACCAGCAGGCAGTGACAACAGTCTGTGTCACAGCAGTGGGAGGAAGGGGAGGAGCACAGCAGGAAATGAGTGAATCGGCTTTAATCCTTCCAGGAGTCTGCTCAGCACGTGTGGAGCTGTCTCACGTAATTGAGCAGCAACTCCCACTGGAAGCTGAAGAGCGAGGACTTTTTGTTTTATTTTTCCAGAAGTGGTTGTTGGTTTGCTCCCAAACACCTCTTTCCAATTCTGGTAGACAAGTGGTTTCCAGCCATGCACATGTGGAGCCTCTTGGAATGTTTTAGTCATCATTTTCCATCGTTCTATAGATAATTTATTATGTTATGTGGTAATCTATCAACTGAGAAGAATTTCCCTTTACCCTAAGCTGCATAAAACCCACAATAAAAGAATAACATTTAAGATACACATTGCATAATGTTACAAGGCATGATGAAGATGCTGCCTTTCTTTCTTTCCTATGTTAAGTGAAAGGTTTTGGACAATGCGGTACTGGAATGAATTGTGAGAGGCAGATCTAGTAGACCACTGATGACCACAGCAAAATTCTTTTCTGAACAGCAGTCTCTTCAAGACTTATGAACATCGTGGCCAGGTTACAGTTGGAGGTTACATGGAACAGTGAAATCCTAAGGTGACAAGCATTACTGCCTTACTTCAGGGCATATTTTTCTTAACTAATTGATTGCTTTGCTTGGACGCCATGGTACTGGTCAGCTGAAGAATTCACTTTTCTAGATCTTTTGTTACCTCTTTGTACATGTGCGGTTTGTGCAAAGCTCTGCGGTTCTGTGCAAGTACAGTTTTTCACTCATTTTTGTTAGCAGTAATTGATAATACTGTTGGACCCTGTCCCATGTGCAGCTTGAATAGGTACAGGGACGCTACAGTACTTGAACTGCTGGGTGACAAGTATATAAATGCAGTTCTGCTGGTGCTGGCTCCTTCAATTTTATTTCACCCAGACTTTTGAAGAATTCAAGCCTTCTTTGTCTGTTTATTTCTAAAGGAGAATCTGCAATATTGTAAAGATTATAGAAGCCTACCCTAAAATGAGCATTTGTGATTTCAAGCATATTTCAGCTTCTTTAGCCATTCCAGAGGCAGCTTTAGTCCTTTTCAAAATGGTCACCTTGTTATCTTACAGTCATCCTGTAAGGGCTATGCTGCTTTCCTCTCCCTGCCTCTCATGAATCTGGACTGTTGTTAGTGCATTTTTTTTCTTTGAGGATGCTGTGTTTGTACATGCCATCTGGGGAGATTTTCCAGCTGGCACAATTGTGCTTGTGGACCCAGAGGGAAAGATAAGAAAATCCCCTTCATTTAGATTGTTAAAAACAATTTCAATTGAAGAGCTGTAGCTGCAGTTGGGTTTGAGTTGGGCCGTTACAACCCAATGGAATGTTTTTTTTTCTCTGCCAAAAGTGAACAACACAACACAAGATTTTAGTGTTCTGAGTGTCCAAAAAGAAGCTGACTCCTTCCTTCCCTCTCCTCCATTAACAGCAGATCCCTCAGAGTGATGAAACATGAATACACTTTCTCAATCGTAATTACCCACTGCAGGGAAAGGGTAGCTCTCCAGTGCACCATATGCTAATCCAGCCTTCAAGTTAGCACCAGGTGGTGGATCACTATTCTGTCTTGTGCATCAGAAAGCCAGCTGTTACAGCCCCAGGACAAACAGAGATGAAATGTGATGCTGTCCCATGGTTACTATTCAGGGTTTTGGCAGCAGCAGGAGTTCTGGTGGCATCCTCCCTTCAGCCGCCAGGTACCGACATGCCTGCTTATCCCGTTTTTCCACACTCATGTGGCAGTCATGTAGTATGAGCCTTTTCTCCCAGAGTGTTTCCTTTGCACGTCAGCTCTGCTCCCATCCTGTCTGCGTGAGCCTGTGCTCATCCATGCTCGCCTGCTTCCTCCTTTCTGCTAGGTGCCAGCAAGGGGTTGCAGTGTGCAGCTTATGTCCGTGCTGCTTACATCCCAGTGTGGCGTTAGAACCCCTTAAGTGTGGAGCAGTAATCTGTGCTTCCTCTTCTGAAACCTTCAGGGGGAGGAAGCATGCTGTTAGCAGGTGATGCTCCCCTGTCAGCAGGCTCAGAGACTGAATTGTAGCTGAAATCTGGTGACCCTTGGTAGCAGAGGTTCCAGAAACAACTCAAAACGAAACTCTAAATGCAAGCCTTCATTTCTGTGAATTTTTCTCATTTAGACTGAATATAGAATTTTTCAAGGGAATGGTCCACTTGCATTCTGGGAAGTGTTTCACAAGTTAATTCACCAGCAATTCTCTGAGAGAGAGTGGATGTGTAGGAGCAGCTACCTTTTCCCCAAGCAGACTGCTGGAGAACACTTCCTTGCCCTTGATGGGCAGCCCTGCATTGAGCTGAGCTCATAACTCTTTATTCCTTCCTGCCTTGAAAATTATGGGCAGGAAAATGTTGTGTATTTGGGATGATAGAGGCAGGTTGAAGGACAGGAAGATTCTTCTGAAAAAGTCTGCAATAGGGAAGAGGCAGTGTATTGTAGAATTGAGAAAACTTTGGTTTTAGTCTTCCATGGAACTGGATAGTAGAGAAAATCACTTTGTTTCTCCCAATGTGCACCTTTTTCTTAAAGGAGTAACAGTTGTTTTTTCTCCTTTAGAGAGCTGTAGGTAATAGGAACAGCAGCTAATTAAAAGTGCTGTCTTCCACAGCCTTTACCCCAGCTAGTTCGGATGCACTTCTTCCAACATCAGACACTAGCCAGCTCTCTAGGCAGTGAAGTCCACAAATCATGTTGTGCACCTTCTTCAGAGCCTCTGTGCTGTATTGGTTCCATGTGGGCGATGCGAGCTCAGGTGGTGTTTCAGTATATACGTGTACAGAAAGCCAGGGTTGTGATTAAGGCAAAGAATGCTAACTCTGTGCCTTTGTGTCCACTCTGTACCTGTTCCCAGAGCTATGTAAGCCTGGTTCTTGGCATGGAAGAGCACAATGGGGCTGTAGTGGAAGAAATGTTCACAGAGGAGTTTTGCGGGAGGAGTTATCTTTGACCCTTCAGTACCAAAGCATGGCACACAACTGAGTTAATTACAAAGCTTAACTGACAACAAAGTTGGGGATCTGGTGGGGCAGGTCCAGGCACTGCTTGCACAGTGCATATCAGAAGGACCACAACTGTTAGCTGAGACCTGGAGAAAGTTTATGTTAGAATGTGGATTCTTGCTGCTGCCAAAATGTTAGTGATGAAGAAAGTGAGAGGAGGGAAATGGGAACACTTTTATCTGTGCAAGACTGCGATGAAAATTCTTGTGACAAAGAAAAACACTTAATTGCCCTTGAAGCTTTCCTGCGCTGGATTCCAGAGGCTGCAAGCAGGGTATAAGTAGGGAGACTTGGAGGAGTCCTGTGAGTTTGCTGCTGTTTGGATTGCCTGACATACTATGTTAAGGAAAACTGTGTAATATGCACTTGTCCCTGCATCCATCTTAGGTCCAGAGTAAATATTCCATTTCCCTCAACACAAGAGCATTATCATACCTGTTAGAGTGGCTACAACAGAGACTGTTGAAATGACTGTATTGGTTATACCTGACTTCAGCCTGCTTTATTGACAGAAGCATTCATTGTCCTCAGTCTCGCACTACCTACCTAAATGTGCCAGTGACATTTGATTTTTAAACTGCGAAGAAAGCTGGGAAGTAATCCTGATTAGATGGCTGGTTTGTTACTCTGAGCTCTGACCTCTTTAACCAGTATGTGAACTAAAGGGAAGTCACTATATTTAAAAAAAAAAAAAAAAAAAAAAAAAAAGGGAAAAAAGAAGAAACCTCCTGTGGTAGGGATCATTCGCAGTTTATGCACAAAGAAATTGAAGCGAGAGAACAAGCATGTCTGTTTTATTTAATAACAGCGCTGAACGCTCTACTGGAGCTCTGCAAGTGGGGAGCTTTGACAGGTTTGGAAATGTGTTGTGTGTCTGTGGAACAGGGAGGAAGAATGGTTGCAAAGCCTTGGTTGTTGTGGAGTACAAGGCCTTCCTCATCTTGATGCCCTGCAGCCCCCTGGGGCTTGCCCATTGCCTGGGAAAGGAGGGGGCTGGCAGAGAGTGGGAGCCTGCAGGTCGCAGCCTGTCTCCTTCCCGTCCTGCCATGCCCCTGCAGCAGCCGTGCCTCCAGCACCTTGGTGCTGCAGTGGGACTTGTTCAGGAGCCAAGTCCTGAGCTTGCATAAGAGTGAGGGGGGGAAATGGGGACTGAAAGCAAAGTCTGGGATGAAAATGAGATACCAACTGCCTCAGCTGGGCTCCACCCTCTGTAAGAATCTCAAAACAAGCGCTGTGTCTCCTGGCAACCTTCGCACAAATCCCAGAGTTTAACTTGAAAGGAGTACATACAGTCCAGAGTGTGTACCCCATTGCCAGGTGTGAATGAGGGAGACGCTGGATTTCTTCTTCCTGGAAGACCTGGCACTTGGAGATGGTCTCAGGTTTCCCTCAGTGTCAGTGAGGCAAAAGCTAAAGGTGAGGCAGCATTCTGTTAGGCTAAGAAGTGCCAAGAAGCAGTGCATTCTGTTTGTTGTAAGCACTGCACACTGTAAGTGTGCAGTGAGTGTTGCTGAAGCTTGAACATAGGACTTGGCATGCCAGCACTGGCAGCTTTGCCTGTGGGCACCATCCTGCTCTGGGTATGTACCTAGTGCCTCCAGCTGGCAGCCAGAGACTGGCGTCAGCCTCTGCCTGTCCTCAGCGTCACATGTTGTGCCCTGACAGGGCTGACCCAGTGCTTCTTGGACTCCAACCTCACCACATTTCAGTGTGACAAGAGAGGGATGAGAGAGTAGACCGGTGTTACTGAGGTTGCTTCTCCTTCCAGGAAAGCTGTCCTTTCCGGTCTCATGTCAACTGATGCTTGTTAGCTATTCTGTAGGAAAAAAAAAATGAGTGCAGTTAAAATGCTCTGCCTTATCTCATTGTAGACGATGCAGAGGTAAATGTTCATCTGCCATTAAACCTACAGCTGTCCAAGGGCTGCCAAAAAGACAGTGTGGGTAGAACTGAATGTTGCCAAGCAGAGCACATCAGAACTGTTCCTGCCCAGCAGCCGTGCTGGGTAGAGCTGGCTGCAGCGCTGAGCTTTGGTGCAGGCTGGGCTGGCAGGAGGCTTTGGTGCCATTTTGCAGACCCTGGCAGCCAGCAGACTGAGGCAGCCCTGAGCTCAGCCAGTGCTGAGATGAGATGAAACCAACAGGTCCCTGGGAGCGGGCAATTCCTTAACGCCACGCTTTTGAAGCAGCAGGAATGCTTTTTGTCTCTGGTGCTTCTGTGTAGATACTGCAGGAATTGTGCTTACTGAAGCGTTCAGGAGGAAAAGCTGCTCCAGTTTCCCTGCCGCATTGGAGCTCCTGCTGCCTGATCAGGAAGGCGGGCAGGCAGCACAGAGCAGTGGGGCACCCTGGGCCCACCCCAACATCCTTGCCAGGAGGGGCTGCAGGGCACCCCTGCTGCTGGCTTTTCCTCCTGAGGTTAATCAGATGGAAACAGGGCATAGCTAAATTGTATTATTGCTTGTTTGCTCTTGTGATTGATGCCACTGATACTGATTACGCTGTTTGCTAGTGGTAAGAGAATTGAAGCCCTGAGGCCCCTGCCATAAGCTGTCGCGTTCTTTTGCCCCAGATAATGAATTTGATGCATAGAGCCTTCTCCCTGGTGCATGGGAGCTGCTCTGGCATGATGAGGGAATCTTCTGGCTGCATTTGCTGCTGGAAACAGGTGTTGGCCTATTGCTTACACATGGGATATGGCTTTCCTCTGGGGCTTGAGTTCAAAGGAAGAAACTTCTTCAGCTTTCAGGGCTTTGTGGTGTGGCTGGAGCTGCTCTTGCTGACAGGTCAGCACAGACCTGACGTGTGGAGCCAGAGGTTTCTGTTTCAGCCCAGCTGGGGCTGTGCAGGAGCTGCTCCCTCGCAGGAGGGAGGATGCCTTCAGAGAGAGCTTCCATCCTTCCTTGATGTACAGTTGGGACTGGAGAGCTGAATTTGCTCAGAGCCTGATGGCAGATTTGATGATTCTGCAGTAATTTTCTTGTAAATGTTGAGTTTCCTTACCAGTATCGTTCTTGCCTTTTCCTCTGAATGTTTTTTTTTTTTTTAAACAAGCAAAAAAAAAACCACCCCACCTTTTCTTGTGGGTTTTTTTTTTTTTTAACTTGTCTTTCATTATTTCCTTTTCCCTTAGATCGGTGCATTTTCTTTCTTCTTCTCCTAGACACTCCCCTTGAACTTAATTATGCTTTAAATGTTTATAAGCAAAGAAGTTATGATATATAAGAGCTGTGTGCAAATAAAAGCAGGAATGTATTGTTAATGTAATTGAAATCTTAACACTAATTCAAGAATTACTAGTCTACTACTAATTGTTATACATTATTATAGAAAAAAAAGAATAATAGTGCATTAGAAAACTTCCATACAGAAAGTGCCAGTAATGGTGATAACACAACTAAAAGTGTAATGCATTTCTTCATTTCTATCCCTCTTTCATGGTGTTATGCTCACCCTTGTGTGGCTTCTCTGGATCATCAAAGTCAGTAGCTGGAGGGTAAGACCGTAAATCTCTGGCCTTCGTAGCTCTTCACTGAAAGGATTTTGATGTGGATGTTGCTGATGGCTTCTTCCTCACTCCGGTGTCCACTTGGAGTGTTTTTTTTGATATATTCGTTAACACACTTTTACACTTTTCTCACTCTTAGTTTGTCTGTGGCTCCATGTTACTTCTGAATTCATTTTTTATGGTGTCTTTTATGCATGTTAGATGTTACTTCCTTGATTTCTTTGTTATTCCAGTTTTGTGCAGCTTCCTTGTCTCCGTTTCTTTAACTGTCTGTGATTTGGTCACAGCTGGGGGGTTCCTGCTACCAAGCATGTGCCTCACTTCTTATCAGCCTGTGCATCTGCTCCACTGTGCAGTGCCTTATCTGTCCACTTATCAAGGCCTCTGCTATCGTGGTACACCTGTGTTTCTCTCCACTACATCACTGTACTGGTTGTAAATATCTCATTCTACATAAAGTAACTGCTTCTTACTGTTATTTATATAAACTGTGGCTATATCATGGGGGGAAAAAAAAAAAACACAACAAAACCAACCCCAAAAACAGAGATAGAACAAATTAGCCATGGACACCTGACCAGTTAGAGAAATTGCTGTCACAGCTAAACCAAGTAAAACTGTGGGCAGGTCAAGAAGAGTTGAGACAGAGCAGATCTGACAAGCCCAAGGCCTTTCAGACTCTGAATAGCTCACAGCCTGATGCTGATGTTGAGGCTGTACTGTTGAGGCAGTACTGTATTACAGAGCCTACATCATCAGCAACTTCATGCTCTTCATCCTCCTCCCCCAAATACAGGGGTTTTGGCATCTCTGATTTTTCACATGTGCTGTGGAGGACAAATCTGTCAGCCAGATGCTGATGGAAGAGAGACTGGCTCTTGCAAGCAAGCGGCAGGGTGGAGCATGACTGGGGAGCAGGAGATCCCTGAGGCAGGTGCCTTGGCTGTTCTGTAAAGACTGAGAGTTGCTCTCTTCTGCTTGTTGATGACTGTGGCAGCTGTAACTTTGGGTGAAGCCCTCAGTGTGTGGAGATGAGCCCTTTCTCAAGAATTAACGACGCAATATGCTTTGATTCTGTAGCATCCATCCTGGAAAAAGTTGCATTCCCTGCCTTGTCACAGAACTCTTCAGCTGTGCAGCCACATTCTGGTTCTTTATTTCAGTCATCTTAGTAGCTCCAGTCAGGTTCTGCTCAGGGCTCCATTTTCTACTGCTTCTCAATCTCTCCTGTCTAACTGATGATCAGCATGGTTTTGTGTCATGAACTGTCTCAGTGAGCCTTTTTATTCCCCAGCCTTCCTATCATCAGCTGCTCATTGCTCCAGCCCTCGGGGCTGCTGCTGATTTGTAGTGTTCAGTGGGTGTTTGTCAAGAGTGCTGAAATAAAACACAGTTCTGCAACTCCTACGCCTAGCCCAGTTGATTTAAAACTTCGTGTAGGTGTATTGCTGGCATTGTTTGCCTGCCTGAAGGGAAGTGAGTGGTCTGGGAGAGAGCAGTGGAGATTCTGTGTGTATTAGTCATGAGCCTTGTGTGTGTATGTATGCATGTGTGTGGGAATGTGTATTGGCGTGTGTGCGTTTGTCATCTGTGTGTTATGTCCTGTGAAGCCTTGTCAGACAAGCAGACTGATGTACAATCCACATGTATGTGTGGCTGCTGATGTGCCTGGCTGCGTTGTTCTTTGCCATAGGAAAGAGGAGACGGGCTGTTCCACAAAGCAGAGGAGATGGCCTCTCCTCAGTCACTCTGGGAGAGGGTTTTATCCAGTTTCCTAAGCAGCATGGATCTCATCTATGAGGTTTTTTTTCCTCTCTTGTTTGTGGAGCATTGAAAGGAATCAGGATGTTCCGAAGGTAAGTTCCTGTTGAATCATTGGTGACTAGGCAGCCATGAGCCATACCAATTGGAGATTGGAGTCATTTTCAACTTTCTTGCAACTGCAATGATTCCCAGTTGGTAAGCTGCTTTATATTTCGTGGTTTTCCTTCTGAGCCTGTTTCTCCCGTTTTCTACACATGCATTTCTTGTCCACATCTTTCACAACAGTGACCTGGCCCAGCTCTGCCCCCCAGGGAGGGTGCCTCCTGCTCTGTAGACGTCCTCTCTGTTCCTAGCACAACTGCTGGTGTACATTGCTTAGTGGCAGGCCTGGAATGTTTCTTGTCCCTGCACCCATCTTGTGGGGTAACAAACATGACTTTGTTTTCCTGAACCACCATCCTGTGCTTAGGCTTGAACGATTAAAGGGTGCCAGTCTTAAAACTCGTCTTCCTTCTGTTCTGTACCTTAAAAACAAATCTTGAGATAGCCTAAGCTGCTAGCCATGTACAGCACGAATTACCACTGGCACTATGAGAGACAGGAGCACTAAGCTCTGTCCCCTTCCCTGCAGCACAGCCTGTGCATGTAGGCTGACCTGGCCCCTGTTGACAGAGGGCGGTGAGGTGACAGCATCCTCGCCAGGTGGTGAGCGAAGTAGTTGCCTATTTCTGTGCAGGCCATCAGATCATACAGGCCCCGATTTTTGTGGGGGAGCATTTTGAGGCTGCAGTATTTGGTGCTGCAGAAGTTGTTCTCTTGCATTCTTTGTTCTTTTATCTTGGTGCACTGAAGGATGACTGGGAAGTGAGCTGTCTCTAGCATTACCCTGCCTCAGCTGAAGACAGTAATCAGAGCGCTATCCTGTGGTTATGCAAAGCAAATGATGCTGGACAAAGAGAGGCTATTAGGCTCCTTCATCTTGTGTTCCCTCATACCAGGCTTGTCTGGCCTATCAGTAATGAATGATGTGAGTTCAGCACAGGCTGAGTGGTGGAGAAGCAGAGGCTGCCCTTGTCCCTTTGAGGGTTATCCTTACAAATCCTTCTTGACAGTTCTGCTTTGCCTTGCAAAGGCAAAGGCTGAAAGAGTAGTCTAGAAAGTGTCTTTACAATCTGCTATGTTTTTCCCTAGCCCTGTGCATTCCTCTACTGTTAGAGGCAAGATACTGGACTTAAGTTTGATCTGGTGCTGCCATTTGTGTGTTTTTTGGAGCAGAGCCTGTTTTGTCCTGTATTTTTGCTCCCAGTCCTGCAGGTTTGGGGTGTCACCCAACCGTTCAAGCAGAACAAGTGTGTTCCTGGTTGGCAACCAGGAATTCCTACTCTGTTAGCCTAGAGACACTTAAATATATTGATCATCTTCTTTTTTTACCAGTGGATTTCTTGTTCGTCTTTCCATTAGCGTGTGTTTGTTCCTGAAGTATGAATTTCTCTCCATCTGATTCCCACCCTTCTTGGTGGAAATTCTTGGTTGTGGTTTGGTGCAGGGAATTGTGAGGGGTTTTATTCTCAGGCAGTGATACCCAGATCTTAACCTTTCAACAGATACGCCCTTCTTCTCAGAATGCATTTAATTAATATAGCCTGAATGAAAATACCTATTCAGTTACATAGCCAGTGTGCACATCCTCTCTCATCACTGTTAACCCGCACCCAGTACTGGCTGTGAATTAAAGCAGCTTTTTGGCGGAAAGAGTTGCCACATAGAAAATTAACACCAGCTTTTGTAGATACTGCTTCACTCTGATCAAGCTTCCCTTGGCAACCAGTGCAGTGTAAAAAAAAAAAAAAAAAGATTTTGTTCTTATCAATGCCTGTTTTCTTTTTCATGCATTTTGTGCGTAGGAAGCTGTTGCAGTCTCATTTGAATAACTTTTGGGAAGAGAACAGAGGCTGAGCCAGAAATTGAGAAATGGACCAATTTTGAAGGAATGGGATTGTTTGCTCTTTTCATTTATTCTTGCAGCATTGTGGAAAGAGGCTACTTGTGGGGAAGGCCAGAATTTGTTTTGTCAACTTCATGGAGTTTTTCCTCCACGCAGCGTTCTTTTTACAGCATAGGCTATATACTTTTGGGAAAGAAGGACTTGATCCTTGAACTCCAGCTCCATTTCTGTGTCCTGCAAGATATGGCAACAGTGGGTTGATGAATAACTTGGGAAAGGAATACTATCATTGATTTCTGATTTTCCTGATCCCCTTGGAGAGGTGGGTGTCCTACAGAGAAAGGAAGGAAGAAAACTGACTTCTGCAGAGGTCTTTTTGACACTAGCTTGCTGAAGAAGGATGGGGGAAGGCAGCTGTGACTAGCAGGATGTGCAGGAAAACAAGGGGACAATGAGGAAAGAATAAAATGTTGACAAACTAGGATTTGGGGAAGAATAGGAGTGGAACTGTGAGAAGGAGAGACAGAAGTAACGGGGAGGAAAGGGCATGGAGTGATCCACTGCTGCTTAGTGAGTCAGATACTTCATGTAAATGTGATACTGACGTCCAATTCCTCTTCATTCCTGCTTCTATATTTAGCTCATGGAAGTTGCTTGTGCCTTCAAGGAGGTTTAGAAAACTGCCAGGAACCTTTCCCTGCTTTCTTATTGGCTGACCCAAATGGCCTCCCTGATGCTGCAAAAACCTTTGACATAGCTGTGATAGCCAATTCTGGCCTTTGTAATTGCTGAGGTTGCCTGAGTGCTTGCTCCACAAGGAAGAGGAGACCTGGGAGAGATTCTGCAGCCATTTTGTCTTTAAAAGCTGCTTGCATTAGGAAGGTGTTACTTGAAGGTTGTGGGTGATGTTGTAGACCTAGGAATAAACCTTTAAATATGTATGCAATTGCCAACAGTCTCTGCAGTAGCCAGTGTACAAACAAGCTTGATCTTAGCTGGCTGGATAGATGGTTTGTACAACATAATCTATAAATGTCTTGGAAATCAGACTGTACTAGTGCATGAAAAGTTGATGTTGTCATCAAGCTGTGTGTGCACGGGCAGAGAAGGTAGTTTGTGCTGAAACAAGGTTGCTACCAGTGTTGACCTTCTGAACAGCTAGTGTGCATCGTGGTGGGTACTGGGTTAGGTCCCAGATCAAGAGCTTTTGGAGCTGGTGTTAGTTTTCATGTTGGCACTAGTCAACAATTTTAAAAGTTCTCTTCAGACAAAGATGTCTTGAACTTGAATTTGACAGGTTTAGTTTGAGAAGAGGTGACGCGACCATTATGGAAGTGCATGTTTGAAGCACTTTACTTGTTCTGCATCCACAGTTGGAAGCTAGGAACAAAAAGATCAGTACACTCTTCCCTTGTGTCCTTTGCACCTCTCGTGTCTCTGAAATGCTGAATGAAGTCTTAAAACTGCAGAAAAAGGGAGATAGGATGGATAGATGACCGTATGCTTTTGTGTGCAGTTAATTTTCCATGGTAATTATTTTTATTATTTTAACTAAGATTAAAGCTGACCTGAAGAGAAAGGAGTAGGTACTCTGAGTCTCCTGAAGGCTTGGCAGCCATAATGAAATTGGAGAAAGCATGGAATAGGTGGGTAAAAGATCTTGACCATTCCTTGTCTTTGTTCCTTTTACTTTGCTACACCAAGTTACTTTGCTAAAACAAAGCACACCCAGAGTACTCATGAACTCTCAGCTCCATTGTTTAGGAACTGCTGCAGGTTCTGCTGAAGAATGACGTGCCAGCTATGTGAGGTAGAGGAACTGCTCTGGGGCTGTGAACTGCTATGTGTCTGAACAGGCACTGAGGCTGCCCTGAGCACTCGTGAAAGGTTAAAGTGGTGAAAGCAGTTAGCCTCTGCTCTTTGAGATGATGTGCCCTCTGGAATGGAGAGGACTACACACCTTTCCAGGCATTCTGGGAGGGGGCAATTTGTCAGAGTTAGGTGCTCCTCGCTCCCTACACAGTACTTGTGTCTTGCTGTGAGATCTGTGGCTTGTGGCCTCCCATGCTGGTACATGAGGTATCTGTGGCATTAGCTGGAGCCTTCATTGCTCTTGTGTGCGGCACACACAGGGTGATGGTGGAAAGCATAGCAGTGGGTGGTTTTTGTTGGATAGCAGCTCATGCAAGAAGGCAAGTTGAAAAGGAAGGCCACTTTAGCCTAGCCAAATGACTTAATTGGCGTATGAGTCCGTAACTGATTAGCAAGTCTAGTTTACAGCTCAACATAACCATGTGCAATCTTTTTTTCAGTAAGTCTATGGATTAAAGATACCTTTTTGTGGCATTAGTCAATACTTGCAGACTAGTACAGAGGTACTCTTATTTCTAAAATTCTTTTTTCCTCCTCTTGCTAGAGTTTATTCATTATGAGTCCAACTCAGTGAGCACAAGTGTTTCTTAAGACAGAGTTAAAATACCCATGTCTGTGACTGCTGCTGTGGGACTCTAACCTGTGTGGCTCTTGTAGTAGTTTGTCAGTTCTCCCTGGTGTTGAGGTGGGTGGCCCTTACCTTCCCATTGGAGATCTGGTCATCACTGGGAGCGAAGAAAGAGAAAGGAAGACAGGCTCACAGGGAGACTACCAACTCCAGAGCTCAGCTGAGCTAAAATTCATGACTGTGAGTGGTCAAAGGCTCTGTTCTGGAAGTTACTAACAGCAAAGAACTGGACCTTAGTGGCTCACTATACTAGGAAGTGGTTTGTTTACTTGCCTGATTTGAACACCATGGTTTGTTTTTCGCATCTTTCCTGTGTTTTTAGACTGCCTTCAGTTCTCTGAAGTCATTTTCTTCTGCAGAATATATAGGAAATTCTTTTCCAGGATGTTGAGTCTTTCCTTTATTCTTTCTAATGTTTTCTTTGAAGCTTATTTTTAGCAAAATTCATCATTGTCAATAACCCAATGGTATTTTAGTCCATTAAACCTATCAAACTTCACGTAGTGGAGTTTTACTTTGCTTTTCTGATTAGTTGGAGATTTGGGATTAGACAGATATTCACATCTGCTAACTTCCTATTCCATATCTCATGATTTACAAGGCTTAACCTCACTGGGCTTGTTAATGAATCACAAACCACCTGTTTCTTTACGGTAATCCTTCAGAAATTAATAGCATAGCTTTGACTTGAAATTCCAGATTGGTTCCCCAGGATAAAAAGCATGGAAGGATCAATCTTGGTCTGAACAGATTCGTTATTTCCTCTTCCACATTCTTGCACAAGATCATATTTCCAGTCATGGCTGCTAGCCTTCACTGTTAAGAAAGCTTGATGCCTTTATTGCCTTGGCCTTCTGCATGGGGCATGAGTGGAGAATGATGCGAGGAAATGTAGAGCAGCCCACTCTGGGACATTTCTTGTGAATGGCTGGTGACTTGGAGGTTAAAGCTTTGGTAACATCTGACTGGGTACGCTTTGAACTAGTGAAGTTAATGGAGCATGACGGCTTCCACCAGGGACTTTGAGCTGAAAGCCTTGGCATGTCAGTACTCCTTCCTGTTCTCTTTGCCATTTCAAAATGTACGTTGCTTCTGGCAGGTAGCCCTGCCAGACCATGTAGAGAGAGAACTGCCTGGCCCAAGGAAGGAGATGCAAGCCTCTGCAGAGATGGCAGAGGTGAGACCCTGCCAAACCTGGGCCGACAGCACTGTGAGCACCAAGTGCTGCTGGGAGCCCAGAGAGGGCCCTGGACAGCATGGTGTCAAGCTGTGCTGCTTGTTTGCTGCCTATGTTGGGATATTGTTCCCATGGTGCATATGCTTTTGTTGTCTTCCTTGTCTACTTTGGACCAACTGTGCTACTTCTCTATCCTGTGCATTTCTCCTGTGACTGATACTTGTGGCCTGGCACATGTTGTGGGTGAGCCCCAGTGTGATGGTGATGTAAGTGCAGTCCCTGGCAGCGAGGGCCGCTGGCAGTGGAGCTTGGATATCCAGCAGTGCTCTGCTGGCATGGCTGCGAAGGAGCCAGGACTCTGAGCATTGGCAGCGTATGTTAACAGCGAGAGACAAAACCCTTGATTTCTATTTTAGAGATGAAGTGAGAGATAGCACACAAAGTGATTAGAGCAATTGCTGTTCTGCCTGAGGCCAATTTTTCTTTCCTTTTATGCTTTCAGGAGCAAGCAGGAAGGGCCCTGTGGTGGTGGTGGTGGGGTTTTTGTTTTTTGGTTTTTTTAATGTAACCAGTGGCTACTGCTCTCTTCTACCAAATAAATGCTGTTATGTGAGGATTTTTGAAACTTTGGTGGGTGTTTATGTGGAGTGGAGAAGATGTAGGACCTGGAAATGTTGCAGGCTATTTCTGGTAGGTTGAGGCACCCAGTCTACTGGACAGATTCATGGGGAAGTGGGGCCTTTTCTCAGTCACTCCCCTCCCAGTCTGTGATTGTTTTGCTCCTGATGCTGACAATTACACTGCTTAGCAGAACTTTGCTACTTACTTCTGCAGCTCATATTTCTGAGAGATTTCAGCAAAGCTCCTAAGCAAATTGTTTATTCAGATATGCCTTTTGGGTTAATAGGTTTTGGCATTGTGGTTTTTCATTTCTTTACTGGCCAGCCACCTCTCATGCTATGCTCAATAACTTTCTGTCCTGTGGCCTGGGCAAGGCACAGGAATTTAACTCCTTTTCTCAAATCTGAGATTTTCTAGACATTATGTATTTTCTTCATCCTAACATTTTTGTTCTGCTCTAAACATTCTGGTTTGGTGGTTGGTACATACGGTTGTTTTTACGGCAGGGGACTTAATCTATTAGAGGCATTGCATAGACTCATCATTAACCTTTCTGTCCAGCATGAGCAGTCAGAGACATATGGCTTACAGATGCAAGAAAGGTAATTTTTATGATACTAGCACACAGTATGCCTCCCTCTGGGAGAGAGTTGCGATTCTTCCTCTGCACTTCCTGGATAGCTAAAGCTCAGCCTGTGAAGTTATGTGAAGTTAGGAGATGGAACATCTTTCTGAGGCTGTGTACACTGCTGCTCTGCCAGCAAGGACAGCTCTTTGTTTTTCTTTATAAATATACTTACGCAAACTTTTTTTCTTCTGTTTCTTCCATCTAGGTGTGTTGTTGTGCTGTTCAACCCTAGAAAAAATAAGCAACACCATATTCTAAACAGTTCCAGGTGAGTAAAGTTTCAAGCTAACTTGGCTCTTTGTGGGAGGTGGATTTCAAGGTTTTTATGGCTTGAGCAAAGTATAGGAACTTCTGTTGCTCCCAGCTAGTCCCCTCTGTGAGAGTTGCCTGGGGGAGAGCCTGCCTGCTGGCTTAACTCTACCTTCTTCTGATGTGGGGTGCTGTTATTGATGAGGCAACAGCTCATAAATTTTGTGGCCCCATGAGGAACTGTTAGCAGGCATGACGTGGAGGAGGCCTTGCAAGAACTCCTTGGTATCCGTATGGTTTTTTTTTTTTCTTCATGTGAAACTATGGCCTCATTATTGGAGCCAGGACTCAGACTGGTCCTGTGTCTGGAATAAAGGCATGAATATGAGGGCGAACCTCAACATTTGGAGCGTGTCCAGTGCTGTAGGCATGCTGCTAGAGATTTGGGCACCAGGGAATCCCCAGGGCAAGTGTTAAGACTTCTGGTAAAGCAAAACTATTGTGTCAGGCTAGTGCGTGTGATTTGAGCCTCTTTCCAGTTTGTCCCAGCCTACTCCTCAATCGTGATGTATTGAAATGAAATCATTTGTTGGAAATGTTTCTCAGTGTCATTTTCTCTTGTTTTAGGAAAACAATTACAGCACTCGCTTTCTCTCCAGATGGAAAATATTTGGTTACAGGAGAGGTAAGTGTGAGAGAAGAGAGGCGCACCTTGTCTAGCCCGTTTTGAAGCATGGCAGAGGGTGTTAGAAAAAACAAGCCAGTGAACTACAGCCTTTGCCCAGAGAAACTTATCTTAATGTTGCATCTCTTGAAGGACTGATCAGGTCATGGTAAGCTCTGGATGGTCTTGCTGGCAGTTTTTTAGTGTGCTTTTTTTTAATTAGCTTAGGGGATGAATCTTCTGCAGTGGCTTGTGTGGGCTGAAGGTAGACTGGAAATAAGTGAGAGGACACACACAGTGTGGCTCTACTCTAGCGCAGTGAAGAGTACTTGGATGGCCCTTAATCTCAAACAGAGTTTATCCTTGTCCCTGCTGGATACACTGGATACTGGACACTGAACTGTGTTGTGCAAAAAGTGGAAAGTACATATGGACTGGAGCTTTTGGAATAGCGACAGAAGATCTGAGTGCCTGTGGTTTGGCATTGTATGTTTGACCGGAGGTGACAATTACTGCCTCTTTTCAAACATGCCTAAAGGGGGGAATATGGATAACTGCACTGCATGTCTGTTGTGCATTAGAAGCTCAAGGCCTGGACCGTGTGTCATGAATTTGGAATTGCTGGATGTTAGAAATCTACAGAAATGTGACTGTCTGTCTTAGGATTGGTCTCAGTTTGCTCTTTTTTGAGGTTAATGGTAGTTTACCACTAGTCTGTGCCTCTTTAAGACATGGGGAGCAAGCATGTGTGAAACAGGTCCCCTCCTGAGTCTCAGCCACAGAGAGAAGAAATATATCACAACTGTGTTCAAGCTGTCAAGAAGGTGGCTGTGCACTCCAGAGGTCCCTAGAGCAGTCATTGCAATGGCAGCTGTCATGTCGCTGGGTGGCCCCCCAGCTGGGCCAAGGATGGAAGCAGTAGTGTTTCAGGACAGAGGCTGCCTTGACACCTCCCCAGCCCCTCCAAGATTTTCTATCAGAGCTTCTATACTGTAGTATGTTCTTAGTGCCTCCTTATACCCTAGAAGTCTTAAGGTAAATATATAAAAGCGTTGTATGTTTATATGTAATTTTCTTTTATGTATGCATAAGGACATAAATTAAAAAAAATCCTTGTTTTTTGTACCTCTCTGCTGCTCTGTTTTTTCATGCGGGGTAGGAAAAGAAATGAAAAATGAAGTGAATATTTTTCTTACTGACAACTTAAGCTTTTCAGCTCCACACTTTACTAGAGAAAATGACAAGTTTTTATTTTTATTCTTTTTATTTTTTATTTTTTTTTTCCCAGTTATACTTGCAAGTTTTGTCTTTTTTTGTCTAGCTGCAAAACATGTCTCACCCTGTTGTAAGACCATTTCTCTTTTTGGTATCTTCCCACATGCCTCCCATTTGAGTTATTACTTGGTGGAGTAGTGTCCTCTGCTGGTGTCAGCAGTCTCTTACTTTGTCGTATGGGCGGTCCCACAGGGAAACGCTTACTGAATTAACTTTGTCAAACTGACTTTTAGCAGCCTCATGTTAATACTGCCTTGTTGCAATTCAACTTCCTGCATGACTGGCTTTTCAGGAGGGAGAGCACAGAGGCTTGTCCTTGGCCTGCTGTATGCATCAAATATCTTTTGAATATTTCATATAATTTTAACTTTCTTCCCATGGTGGCATAAATTCCTCATGTGTGGGAACCATATGGAGCTTGCTTTTGGTGAGCGTTTGTTATGTGATTGAATATGAATTCAATTTGTTAAAGTTTCTAAGTATATTCTAAGATGCTGAGAAGTATATATGTGTGTGTGTGTATGTGTGTATATATATATATATATGTATATATATATATATATATATATACACACACACACACGTATATATGTGTTTAAGTGCAGTAATTGCTAGGAAGAGCAACTGATGTATCTCACTGTAACATCTTGACAGCCGCCTTGAGACCTGAGCTGTGCCTTGCAGGAGAAAGAACTGTAACAAATGTAGCAAAATCCGACCATAGCACTTTTCCAGGCTACACACAGTCACTTGGCAGAGCTTTTGGACCAGGCAATTAAACACAGTTCTGAGTTGTTAAAGCTTTCATTTCTCTTTCTTGTCATAAAAGTTGCCTCTCCTACGCAATCAGATGACTTAGCCATGATCAGAAAAGGTACCATTTTGCCTCGTTGCCATGGAAATATTATCTTGCAAGCTACTGGTTTGGCAGATTGCAATGTGAAATCACGAATAGGTTCTGGAGTAGGATTTGCTCATCAGACATATTCTTGGCCGGTGTTTCAGCTCATCTGCTGCTTCTTGTTTTATTTTGGTTTAATAACAGATAAAGAAAAAAATTGAATTGTCTGGCAGAAGTTGCTGAATTGGCATTTCTGAAGTCTGTGAGTTTTTCTTTCTCTTGAGAACAAGTGTAAAAAACAAAGAGGGTCTGTTACCTCAATGTCTTTTTCTTTATCACTACCTAACGTATGTTCTGCCAGCTTGCATTCATGTGTGTTTGTTACCTTTGAGACAGAAATGGCACTGTCTCCCATTTGCCTTCCTGAAATGATGTATGATAATTAATATAAACATTCACGTCATGTTTTTGTGTGGCATGACCTGATTTGAGATCTCCGATGTCCACATTGCATTAGGCAGTTCACTGAGTCCAGACATGCAGTGACACGTAATCCTCTTCTGAGACTAGCTGTGAATTGCCATTGCAAACATCAGGGATGTGCATGAAAAGTAGTGTTACAGTCTTTGGCTGTTTTGTGAGGAGAGTAAGAAAAAGACTAAAGCAGGAGACATAGTCTTACTTCTGAGACACTTCAGACACCTGCTCAAATGCATATTTTCATTTAATTGGCAGTCTCAATATGGGCTTTAAAGATTTGCAGGAACTCAAGTCTAATCTCACCATCTCATCCTCCTGCAATTCCAGATTATGGGCACCTTTTCTAAGCCTCTCTCCCCATATGTGTTCTTGAATCTGTCAGAACCCACCTCAGAAGTTACGTTTACTGTTCTCTGTTCTTGTCCCCTCCAGAGTGGGCACATGCCAGCTGTTCGGGTGTGGGATGTGGCTGAACGAACCCAGGTGGCAGAGCTCCAGGAGCACAAGTATGGGGTGGCCTGTGTGGCATTCTCTCCCAGCTCCAAGTACATTGTGTCCGTGGGGTATCAACATGACATGATAGTCAACGTGTGGTCATGGAAGGTAAGCTCTCCAGGAGGTTGGGTAGACGACAGTGTTGTTAAATTAAAAAGAGTCTGTCAGTAACCTATTTCGGTTCCATCTTGCTTCCACCCTCTATTTTATTATTATTATCATTTTGACATTCATAGATGCAGACAAGTTTGGGCATGACAGAGCTCCAACCCCTTAGGGGTGGTCTAAATCACTTCATTGAAGGGGTATTCTCTGTACTTGGAGACGTGTGACATCTTGCTGTCCTGTCAGAAGAGCCTGAACTTTGAAGCCTTGACAAAGCCTTGTGCTTTCCTAAAGGCTCATTAAAAAAAACAATTCATGAGATTGAGAAAGGAAACTTTCTTCAGCCAGTGATTCCTCCTTGGTGTAGTGGATGCACTTGGCTCATTTTGTTTTCGTTGTTTTGGGGTTTTTAATACTTTAATTCATTTGTTGATGATTTGGAATGGGAGCTTAGAGAAAGCACGGTGGGTGAAAGCTGATGTAGGCCAAATGTCTGCCATTATGTTGGGGCAGCAATCTGTGGAAAGAAAAACTGTGTCTTATTCTTTAGAAAATATTTGTGTGTGCTGCTTGTATATTAAAAACAAAACAACCTCTTCCTAAAAGTAGACGCTTTTGTCAGCTGTGTGCTGCAGCACTGAAAACCCACCACAGACAGAGGAGAAAACTTTTTAATTCACTCTTCTAATCATTGGGAAAGGGTGAGGAGGACATAAATGAAGGGTTAGTCCTTGAGGACCAGGAGATCCTGTCGTCTGACTGTTCTACTTGGACAGTGTCTGTTCCCTTTGTATGTTCCTACTGTGTTCTCTCTTCCCCAAGTTCTTTGACCTTTAGAGGTGCATAGAGAAGTGCAGCAGGTTTTGCTTTGTATTTTGCAGTACAGACATGGTCTTTTTGTGTTTTGGATCTTTCCATAAAGCTTCCTGTCTTGAAGGAGAAGAGTGAATTCATGAAGGAACGAGTACTGTTTTCCTTATGGAAAGTACCTGTTCCCCAGCTCGAGTGGTTTGCCCACATTACTGCCTGGAGGCTGGGAGGACTCTTCCTTGTGCTGGTTTACAGCCTGCTTTCCTGTTTACTGGGGAAATGGATTTGTTCTGAGCTCCCTGTGATTGTGCAACCAGCATATCAAGACTCAAACAGCAAGTTCCTGCAGGCAATAGTGCAGGACTGCTGACTTGTTCTCAGTCCCAGTCGATGTGAAAGAGGGAATTGAATGTAAATGTGAATTGTTCTATCTGCCAAATCAACACTCTCAGCTTCCTCTGGAGAAGTTGTATTCAGAAGTGAATAGTGTTGAATAGTGCTGCTACAGCACTTGTAGCGAATATGTACCTGTAATTGGAGTGAGTTTCCTTTGCTTCTGAGCGAAAAAAAATTAAACTATCTAAATGATTGTGTTTCCAGAAAAACATTGTAGTGGCAGCCAACAAAGTCTCAAGTAAAGTGACAGCTGTGTCATTCTCAGAGGACTGCAGTTACTTTGTCACTGCTGGAAATCGACACATCAAGTTCTGGTACTTGGATGACAGCAAGACCTCCAAGGTAAGAAAAAGGCCATTAAAGGCCACTGACGCCAAGCTGTGAACAAGTACTTTCATCTTATGGCAGGGTGGATTTTGTCTCAGTAAGCTGTGGTAACTTGTAATTCTTTGATTTTGCTAGGATCATAGAATCATGGAAAAGGTTGGAAAGGACCTCCAAGATCATCCAATTCAACCATTCACCTACCACCAATATTTCTTACTAAACCATGTCCCTTACTACCACATCTAGATGGTTCTTGAACACCTCTAGTGGTGACTCAACCACCTCCATGGGCAGCCTGTTCCAGCGCCTGATCACTTCTTTGGAGAAGAAAGGCCTAACTGAAATTTAGAAAGAAAAGGAATACAAAATTAGAAATTTAGAAAGAAGAGGGGGAAGGAAAGGAAAACAAATTCAGGAACAGCTTCACATCCCTGGCTGTCATGTTTTTATCTTCCTGTAGACTAGTAGCAAATGCATGCTGCAAAGGCAGCTTGTTTTACCCTGTGTTGAGGCAGGGGCACGGCTGTTGGAGCTGTACAGCATCTTGCTTGTTCTGTAGTAGTCAAATGTATGAAAGGAGGAAAAAAAGCTAGAAAAGAGCTGCAGCTATTGATATCCTTGCAGCACAGAAGTAGAGAGAGCTGTTTGGTGTTGGTTCCGAGCATCTTAAGAGGTTGTGAATGTATTTTGTGAACTGTCAACTAAAGCGTTTAACCTGGGGAACAGGAATCGATATATGCTTGTTCTTCTGAGTGCTCATGAACAGACGTTCCTTCTTCATGCTTGGACTACCTGTTGACATTGGGTATAAATTGCAGATTGACCATGAAAAGGTGGTTCTTCCTGTGGTTGATCTGCTGTCTTTGGGGTCATATGTTTGGAAGCCCATTTTTGGTAGCATTAATCGTGTTCTGTCCCGCTGAATTGTTAGTACTGGTGATCCTCGCAGAATGCAACCAGTGGGTCCACAGCAGTTAAAGCATGTCACTGCATATCCCTGTAGGCTGTTTGCAGTTCTCTTTCTTTGAGGCCTTTCAGTACTTAAGGCTTGATGTTCTTTTTCTTTTCTTAAAAAAAAAAAAAAAGTCTGTCTTCCTAGAGTGCCTCACTGTTTCTAACAAACTGTGTTTTTATTGATAGGTCAATGCCACAGTCCCCTTACTAGGTCGCTCGGGCTTGCTTGGAGAACTGAGGAACAACTTCTTTGCGGACGTGGCATGTGGAAGAGGCAAAAAAGCTGACAGCACCTTCTGTATCACATCTTCAGGCCTGCTGTGTGAATTCAATGAAAAAAGGCTGTTAGACAAATGGGTGGAGCTGAGGGTGAGTTTTGTGTTTGCCTGTTGTGTAATATTCATGCCAGCTGAAGCAGAGCAGGAACAACAAATAGTAAGAGCGCTTGGAGAGCACAAGCTGGCCATCAGCAGTGAAAGTCATTGGGCCTCTGCCACTTTGTGACTTACACTGGTTGGAAAGCCAGACAAAAATGGCATTGCTTCTTGGCAAAGAGATTTTATTAATCATTGAGGGTCTTTCATTCTCAAGTCTGTGTAACAGCTACTGCCTTCTGGAAAAGCAATGTCCTGAAGTAGCTTTGGTAACCCCTGTGTTGTCCCTCCTGGGGACAGTGTTAGAAGGATTCTAATTTCTGCTTTCTCTGCAGTGTCTAACCTGGCTTGTGCATCTCAATTCTTGGTTTCCTACGTAGTGGGAAACCACTACGTGGTAGTGGATTTGGCTATTCTAAACCAGCAGGCCCATAGTTAAGAATTTTACAGGGCGTATTTTCATTCACATTGATTGTAAGATGTTCACCTGAAAGGATCCAGTGTATTAAAACCAAGACAAAAATCTTTCCATACTTTCTCTCAAGTGAAATGCCTCTTCTTTTCTTTCCTTTTTCTTCTCTAAACTCTGCCTTTCACTCTTGCTCAGAATACAGACAGCTTCACAGTAAGTTGGCAAACAATTTTGCATTGAACTCATCCCCTTATCACCACAGTCCATTTTTACCGTTTTCTGCCATTTGTACAGATCTCATTGGAAGGGGGGAGAATGATATTATTTTTCTTTCTTGACCTCTTGGACAGGTAATGTATTGGTGCAGTAGTACAGGGGGAGGTGCTGCTTGCCTGCCAGCAGTGCTGAATGTCATGGAGGATAAAAAGAAGTGTTCAGAGCAAGGCTGAAGTGGAAGCTCTTCAGAAAAGAAACTTGGATTTCTAGGTTTTTCCTTACTGCCAGGGTTCAAGCTCATTTCACTTCTCTAACCATGATTCCTTTGTCTGTCAAGTTGCTGTTCATTCTGTTGTGTGTTTGGTGACCTTAGAAGTGAGAACACATTGCTCACGAGCCTTGTGTGCTATGTCCTCCTCAGACTACTGTGGCAAACTGCATCTCTGTGAATCATGATTACATCTTCTGTGGCTGCGCTGATGGCACCGTGCGGATTTTTAACCCTCTGAACCTTCACTTTGTCACCACACTGCCAAAGCCGCATTTCTTAGGAACAGACATCGCGAGTGTGACTGAAGCCAGGTACTGTGGAGAGGGCGGAAGGGGGCAAGGAAGGCTTGTATGGGTTAAAACTCTCTGCAGGCAGAGAGGATATGGGATATGCTGTGCCACGCTTCAGTTGTTCTGTGCCATGGCACATCCTTTGCTTATCACTGGTGAAGGTTGAAGACTCTCCTCTGTAGCAGCTTCTTTATATTAACAGAGAGCCCAGGCTCTCATGGAATATTATTTCAGAGGCTTCCCTGCAGTCTTTTATGGAACAAGATCTCCTACTGTTGCCCTCAGTCTTTCTCCTCTCTGTCATGTACATTGTTGTCTTGTTTTCTTCCGTTGCATCAGTATCTTCCACCCCTTCTGTCTCTCATTTCTGACCTGAGATAGATGGATAATTTCCCAGTCTTTTTCTACTGCCTTTTCCACTGCTGTCACTAGTAGGGAAGGAAATCCAAGGGTGTATGAATCCAGCCATCATTCTAGTGGATATTTGGAGAGAGAAACAATTTTTTCTTGAGCGTGTCAACAGTTTTCCTCTAAACTTATTGGTAGCTTCAGGAAAAAGTTCAGATAGTGCATGGTGTAGCTATCCTTTGGGGGTTCGGTGAGATGTGGAGGTAGGTCCAGTAATTGAGCTGGAAAGAGATCTATCTCAGTTTAAAGTTTATCATTTTTTGGTAGTGCTAAACCAAACAATTGCATACACAGACCTTTTAAAAGTGCTGTCTGCTGCTCTCATCATCAAGCTGAAACATTCATGTGATTCTTAAACATGCATTCTTAGAGTAGATTGCAATCTTAATTTTTTTATTACTTCCAAAGAAGCTTGAAAACACAGAACTCTTTATATTCCTGTGAATGCCAGAGCCGCCTTTTAGTTGACTGCAGCTGCCCACAGCTGTATTCATGACTTGATTTTTTGATAGAATCTGGACAACGCTCCTCCAGACCTCAAAGCTTTGCACTTGCAGTAGCAGGGCTCCAATTATCCGTTGTACTAGATGCATTTTGGCCCTCATTCTTGCATCTCCATCAGTCCTTTTAAATTACCAATTGCCAACACCCCGTCAATCTGGCTATAATTACCTTACTCAATATTGTTAGCACCGTTGTGGGACTGGGGAGATAGCTTCTTCTCTATGTGCATGGCAGCAGGAATTAACAGGAGACTCCTGTTGAGGAGATACAGGGTTCATGTGGCATGATCTTGTTGTGACATGGTAAAGGGCACATTGCCTGGTTCTGCAGAATTCCTCTGTGTTTGAGTTTGCTTGCTTGCCTAGAAGGGGCTGCCTGTGAGTGTTCCAAGCAGCCCCAGGTATCCTTTGTGTGTGGCAGGGGTGAAAGGGAAGCATAACAGATACGTGGCAACTGAAATGAATCATTCTTTGTCCGTTGTGCTGATATGCTGTCTTTTGAATGCGGCACTCTTCCCCTTCATTGTTGGACAGGAGCACTTTCTACAGTCAGTAAACAAAAAACAGCACCCACCAAAAGATGATCCTCCCTCCCTTTCTTTTGAGGTTGCTTGACTTGGATTTGCCACTTGGTTATGCACTGGTAAATGATGATGACCTCCAGTGATTATTAAGTATCCTCTTTGGTGGTCTTTCAGGGAGAGTGAAATGCCTGTCTGTGGTGGGACTCTGGGTTGCATGGTAAGGAGAATGACTTTTGCTATGGAACTTCCTGGCTTTCCTTGGGACTTTGCTTGCTCAGCAGACAGGTCTTCCCAGCCAGCTGCTCCTTCTACATGTATGAGCAACAGTGTACTTACCAGATCCCTGCAGTGAATCTGCGCTCCTATGCTTGACCTCCTTGCTTGAACTCCAGGAGAGCACAAGTTAACCAGGGTCTTCTCTCTTTGCACAGTCGTCTTTTCTCCAGTACGGCTGATGCGAAGTATCCAGACACGATTGCCTTGACCTTTGACCCCACCAACCAGTGGCTTTCCTGTGTATACAATGACCACAGCCTGTACGTGTGGGATGTCAAAGACCCGAAGAAAGTGGGCAAGGTCTACTCTGCTTTGTATCACTCGTCCTGTGTGTGGAATGTTGAGGTAAAGATAGACGGGGAATGTTGTCTGCAGGTAGAAGTCTTGGGTTGCAAGTTGTGGCTGGGGAATTAATCTGAAGAATTGCCAAACTTAAATGTAAACACTGAATACAGAGAGAAAGAATTGATTCAGCTTTCCTTCTGTGATTACTGTGGTTGTTACAGGCCTTGTGTTGGAGTTGGAGGCAGTTCTTCAGCTGCACTGCCATTGTGATGTGCAATGCTTTAGATGCAGTGTGCTACTGCATCTTGCTACTAAAAGATGAGAAGTCAGAGAAGGGACTGAACTATACAGAGCTGGATGGAGGGGCTTCTTTCATAAATGCCCAAGAGTTTACTGCTTACCTCAAAAAAGCTGCTTGAGGTCTGTGTTGAGCAAGTGCTCTGAAGTCAGAGGAATGAAACAAGTAATAAGGTCTCAGCTCTGATCCTCATTAACCCATTTACCAGTACTTCCTGCATTAGTCTCCCAAGTGATTATTGCCTTCCATTTTATCTAGTTGACTTCCCTTGAATGGACATAGGAAAGGCTAGGAGATACAGGAAGCAGTGCAATTGGTACGATGGTATATATCCTGACAGTGGTCAGGAAAGTGGAAAGAAAGTAGGAAGAGGTTGAGAACTCTTCTTGTATATTGGTTAATTACATCTCTCCTTTCCTCCTGGTTTATAAATCCACTGTAGTACTTGAAATTCTCAAACAACATTGTAACATTTTTTGCATAGCTTTTGAATCATTAGAAACAAAAGATGCTGACTTATTGCAGGCTTCTACATTCAGGGAAGCATGTTTATAATCTTGATAACATTTGAAGTGAATGTGAAACTCTAGTTTGGGAACACATTTTCCTTAGGAGGATTTCTGTCTGTCCCTTGCTGTTCCAGAATGGGGAGAGGATTAAATCTTTGATTTAATTTTGTTACGAAATTTGCTGCTGGTGATGCGAGTGCAGGGCAATCACGTTCAGAGGTTGACTTTACCTGCCCTTAGATGTATCCTGAGGTGAAGGACAGCAATCAGTCATGCCTCCCCCCTGGTTCTTTCATCACCTGCTCCTCTGACAACACCATTCGTCTGTGGAACACTGAGAGCTCCAACATCCATGGCACCGCCCTGCACCGCAACATCCTGAGCAATGTAAGATCCCAGGGTTTGATCTCCTCATTGCCCTCGGGATTGTTCTTTTTTAATATATAAGTATTCCCAAGTTAAGGCTCAAACTTCTCTAGACCTCTAACTCAATGAAGGCTTCTCTGTAAGCAGAGCAAATGTTTAATAAAACATATGGAACTGAAGAAGCATAAAGGGAGTATCACATGTAAAGTTAATTTGTCTGAAATGGCCCTGGGGGACTGTTGCTTTTAGCTGAAAGATGTCACCAATTACAGAATTACTGTCAGTGATGTTTTTATGTTGTCCGGAAGCCTGATTTGTAAGGATACTTCATTTTAATATTTTGTAACTAATTAATATTTTTCTGGTTTATTGTTTCCCCAGGACTTGATGAAAATCATCTATGTGGATGACAACACTCAGGTACTTCTGGACACAGATTACAACTCAGGGGGAAGTGCAGACAAAGCTGATACACAAGTGATGGACACAAAGGTGGGGATACGCACTGTCTGTGTGAGCCCCAGTGGGGAGCACCTGGCCTCGGGGGACAGGATAGGCACTCTCAGGTAATCCGATGGAACTTCTTGCACAGGATGAGAGCTGGATAGGCATGAGAATCAAACCCAGACCTTGCTGGTTTTAATAACATACTGAAATCAATCATATTATGTCTTAGGATATACGAATTGCAGTCTCTGCAGGAAATGCTGAAGGTGGAAGCCCATGACTCTGAGATTCTATGCCTGGAGTACTCCAAACCTGACACAGGTAAATGCAATTATTTCCCTCTTCTGCGCCAACAGAACCAAACTTTGAAAAATACATCTTCCTTTTACTCTTGCATGGAATACTGTAGGCTGAGATTTAAACTTGTTCTTTCTGTTGTTGTGTGAAATCTGAGGGCATTTCTTTGTGTCCATCCATGCAGTTTGCTATAGTATAATGTTATGTCTCTTAGATGACTTAAGAAGAAGCTGTTGTAAAATGGTGACTGGAAGAGAAAATGGATTTTCAGTAATGGTCTTACCCTCTTTTTGGCTTTCTTAAAGGGTTAAAGCTCTTAGCCTCAGCCAGTCGGGATAGATTGATTCATGTCTTGGATGCTGGAAAGGACTACAGCCTCCAGCAGACCCTGGATGAACATTCTTCTTCCATCACTTCTGTGAAGTTTGCAGGTAGATACCCAGTGTCTCTCTCCAAAGTTGGACTGGAGTACTGCTGTTGTCCTGTTGTCTCACTGTGGCTGTGAAGTCATTTTATCTAATTAAATACGAGGTTAGACCAGGCTAAAGATACAGCTACTTTTTTGTCATCTCCTGTAGCTTTAGTCCTACCAGGAGGTGCCTTCCTTTCCCTTTTACTTCCCCCTCCTTTTTTCCTCCTTCAAAAAAAAAGTGATTGAAGCCTCAAGCATTTCTTTAGAAATCCATTTTCTATAGTGATTTATTCCCTGTAACTAGTGTCAGATGGTTACATCCTGTCCTTAGTGAGGAGAACTGTGGAACAGTCATCCTCTGAAAAAACCCTAAAAGCCATAAAAAATATTTTGAGGTTAACTGGCCATGAATGGATCTGTCATTGCAAACCAGTGTAAGACTTTGCATTTATGGAATGGAGCATGCTGTATCCCCAGCACCCTTACTACTGGTGCTCAAAGACATTAGTGTGTTTTGGTGTGCTATTGTCAAAGAGCAGCTTGAGTTGGCTACCAGAGGGTCTGGTAGCCAAGAGTGACAGGAAGGCAGGCAGAGGTAGTGACATTAGTGGCAATGGGAAAGTCCCGCAGAACCTAAACACAGTGAAGCAGGCAGAGTTCAGTGACAGTAACTAGATTAAGCCAGCAATTCAAATCACCGTACAAATGTATAGTGATAAGACAAATCCAAGATCAGGTCAGGAAGACAAGTCAGCAAGTCAGAGTCAGACTGGAGGAGACAGTAAGGCTGATCACAATAAAGTGACTTCCAAGCAAGTCTATAGCTACAAGGGAGGTTTGAGTGCAAATCAGGAAACTGAATGTAAGGGTCAGGATTTGGATCAGTAGGGTATGTGGTCAGGCATAGGTGTGGCTGCAGTGCTGTTGCAGTGATGTTTAGTTGGAGTTCAAGAATGAGAACCTGAGCTTAAAAGTAGCTTCTGAGTGAAGAGCGGGGACCTTGCTGAAGCTTCATAGAATACCTTCAGGGAACTTCTGCTGAGGATCTTTCAGGCTTTTTCTCAAGTAACTCTAAAGTTGGCCAAAGTCCTCTGATAGCTCTGTTGTTTTGGTGGCTTTGAATACAGCGAGCAGAACTCCCAGGAGATGGGGGAAATGCACTCATAGCCCGGGCAGCTAAGGCCGTTGTGCAGTTCTGTAAGCTAAATGCAGCCTTGCTCTAAGTGGGTGCTGTTCAAGTGGGCTTGCATTGGGTACATTTTCTTTCCATTGAGATGTTGCTTTGATGAAGGAATAGATTGGTATGCTAATGGAGTGCTAAGGGAAGAAAAAATCTTGACCCTTAAATAAGAAAAGGCAGCAAGAAATATGTGACTGAATTTGATGACTGAAATGTGCCTATTGTCCATTTTCAGCTTATACTAAGTGTAATCTACTTTTTTCTTGTCATACTGCCACAAAGTGTTATGGCACATAGAGAATAAGAATGCTAGCATATTATTGGGAGAGAAGACAGAATTACATTCTAATCTGTTCTGTAAGATCTCTGTATTGAGGACTCATGCACTTGGAGTATTAACAAATTCCGTCCCTTAAAAGGGGCTTCTGTATTGCTGCAGCATCATTACTGCTAAGGTAGAAGCCAGTTTTAGTTAATTAGGACTGGAATAAAAGAGCAGTGGTATAAACTGAAGCATTTCTTTCACCTTGTATTTGTATTTATGTTTTGATTGGCTCCTTCATTTTTGCTCTAGCCAATGATGGGAAAGTGCGAATGATAAGCTGTGGGGCAGACAAGAGCATCTATTTCCGCACTGCGCAGAAGGTAACAATATTGCAGCTTTATGTGTTGCTTTTTCAGGTTTTTTTTAATAATCTCACCACAAAGGAACTAATTTAAAGAGTGATATCAGAGTTTATGTAAGAGCTTGTTGCTATTTCAGCCTCAGTGTCTCCCACTCCATCTCAATACAAGAGATTACATTCAGAGAACTATTTCTGTGAAGCATGCAGCTGCCGCAAGCCTGACCTCTCTCAGCAATATGCAAAGTAGAGAGCTGTTAGGATATCTGCTTTTCTTCTGCTGTCCCAGATATTGTGAAAAGTGGTGAAAGAGTATGGGCTGGAGGGAGGAGTTTGCTACACTGCTCCCAGCAGACCTTCTTAATGGGAAGGGTTGGTTTATGCTGTCTGAGTTAGAAGGCTCATCTGTATTTAGACGTTTTTAATAATTAGTTAACTACTCGATTTTGACATAGCATTTTACCCATATGCTTAGACAGGGGAAGGAGTTCAGTTTACCAGAACACATCACATCGTTAGGAAGACCACTCTATATGACATGGATGTGGACCCCAGCTGGAAATACGCAGCTATTGGCTGTCAGGATCGTAACATCAGGTTAGTTCAGTTCTTGTCTTGAAGATATTCTTGCAGTCATGAATGAGTAGGTCAAGGCAGTTCCAGCACCATCGTTGTTCCTTGGTTCTTTGCTGCAGCACTTTGATCTGAGGTCTCACCTCAAACTCTGTGAGGTTGTTTCTTTAATCAGCAAGGGGAAAGGCAGAGGTCAAAGTGTAGATATGCAGAAATGTCCGTTGGGCTCTTGGCTTCTCACTACATCGCTCTGCAGAGCAAAGTCTTTCTACTGGGGAGAGAAAGTGTGCTTGCCAAGGAAGGCACACCATTGAGCTGTTGGACAAGAACTTCTGTACTGTGGTCATTTTTGCTTTTAAAGGTATGTCCAATAAGAAGCTGTGAGGTCCTATGAAGTAGGTGGGACTGAAGGAACCTAAAACTGAGCTAGATGTGACTGTCTTTTTACAAGTGGAGTCTATTCTCTGTTCCCTTTTAATCCATTTGTCAATCTGTCTGCTTCTACCTTCAAAGCGAAGGAGACTCTCTGTAGTTGTGTGTCTCCTGTTGTATCTGGGTGAGATGCTGAGAGTTCTGGACATAATTCAGTGCCACTGCTAAATGTCATTTGTTTTTGAATTCTCATGTAAATAAAGGGTTTTGCTCTCTTAAACATTTCTTTTAGTATGAAGAAACTACAGGTATTTTATAGCAGGCGGAACTGGATGGAGCTTGTTACCAGCCATTCTTGATATGTAATGGTTTGCCGTTACAAGGTATCACAAGGTTTATTCCCTCCTACTTGACTCCTCTGCAGTGCCCTGATACTATACTTACTCTTGATCATAGCTTGAGAATCAAACCTGAATTTTAAATCAGATTACTTGATACTGAATCATCCAGTCTTGGGCCTCCATCTTACTTTACTGATTGTTTCTTAAACCATTTAAATGGTGATTATAGTTTGTAGAGGCTGTAGCTCCCAGGGGTGAGGCCTGTCATGAGGAGCAGAGAGAAGGTTCCTGGTGACAAAAGCTACTGACAAAGAGCAGTACGTGGTTAACATGCATGATGTTGTCTTACTTATCCCTCAGGGTTTTCAACATAAGCAGTGGGAAGCAGAAGAAGCTGTACAAGGGATCCCAAGGTGAAGATGGCACCCTCATCAAAGTAAGCTGTTTTCTTTCTTCTTCTCTTTTTATTTTTCCTGCTCTTCTGAGTGCACCTTAGAGCTAAAAAAATGATCTATGAATCTGGACATAATACCGTTTTTTTTTAATCCTTCTTGCTTGCACTCTACTTTGCTTTTCCTTATCCTGCTTCTTCTACCTCTTCCTTAAGGACTGGTAAAGTATTGGATTTCATCAGGCTAAAATAGGAAGAATCAGTGGATGATCATAACTTCTCTGTCCTCTGTCTGAAGCGAGACACAGGCTCATGCTGCAAAAACAAGCAGAACTGCAACAATATTTATCAGGAGATAATTCAGTCTGTTTACTTTAGTCCTTGTATTTCTGCTCCACTTAGCTCATTCTGACTTTCTTGATTGTTGCTCTTGGTTTTTGAAGGTGGAGTCACCTGTTGATTAACGTTTGAGAAGTGTTGTTGCCAGAGGGCGAATACAAGTGGCTTTATAAGTTGATGAAATTAAACAGCATCTGCCTTAAAAAGCTCATGTTCTTTGGGCCTTAGAGTGCTGGACAACCCCAGTACTGTTTAGACAGTCTGTTTATGTTTCACACCTGGTGAGTATATCTAGGCTTTGGAGCAGCATGCATGCATCTGCCACGTTGTCCTTCCCCTGGTAAAACAAGTGTTGTTATAGGGTTAGTGCTAATAGTGATGCTGGTACATTGTGGTATGGAAGAGTTGTATCCTTATCTTCAAAGGGGAAAGACCAGTTGCCAGAACCAAAATATTTATCCAGTTACCAAACAAGCTTCTTCATTGTATTTATTTTCACTATTAATTTTTATAGTTTTTAAAACATCTTTTTCTGTTCAGCTTCACAGGCTAGCGATATCATTGATTGGTATAAATAACTGGGTCAAAAAATAGAGGGGAAAGCAAACAGCTTTGTTCAGTGTCATCTCTTCTGTTTTATAGAGAAAGATAAGTTCTCTTTCTCTGTGTCTATTAAATTCCTGAGAAGCTTTTATAAACTCAGATGCTTGATTATGTTTTTTTTCAGGGCTCAAATCTTGAAATGTTGCTTGAAACTGGATTCTTTGTTTTTAATATTTGTTTTTTCATGTGTAGCTCAAGTGGGGAATCTCAATTGTTTTTAATGTTGCTTTGTTCACTTTTAGGACAGTTAAATAACAAAGGGATTATAGTTGTCTCTGGAATTTAAACTTATTTGGCATGTTGTTCTGAGATCATTACATACATTGCAATTTAGCAAGTAGAACCCAAACAGTGACATTTGAAGCCAAAGATACTGCCTAGCCAAAGAAAGCTATCATTATTTAAATATAATGACCCCTTAAAAAAAAAAACACAAACTTTTGCTCTCAATTCCTCAAAGTTCTACAAAGTATAAAACAGAACATTTGCTGACAATAGCTGTATTTAGTATGTAGCGTAGACTTTAGCCCTAGTGAAGTATTTGATGCAGGGCCACCAACCTCCAGATCTGGTACTGGATCACATCATCGTTAAAGATAGTTTTTCCTCTGTTATCACTTAATTCTGGCAGCTCTGATGTTTTTTAAAATTTTCTTTTTTGTTTTGACCTTATTGTAAAAGAGAATAAGGCCCTCCAGTACTTTGAAAGAGGTAGGAAAGAGAAGTATAGGCCTGTGTATTGGTAATGGTGCCTTCAGAGTCATGAAGGCATTTAATGTAAGTACCTTTAGTCTCTGATTGGGTTGGAAATAGTTTTCTAGTTAGTCAGTTTGTTTTAGCTGCTTATTGAGGCTGGAAATTTGTCCTGTGATGCTGGGCAGCCTTGTACTCAATTGAAGTCCAGTGGAGCTACTTGCATTTTATTCTGTCAACAACTGTGATTGTTTTTGGTGTTCTGGACCATTTCCATGCAGTTTGAAATAACTTTCTCAACAAGTCTTCGCACTTCTCTTACTTCCTTAACAGGTGCAAACGGATCCCTCTGGGCTTTATATTGCAACCAGTTGTTCTGACAAGAACCTCTCCATCTTTGATTTCTATTCGGGCGAGTGTGTTGCAACCATGTATGGGCACTCAGGTAGGGCATGTAAACTTCTGGAAATGCATTTTTCTGCTGGTGACTGTATTACTTTCTGATACTAGTCAAAGCTTTCTGAAGGTTCCTCCCTACCAAAGTTTACGTAGAGGGTATTTTGGACTAGTTTGTAGTTGAGTTATAGTTGTAGTTTATTTCACTCCAATTTAAATCCTTTTAGAATGAATTTTGCACACATGCATGCCTCTTAGGCCATGTATTTATTTGCACAATTAGTAGCCTATATGAGGTAGTCTTTCTTTTTTCAGTGTATACCATCAGCTCTTGCCATGCAGGGTCTGTTCCATTATAGACAACAAGAAACTTCAGTCTTCATGCTCTCTTTGCCTTATGATACCCTTTCTATTCTTTGTTAGATGGTTATGGTAATTGGGACATTTTGATATATCAAGAGTTGGCTTTAATCTGTCTATCTGTCTTCAGCTCAGCAATTCAAATTCTATTTGACTCATGAGCTGTTCCACCTACTGGAATAATTAAAGAAAGGTTTACTGATTGTTCTTTATTTCAAACAGAAATTGTGACTGGGATGAAATTCAGTAATGACTGCAAACATCTGATCTCTGTTTCCGGTGATAGGTAAGAGGGCATTGCTTGTGATATCAACTTTGTCATCTCGCTCTAGATTTAGTTTGTCCAGAAGGAAGGTTGATTTATTTTATGAGTAAAGTTTTATGAAGTCCAAAGAAACATCAGAGCTTTCTGAATCCAAAATGAGTGCTGTTAGCAACGGTTATCCTTCTGTAAAACAAGGCATCCATGTGATGTTTTTGCTTGTGGTTTTCTGAGTACAGGTACTGTCCTCTGCTAGAAAGGAGACAAAGGATGTGGCCTGTTACCTTACCACCCCCAGGTCCGTAACATAATGCCGTGTAATGGATTTTGTGATATTATGAACAGTGATGCCAAAACTTTGTCTCTTAGGCTAGAGTTTTCATCAGGTGGACGGGCCTGTCTAGCAGAAATAGGGATTGACTTGTCCCCAGTCTTTGTGCTCCTGTCCATGTGGTCCTCTTCGCTGCTCCGTTAAGTCAGCTGTCTGGCTGACAGTGATGTGGATCACTAAGTCAGCCTCCCACCTCCCCCAGCTATAGTTTCTATGGATGTATTGAGCTAAATCAGCTCATGAAAACTGTAAGTAATCACTAGGCTGGGCCTAAGGGAAAAGCAGAATATATGCCAAATGTAATGATTGTAGAGGTGAGTTGACCCCCTGCTACTGGAATCAGTGAATGCTTAAATCAGCCGAACCTAATAAGATTTTTCCTTTGAGAAATGATTTTTCCTAGAGTACTGTTTCAAGGCACAGTAACACAGATTTTTTTTTTTTTTCCTCTCTCTCCCATTAATAAAACAATTAAAGTGGAAAAAGTTTTGGAGTGAGAGAGTTGTTACAGAATGTAAAATATATCATCTTAAGTTGAATCACTTATTTATTTCTGTCTTTCAGTAAAAAGTAAATAATTTGGTTTTTCGATCGCTTTATCTTTCATGTGCGTAAATAGAAGAGGGGAAAAGCTGCAGAATAAGGACTTATTTTGTTGTAGATATCTGATATATTCCAGAAACATGGAAGGTTTGAGATACTCAGTTATCCTTACGATTTTAGTGCAACGTTCCCTCGTTGACATGAGTGTCATTTTCTTCACTAGGGGTGTAGAGGAGGTGGATGAGAAGTGAGAAAAGGATTCATGAAGAACTTAGCTGTAAGGAGAAGAGAAATTGTGTTTTTTGAAAAGACAGCAGAGGAAAATAGTTTGTTCACACACTATAGCATGTGTAAAGAATAAAACAGAATAGAAAGAAAAATGGAGATGAAGAAGGGCACAAGGACTGAGAGACTTGAGAGAAAATTACTGCAAGGGAGGGAAAAAAAGTAAAAGGATAGGTGGAAGCATACTTACTCAGAGCTTCCTGTCGAATCGCAATGTATTTACAAGTTCGCTGTTTGCTGCTAGGTTTGATTGCTGTGGGGGTGGGATAAATGAACAAGCCGTATTTGCTTTCTGAATTTTGTTTATTGCTTTTCGGCGTTGTCTTGGCAGCCAGTTATAGTTGCTGTTATGTTCAAGAGAGCTGCTGTTTGAGGAGAAGCAGCTGGCTGCCTAGGGTTGCCATAGCGCCCAGATGCAGTGCCTCACAACTTTCCCTTTGCTAAAAATCTGAGGAGGGGAATGACAGCTGTTGATGAGAAGCTTCTGTGTCTATATGTGACTTGAATAGCTGGGAGTGACGTTCCTGAACTTTGTCACAAACAAGTAGGACTGAGGGGTGAGAAGAGAATTGTCAGCTTTTTGGGAAGATCTCCACAGACTTTTCCTTGTTTGCTTGTTTCCTTTTGGTGTGGCATGAAAATGGAACCTTTTAAAATACCTTTCTATGAGATAAAGTAAGCGGAGAAGACACTGTTGCTTTTGGCATTTTTTCTCTGGCCCAGGAGACCAAAATTTCATGATTGTTGTTCAAAATGGCAGAGCAGATGAGTTTTTACAAACTAGCAAGGAAAAAGGGAAAGGCTCTTGTTGAAGGTTCCTTGGCGAACTGGAGTACCAATGAATATGGTGACACTGCCAGTTCTTGAAGAACTTGTTTAAGTTCTCTTTGGATTCCAAAGTAGCATGCAGGATGTTATAAGTGATAGCAGTAACACCACCTCTGTTTCGACATCAGTGTAAGTACATCCAGCTAGACAGGAAAGATGGGTGAGATGAAAAGAATTAGTTAGCGCTGAGATTATATTTCAAAGAAAATACTGGTTGCTTTATTTTCTATTACCTGAAGATGAAATACTGTATTCTCTAATATGATGTGGAATTTTTTTTAAAGCCAGATTTCTGAAGAAAAGGAGACCAATGAGATGACACTGTTTGCTTCCTTTTCTTAAACACTTTTGAAAAGCTGGTCAGGTAGAGGAATAAAGGTACAGGATCAGACATGAGTCTGCACAAATCTCTGCAGTTACTCTAGTCCATAGGGAACCTTTGCCAAAGGTTTTACCTTTTTGTCATGAGGCTTGTGGTGGGATTGAGTTTCCATGATGCTGCTACTCTGTGTTTCTCCCTACCACGTCTCAAAAGTCTCGTTTGCCTTTGCAAAGGGAATTGATAATTTCAATAAACTGAACTGGGACTTAAAGCCAACTTCACCTTTCCTTCTTTCAGTTGTATCTTCATCTGGCGTCTGAGCTCAGAGATGACCATCAACATGCGGCAGCGACTATCTGACATGAAGCAGAGAGGGAAGCAGGCAGAAAAGTCTCCTCCACACAAGACAGCTGGACTTATGAGGTGAGCAGAATAGACTGAGAGGAGCTTGCTGGCTTTGTAGGGTTTAAAGTGAAAAGTATGGCACTGAGGTTCAACTGAGAAGTTTCTTCTGTTTCCACTGACAGTATTTGAAAAGTTCTGACTATTCTCTTGTGGTATTTGTGCCTTTCCTTTGGATATAGAAGCCTGACTGTGATCTTCCAGACAGGCTTACGTAGTGTTGCTTCACTGATTGCAGGATGCATATAATGCCAGTGGTGTCTTAATTTAGTTTACTGATGTGGTCAGAAACTTTTAATAAGCAGTTTATCTAGCAGTACTGAGATTAGTACTGGGCATCCCACCAGGGAAGATTTGCTGCTTCATGAATAAAGTTATGTGGCTCTGGGCGAAATGCAATTTAGAGACCGTTTTCTGCAGTGCCAGTACTGAAATATGCCTGTGAGCTGTATGAGTTAGCCATGTTGATTATAATTCTGAAAGAGTTCTTACAGTTGTGCTGTTTCTTTATTTTCAGGAGGCTTTGAAGAAGGTCACCTTTAATTATAAACAAAAAATATAAAAATAATTTCCATTAGAAGTTCTTGCCAGCCAAATCATACTATTACTTATGCTCAGTAAACAACATATCTAAAAGCAAACTACCATGACGTACAAACTGAATAGATCTAAGTTTATCTGGTGACCTTTCTTTAAAAAGTCATGCTTAAAAACAGACCCTGTTTTTATACAGAACATGAGTGGCAGAGAATTATAATTACTAGTGTAATATGTTTAATTTCTCTGTAGTTAGTATGTAGCTGAGATTCATTTGACCAAAAACAATGCAGAAAGGAGTCCTGACCAAACTGATGTGGGATCAAAGTGGGGGAAAAAAAAGGATAAACAGAGCTTTTTGATGCTATGTCCCACAGTTTTCTTCTCCAAATATCTACAATTTGAGTTTTGGATATAAAGGTGCTGAAGCATTGGAGGACTTACCATACTGGTTGTTAGAGTATCACAAGGAACTTTCCACTCCCTTAAGGAGCAAGTAGCATTTGAACAAGTCTGTCTGCATAGTTTCATTTGGGAAGGTCTTGATCTGCTCGTTCTAGAAACAGCTCTTGGCTAGGAAGTGTTTTCAGTAATGGTATGAGAGAACTTGTGAAGCCTTTTTTCTAGCCAAAATTCTGGAACTGCCAAGCTATGTGCTTTTTATAGCAGACTCCATTATTCCAGCAGCTGCAGCCTTACCCTACTGAGGCTCAGCCTGTGGCAGATAATCCCAGTTCTCTTCTGCAGTAGGTGATACTCGCTTCCGTCACACATGCTTGCTAAAGGGCGGTGTTAGTGCCACGCCAACTTCAGCACTTTATTAAACTTGTTTGGTAACCTCTTTGCAAGCTTGGAATCTTCTTGTTTGGTCAGCTTTGAAAGCTTGTTTTCAGTTTTGATCGACCGCTGTGCTCAAGGGAGATCAACAAAAACGTAACTCCAGAGCACTTTGGATTGGGACTGAATATGGAGGAAGAGCCTATTGGACCAGCATTGCTGAGGTGGGAGAAGAGAAACAAATGAATCTGGTTTTGTAGATGCCTTGTATCTGTTCTGGTTGTGTTTTGAGCCTGTATGTGTCGGTTGCAGTGGAGAGTGATATAAAACCTGTTGTCTCAAAAAGACTCTCAGTAGCATAAGAAAGCTCTGTGCTTGATACTATGTCGTTTGTTTGAGTAGGTTTTGTCTAGAGTGGTATTGCCAGAATTTGATGGGGGTAGTAATGCATTCTACTAGTTCCATAATGTGAGAGTATGGTAAGATGAATAACCAAAATAATACTGGGGAAGAAGAATGGAGCTGAGAAGGTAGTGGGGAGCTGGAGCAAAAGCACTCTCTCTGTCCAGCTGCAACTGACAGGGCAGGGATTAACCTAGGTGAATAACCTCTGGAATGTAAACACAGAACATGCCTTTCTGGGTCAAACCACTGTTTCATGAAGTTCAGTATTCCGTCTCTATTTAGTGAAATGCTCTGAGAGCCTTGTTATATGGACCTTTGCAGTGTGCTCACCTTATGCTCAGTTGTTGCATCTGGGGTGTTAGGAGGTGCATCTGCGTGTTCCCTTTAGTATTTGGTCATTGTTCACTGAATTTGTATAAATCCCTTTGGAACTTTGTAATATTCTCTGCCTCTGCACCCCCACACTGTGACAAAATCCAGGAGTTCACTTCTCTCTATGGAAAGAAACGTTTTTTTCTGTTTTAAACCACAGTCTGCTAGTTTTGTTCAAAGTTCCCTGGCTTTGTGAGCTTTAAACTATAGTTCTGCATCCAGCTATCTGTCATCTCCAAGGTTTTGTAATCCTCTCTCATAACTTCTCCCCATCCAACCTTTCCTAACCAAGTCCTAGCTTTTTTTTAATGCCTCCAAGAACTTCTAGAGAGACTGAAGCTGCTGCTCTGAATGGTTTCTCTGTCTCCTTTGATGGGATGTTGGTTTGTTTTGGAGCTAATCTGACGTATATGACCCACGGTTTTCCACATACTTTCCGTTTTTGTCACTGGTTGAAGAATTGCTGATGTATGCTTTTATCTACTGAGCACAAGGAGCTTTGATTGTTCAGGATGAAGAACTTGTACTCAGCTGATGTTGCTGATACATTTTGGTTTTGAGACATCTGTGTTTTCAGCAAACAAGTCATGTAGAATCCTTTTAATACAGTTTTGATTTTGATCCAAGTATGCGTTTATTGTTTAGAAAAGCTTGTCTCAAATTTTTGGAAGGGAAGTTTTAAATTGATTTTACTGTGGAATGTTTAGAGAGATTATAGCCTTGTTTATACATTTTGATTTTAAAAGTCACTTTTTCTGTGACTGGTTGAAGCACTAGTATAAATAGCAGGAGATAGAAATGTTATCCAAATTAAATTGTCTAAAATTAACATATGCTTTCCAAAGTGTGCCCTTGGATCTACTTGGAAAGAGCTGCTCCTTATCAAATTCTTAATGGGGCTTTAGTCCAGTCCAGGAAAGCTGTGCAGTTTCCATGTCTCAGAATAAGTTAGGCTTTTGATGCCAGATCAAAAGTGGTGCCTGAGTCTGTGCTGAGCTGCCTTGGTTTTAACACCAGGGAAGCTCTGAAGGCAAGCAGCACTACGATCTTTCTGCCAGGAAAAGTTGGGTAACTTTCATTTTGAAACTCTTAGGCATTTGACAGCGGGTGGAATCTGCTGGTGTGCACTACTACATAAGATGTTAAAGTTTGATAAATAGGCGTCTAAAGCTGACAATTTAAGCAGGACAAGATCAGAGTGGCAGTACTGATAACACATCTGTTTAAATGGATAGCTGACATTCTTGTGTTTTGTTCTTGTGTTATTTTAAGAAAAGAAAGAAGTTTTAAATTCAGGACATGTAAAATAATACAAAGTACCCTAGCATTAGATGTTGTAAAACTAGAGCTCCATGTGGCACTTATAAGTCTGTATTATATAAGTGTCCTAATGACTTTCTAACTGAAGGTCCAGCCCTGCCATTGACCCTTTGCTGTCAGATCCTGCAGAAACCACAGAGAGCAAGACCCGGGGATGGTGCTAGAAGGGAGTAGCTCCTTAGCAAAGGAAGAAGATAAGAGCAAGAACAAATAAAATCCTTGCTCTAAGTTAGTTGTGCATTGTGAGACCTGGACATGTCTGTACATGCTGCTCTGGAATACCTACTGTGAAACATTCATTCAGGTATAATGATGCTTTGTTGATGAGGTTGATTGAACCTGCTTTCAACAAGAATTCAGTAAAAACCCAGAAGTCATCTTCCTTAGCTTTCAGAATGCTTTCAGCTTATTCAGAAGTACCCCTCATGCTTGTAACCGCATCCTGTATTACTCTGACTTCCATCTAAGAATGAATAAGAGCTGATGAAATGTGTTGAGGAGATGTGTGGAATGCGCTTAGAAGATAATTCAGTGTGCATGGAGGAAGGCAGGAAAAGAAGGGAGAAAGAAGTGAAGTCTGAATTGAGGGATTGACCTGGACAGGCACAATAGTTAGAACACTCAACCATTGTGAACCTAGGTTTCATTTTTAGGAGTATTTCGGTTTGAAGTCAGTGGCCCTAAGGTGCTTTTGAAAACCCCATGGAGTTATCCTCATTTGAGTCACAGGACTGAATTTGAAAAGTATATGAGAGTTGTAAAAAGGAGGATGTGAAAGGGTTCTTGAATTTTTGCTGGGTAATGTAAGGCACTGGATGCATCTGACTTTGTAATTTGTTTGGCACTTTGTATGAGGTAAAAAAAGAAGCCCATCTAACTTTCAAAATATGTTTTACATTTTCTTACTAAACTCCTTGAGGATGCTGGAACATACTTCTTTTTTTTTTTTTTTCCTTTTCACCTTGCTAATTTTTTCAGTCCTCATCTGATGAACAGAGGTTGTCTTTCTGTTTATAACATAAAACAGATAGCAATCCTCCCTTCTCCATTTATACCAATGACAGGACATGCAGAAATTCAGCAAACGCTTAACCTTACCTTGCCACATCACCTCCTTGTCGTGAAACATCCAACCAGTTAGATGTTAAGAGGTCTAATAATCCAGCCTTTATTCCTTCTTAAATCGCTCATACAAGCCTGATAAGCACAAGCAGAAAGATGCTGTCAGAGTCACTGATACAAAATTAATATTGCCTGCCATATATAGATATAACATACCTTGCAAGATAAATCATGTCATAGCTTGCACTTCATTGGGATTCCCCTGCTCAGACACAAGAACATGAGAATGACAAGATGGACACTTAAGAAGACCATGGAAAAGATGAAGAGACTGACAAACTCAAATGTCAAAAATAGACAGTGCAGCCAACATGAAACTGTTTCACTTGAGGACTCAACAGACTGCACTGTCAGTTCATTCTTCTTTTGCCAGCACACCTTAAAGCTTATCTGAAAAGACTGGGTAATTATTGCTCAGCCACTCCTCATAAAATGTAAATTAAAGTCATGCCACTATGTGGGAAGAGAAAAAAATTATAATACCTTAACTAGTGTTAAAACTATGTTTTAATATTGTCTGCTATCTGTCAGCTGCAGGAGAACTTGGTTCCTGGCCAGGCTACTCTGTATCTGGTAGATGAACTATATTTATCTCATGAATAATGCTTGGTACTCAACACCCACCAGCAATATCCTATAAATGTCACTAATGATGAGTTTGGCACTGCAGTTTAAGGCCACAGAGTGGATGCTACTCAAATTTATTTTGGGGATTCTTCACTTGTTTAATTATTGTCCAAACTGGATTAAATCATTTGGTTCTTTTGAATGAAGGGGTGAGGGGAGGGACAGGGAAAAGGGAGGAAAAAAAAAAAGAGAGAATAGTTTGGTGCAGGTAAGCATCCTTAGTTGTTGGGAAATTCTGTGTTTGTGTCTCTGAGGTCTGTGTGGAAATGCTTGTTTGATCTACTTTGATCAGAGATCTTCCCAAAGTATGTTTTACATTATTCCTTGTGCCTTAAGGCTAAAAAATGCAGCATGGCACTCTTACAGTGTGTGGGCTGCTCATGCGGGTTCTGCATGGTGCAGTCCTTGATGTGAACTGACTCCTATGTGATAATTTACCATATATCTAGTTGCTGTCAAACAGGGAATATGTCTATGACGTTTTTGATGTGTAAAATAAATCCGGAGAGAAAATGCTTAAGGGTGGGAAAAACACTTGACTTCCAAATATGCTGTACTGTCCTGGCTCTGAAAAGGAAGGCCAAGTTTCATTCCACTTGAGCTGCTCTGGCTCGTTTACTTTTGCTCTAATTTCTGTGATCCTTCCACACATAATAATTTCTATAGAAGGTTTTACACACCGTTTTGCAGGGTTTAACTTGTCTTGTTTCTCAAGGAGTGAATTTTGCTAGAACTAGGGGTGTTTGTTAGAGTTGAGACATTTTCTGAGTGTTATCTACGGTGGGGATAAGATGGAAAACTGTAGGATTTTAAATGGTGAGCAGTTCTTGAGACAGACTGTAATACTCCTTCAAATTCCTGCCTCCCAGGCACGAATCCATCTCTGCCCTATCCTCTGTGCCAGCACTTTCATCAGACAGCGACAAGGACGGTGAAGATGAAGGGAACGACGAAGATGAATTAAGTGGGCTGCAGTCTTTCCATGTTCAGTCGAACTGCAACACTGAGAGAGACTCAGGTAATAATAGAAGAGGGGCATGGACAGAGATGGAGAAAAAATGTCATGAGTATGAAGTGGGGAAGAAACAAGATGCTGAGTTAGGGATAATAATGTATGGGCAGAAAGAGAAAGTCCAAAACAGAAATGGGTGGTTCAGCAACACTCGGTAATGTTGCCAATTCCAGCATCTAAAGAGGGGCGTATTTCAGAGCTCAGTTGTTAAACTGCCAAGTTTCCTGCTAGTTCCAGCTGATCAGGCAGTTTTTGAATTAGTGCCCTGAGGCTTGGTTCTACTGTCCACAGAAATCCAGTGTGCTCAAACATTTTTATTTTTTTTTTTCCCAAGCCTTTGATGGACCACTACACAGTGGCAAATGTTCTGCTGAGCCAGAGAAAACCATATGTCAAATTGTTAGAAATTTGATATAACAATTTGGTAGTGCACGAGAAAATGTTTTCACAGTGGTGCATGGTTTCAGGTGGTATAGGAATGCTGCAGTGGAGAAAAGATGAGGTAAGAGGTCTTTCAAAAAGGCAAACTGCTGGCCAAGGATGTCAACCAGGTATATATCTTTTTCCCTTTCCAGATCCAGATCTTACCCTCTCAAGAAGCCTTTCCCATTGGGAAATGAGGAGGGTGAGTTGCTAAACCAAACTGTAGCTCTAATGACAGGGAAAGTGGAAAAGAAAATCATATATAGATTAGAAACTCTTCATTTACACTACTGGAAAAGGTGCAGCTGCAGTGGGAAACCATTGAGAAGCTCCTCGGTGAAGAATGATTTGGGGATGGTGAAATCATGCCTAGTTAAAGAGACTATTTCACTTCAAATCTCTACATCTGTATCTTTCTATCAGATGTTATGCTTTGGTCCCTTTAATTTCTGGCCTGAATGTCATGTAGAATTGAAGCTTATCATATCCTTAGATGTGAGTGAGGCACTTAAATGCTGAGTCATGCAAAAAACTGCAACAAAACTGTAATCATTACCTTAATACCTTTAAGATTAAGGGAGGAAATTTAAACTGATGGAGAGCTTTGGGGCATTTATGAAAACTGATATAATTGTGTTTTGCTACAGGCTGCATGTCTTCTGTCCTGTTTTTCTGTCAGCAGAGCTGAATCCTTAAGACTGTCTTTCTTTTAATTTCCTTCAGGCCAAAGAGATAGCAGCAATCCAGCGTTCGGAGGCACCAGTGAGCAAGGTGCCTCGGCAACGTGGGCGCTGGTCCCAGCCAACCAACAACATAGAAATGACTGTGAAATCCATGCTTGACTTGCGTCAGTTGGAGTCTTTCTCTGTTTCCCGTTCTCCAAGTCGAGATTCATTGTCTCAAAACAGCAATGGAGATGATAGAGAAGAACAGGCAGATCTCCCCGTACACATCAACAAAGTAAGTTGGGTGGTGCTTCTCGGTGGAGGTGAATCTAGCCCAAGTACATCTGTCCTGCCTCTGTTCATTACCTTTGTTTATTACTGTATGATGCCATTTTATATCTTGAAATGGAACTATAAATGCCTTCTGAGAAAACTGCTCAGCTGTGTAGTAGTTCGTACTCAGAGAGGACACATACGGGATCAAGGTTTCCTTCCAGAGACACAGGGAATACCTTGTATTTTCTCTTCATTCCTTGATTGCTTGTGGTTAAAACAAGCTGAGCATGGAATTACACGCATGTGTGCCCAATTTCCTGTTAGGAAAACTAACTCCAGTAGCGCTTGAAATGTGGCTCAAACGAGACCCTTAGCTGTGGGTTGTATTAGATTATTGTCATCCTTAAAACATAGCCATGAATTCTGTCTCTTGGCCACAGCAAGAAGATTAATGCCTGTTTTCTAGTAGCAGTCTGTCCTGGTGCCTACTCTCATTAGCATTTCCTTCTTTTGTAACTTCGTGACTTGAGGAGAGTTTTGGACTCACTGTGTGCAAATCAGCCAGTGATTTTTAGCTTTGGCCCACAGACTTTTCTGAACTATGCCTGATCAGTCTGTAAAAGATAATACAAGCACCTGCTTCCGGGTAGCTTATGCTTCTCTCGCATGGAGACAGGTGTGGGGAGCCTAGCATTCACTAGAGAATTTTAGGGGATTACAAATCAAAACTAGAATAGGAAACTACAACAATCAAACTTCCTAGATGAGGAGGAGGAGGAGAGACACGGGAGTGCTACCTTCTAATCTCAGATTTTTTTAATTATATTCTGTGCTGTGATGTGTACTTTCTAGCTCTGCACAGCAGCTACTGATTTGAAGTAAAAACACCAGTGATATCTAACATTCTGTATTTTTTACTAGGTTGGAAGCTCAATAGCTCCCCAAGACAACCGATCTTGTGTACGACCTCAAGTGATTCGGCTCCTGTCTTGTGAAGAGGGGATTTTCTCTCAGGAACTGGAACCATCTGAGAGTGAGGAGTGTGTAATCTACCCTGAGCAAGATGAAATCCATCCCACAGATCCTAGCAGGTTAAAAACAAAAATAAGCCTTCTGCTGTGTATGGCTTAGACCTTTCCTGTTTTAGTTTGCTTGCAGTTTGTATGGTAACTTGAATGAGTTGACTTACTGTCTAATTGATGCCAGGTGTATTTAATTGAGAGTTATATGACATCCTGATGCTAAAGGAGGCTGAAACTAAGAGGGCACCGTTAAAATAATCTTTCATCCGAGGCTGTGTATTAGCAGCCTCTTCCAGTATTTTGCTTTCTCCCTTACCTGGGTTGAAATAAGCAAGAGAGAATTTGGAAGCTGGAAAACCATCCAGCAGTGATGTATACGTGGTAGTGAAACATCTGCCCAGGAGAAATGATGCAACACTATTGTTTGTGATAATTTCAAGCCTAATTGGGCTAGAATCTAACACATGTAGTATGTGATGACACTGTTGTGGGAAATGTAATAGGCTACATGAGTTAGAATTTGCAGGGATACTGGAGACAGTGGAGAACCTTTATCCTTCCTCTGCTGTTTCTTCTTTTTTAATTTTACCTTACTGAATTTTCTGTATTATTTCATGTGCCATTTTTCCTTCCTGAGTATTATTCTTCCCTTCCCTTCTTAACCTGATGCTAGTAATTGTTTAATTTCCTATGTCTCTTTCTCCTCTGTTATGAAGAATGAGCTGATAGCTTTAGACAGACTTTTACACAAGAGAGTACGTGCCAAGATTTTGTAGTTGAAGCTGCTAGTTTTTTTTTTTTTTTTTCTCAGTTTCTCTTTATTTACTTCTTAAACTTTACTAGGTTCACAGTATGGACAAACCCATATGCTGTTCCAGCATGTAAGAAATGGAGGCATTCTGTTTATGTTGGATAAGGGCTGGACATATCTTGAAGTATGCAGATTTTTCACACTGTACTTGCCATTCAGTTCCATTGAGTGACTTCTGCAGTCTACCTTGTATTACCCTCAAGCATCAGGCAAAAAGAACAGCATCTGTGTCACTCAACAGAGTATGACTCATAAAGTCACAGAAGAAATGAGGAACTGTCATACAGTATTGTATTTTTATATGATATTCTTCAGTAAATTAGTCTTGCTCCAATCTTCTCTGTTCTGTAACACTAAAGTGACTCAAAGAAATGGGTTGTAAACATGAAAAAAAATTACTGTATTAGGACTAAAATCTCTGTCAAACTGGAGTTTGTATCATGTGCTCGATCTTAGTCTTGTTTTCATCAAGTAGACCACTGTTTGTTCTTCAGCTGTGCTGGAAATCAAGCCAGGGCAGCACAGTGCTGATACCTTGTAATCATGGGAAACTGACAACGCCCAGAAAGTCAGACAATCCCCTTGAGACTTCACTGTCCAAGCTTAATGAAATGCAAAAAATGTATAATCATGAAAGAAGTAAACTACTTTTTCTCTTTAAAGCCTTAATTTTGTAATCAAGGTTGTTATTAACACAGGTAAGGCCTTAGACTGCACTCTTCTTTACATCTAAAACAAATCTCTTCTAGTGCTGTATCTTTCCTGTCTCTCTTGTAGTGAGTTCCAGGTAAAAGCGCTGCCCCATGGGAAGCTAAATAGAAGTTATCAGGGCAATGGATGTCCAGAAAAACATAGTCCAGACAGTGCCTGCTCTGTTGATTACAGCAGCAGTCGTCTTTCCAGCCCAGACCATCCAAATGAAGGTAAGATGCAAAGATATTATAATTTGTACGTGATGTGAAACACTGCAGGAACTTGGTTGAACTGTGTTGTGCTATGTTTATCAACTGTGATCCTGATCTCTAAGTACTCGATCCTCTTCATGAACTGAGCTGAGGTCACATTCCTGTTAGTTGTGCTAATAGTGCTGTAAAGATTCAGGCTTATCTGAACTGGCACTTCAGTGAAGCCACTGTATAAGCACTTGGTTGAAGTGCACTTGCTGTGTAAACCTTTGACTTTTTCTCTCACTAGCTAGGGGAGACAGGCTTGGTATTGATTATCTCATAGGCTGTGCTGCTTGGGCGTTAGAACAAATCAGAGAATTTGCACTTATTTGACTTGGCAACCGTAACACTTTAGGTTTAAGTTGCTTAATTTAGCATCTTTGCTGAATATCTTTTTTAATCTGACATTACTGTGATTATGCTGTTACAGCTTTTATTTTCTTTTTGGGTTTTGTTTGTGTCTTTTCCCAGATTCTGAAAGCACGGAGCCCCTGAGTGTGGACGGCATCTCAGATCTGGAGGGAGAGGAAGGAGAGGAGGATGTGGGTACCGGTGTGCCAGTGGGAGAAATTCCTCAGGCACCTGATCAGGAGAAGTTCCTCAAGCAGCATTTTGGGACCCTCGGCAGCACTGATGGAAAAGGTACAGCTCTATGCTTAGTCGGAGCACTTTCCTCTGTGAGGACGTTCTGCTGTGTAGAAATATATAAGGAGGGGGAAACAGGGATTTAGTGAAGAGATGCCTGAAGATGAGGAGCATCTGGCAAGTCTGTTGGTGTGTCTGTTTAAGTCTCTGTGGATCAGATTGAAGTCTGTGTTAGTTTGGGTTAAGTATTGTCCCCAGAATCCTGAAGAGCGGTTCGCTTGTTCTAGCACTAGTTTTTCCTGGTTTATATGACTGTATTAATTGTACGTGTGTCCCCATAGGTGGCGTGTAGTGGCCTCTAGTGGTATGTTAAGACATAACAAATGTCACAAAAGAAAAGGCTGAAATACTGGGTGGAGGGGGAGAATAAGAGGAGACATCAGAGTGGCAAAGGAGCTGGTTAATCTCTATCGACCAACTCCAGAACAAAGCGTATCTTTCTAGCACTGATAATGGTTGCATGCAGCAGTATCTGTGTGAGCTGTCTGTTTTACTAGTATTATTATTTTTTTTCCCGTTGATTGGTTTGTTTCCTGCTTGATGCCAGTACCTCACAGTCCTACAGGCAGGATAGGACACAAAGGGAAGAGAAAAAGGAGGAGGCATACCCCTTAGGGAGATTAGCAGTTTAAGGCAGAATAATCTAAGTAGAACAGAAAAGGCAAAGGCAATGAAATTATTTGTGTTGTTTTAGCTCAAAAAATCCTCATGAATATGGGGGGAGGGGGGAATGCATTCAACAGTCTCTGTGAGGAGAAAATACATATATCAGAATGTTTATTTGTTCTGTAACTAAATTGCTCCTTTGTTTTTTTTTCCCTCATGCAAACAAAATGTTTAGGTGGTTCATGCAGGAGTCTGGAAAGAACTGAAAACCTCAGCATTTCATCTCGCTTTCTTTCCCAGTCTCCAGCTCTCAGGTATGATTCTGCTTGTAATGAGTGTGTCTGTCTGTCTGTTTTTACTAGTGTGGTGAGGTCTTGTACTAGGCCCTGGGCCAAATTAGAAAGCAGACTTCTGCACCCAACAGGTTGGTTGTATTTTGGACAGGTTGTCCTTTGTCACTATAGCTGTTTGGTTTCTTCCTAAAGCATTACTGTTATTTTGTTCTTTTTCCTCTTTTGAAAATCTGATTAACTGTTTTGTGATTAATAGCTTGATTGATTAAGCTGGAGGAATCAATATCATCTCATTTACTCTTGACCATTTATGCTCTGTTTATTCTTTTGCATTTCATTCAGCTTGGACAATGAAAGTAGGCTTGTCAACTTTTCCTTTGTTTTGCAGTCCTTTCTTGACTCAGCCTCATTTCTCAGTCCCATGCCTTCATAGGGTACTCCAGTCTCATACAAAGCCCTGTAGGAATATTATACTTCCAAAAAGTCCTCAACACTAAAGCATCTCAGAAGGCTTCTCTGAGCTTTTTTCCCTTGGTGTTTAATTAAAAAAAAAAAAAAAAAAAAGAGAGAGAGGGAGAGGAACAAAAGATAGTGGTGGTGTAAATACTTCTGTCGATTCAAGTAAATAAATGTTTATAACAAAAACCTCCTTTTTATTCCTTCAAAATAACAACATGGAATCTTGGCTTAAATTAATTTAATTGTATAGAATGGAGCTGGGTTTAAGTACGTCTGTGTTTTACCGGCTGTGTCTAGATTCACCACATTATGGAATTTTTTTTATCATTGCTTTATTCAGATGCAGCTGTCAGGAGTGCTTCTTAGTCTATCTTGCATTGGAACCTCGTGTTTAAGAAGAAAGTCAGTGGTTAGTTATTGTGTAAGCTTCTGGAAACTTGCAGCGGTGAATGAAGGAAGTTACTGGCACTTTAGAGGTGTAATAAGTGAAGTAGTTCCAGGTTATGAAAACTTCCATACTTTAAATCTGTCTGTCAAACATGCCAAACTAAAAGTTTCCTCCTTTCTGAGGTAAGCCCTCTGTACTTGTCTGAAATGGTGAGGAAACAAGACTTTTCTCTTGAAGATACTGGCCAACTTTCACAGTAATTATACTTTGATAAGGCTACAAAAGTATGATTACTTTGTCTTGGAGTATCTTAGAATGTAAAAGAATTTACTGTTAGTAAGTGAGCTGAGAGAAGAGACATGACCTGACTTTACTCATTCTTCCTTCTGCCTGGAACGTTTCCTTCTATCTTGCCTTCACCTTTTACGAAGTCCCTCCCTGAAAAATCGACTCAATGCTACTTGTGATTGAGTAGCCTGATGTAGATGCTTTAAGATCAATACATCCAGGGATAAATAGAACTGTTAACAGATTAGGGCAATTCTGCCTTTAAAAAGTCTATGTAGGGAAAGGAAAGGCTTTTAAACTGGCTTAATGCATGTGCTTGATGGTCCAGGGCTACGTACTTACTTGTTTTAGTTAAGATTTCTTCATTGCTTCCTCTAGGCGTTTGTCACTCTCCTCATCGAATCTGATACTGGATTCAAAGTCCATTGAGTCTCCAGCTCCAACCAGTCAGTTTACTCATGACCTGTTGAAAAATGACAGCAGCCATCCTGCTGATGCTTTGGAAAACAGCCACCTCTTGGATAATGTAAATTTGCATCGGGCTGTTTATGCCCAGAAAAAACGCAAGTCGGCCTTGGAGACCAGCAGAGTTGGTATGGCTCCTGGACGAGTTATTGCATCCTTTCCAGAAGGCCCTGTAAATGCAGTGATGAGAAAGGCACAGTCAGTTCACGACCTTGTTCATGAGGGTAAGGACTCCCACTGGAATCAATAAATATATTTGTGGTATAAATTCAGAAATGAAATGGGGAGGTTTGAGTGGAGATTAAATTTCTGTCTTTTGTGTTCTGCGCTACAGGCTTTGCATGTCTTTTAATTTTTAGCCCATCAAGGGAAAACGTTTTTGCTTTGTAGCACAAATGCTGGTCTCCTAATTAGTAGTTTCCGATATTTGTCTGGCAGCTTTAGGAGGAGAAATGCAAATGGTGAAACTGGCTATTTGCAAAGAAATCTCCTCCTGCCATGAGTGGTTGCTCCAGACAACAAGTGAAGCTCCCTAGGGTGAGGAGGGGAGTAAAAAGGGAAAAAGAGGGGAGCTTACTGTATATACGCACTCTGTGTGAAAGAAGTGAAAGAACCCCAGTTTTGAAACAGTCAACTCAGTGGAGCCATCAGTAAGCACTATGTTTGTTTTTAAAAAATAAGCCTTATCACCACAACTCCATGCATATGTGAGAGGGTTAGAGAACTGATGGTTTTTGCCTGCTTCCTCTGCCTTCTCAGTTAGCAGTCATGATGGTCTGAGGTGTTCTGGCTATATGCTTTAAGAACAGGTCTCCCCTCAGGTAAGCAACAGTGTGCGAGCAGGAAGAGGGATGGGGAAAAAAAAAAGTGTTGAGGCTTGGTAATATTAACCTGAAGTAGTGATTTTGTACACCTCCTCCGGGGGCTGAGCTGAGGCACGTAGACTGAAGCAGCTCTGTTGCTTTCCAGTTTTGGAATTCACTGCAGGCTCTTGTCTGTTTTTGGCATGTTTGTCTGTTTAATTTTCACAGATAAGGGTCCTGGAGTGGTATCTTCTGCCAAGCAGCGTCCTCATACTCTTATGGTGGTTGAGAAGGATCCCAGACCTAATAATTGCAGGGCGTTATCATCCAGTCTGTTGAAGATGGATGGATCTGGTGCTCTGCTGGCCAAAGATGTCAGAGCTGCCAAACCAAAGTCCTACATGAACCCTACAACCAGCTTCCGGGCTAAGATGTCAAGGAGCATATCTGTAGGGGAAAATCTGTACCTTGGTTACTCCACCGATGTGTTGACTGATGGGAGGACTAGCCCTCCAGCAGCAGAGAAGACACAGTTCAGTCCCACAGCAGATGCTGAGAAGATGAAGTTAACAGTAAAAGAAAATTATCCAGTGAAGCCAGCACTTCAGCCAGTTGTAAACTGCTTATCTCCCAAGTCCTTTCACAGCAAGTTGGCATCATCAAACCGAGCACACCTGATTCTCGACATTCCTAAGCCATTGCCTGATAGACCAACACTGGCCTCCTTCTCACCCACTACCAAAACCAAAACCCTGCTTGAGCCACAGTCTCCACAGTCGCCTGCTGGGGTCTGTAAAAAGAAACCCTCATTCCCTGAGGTCCGAACCTCCAAGAAGGAGAATCAAGCTACTGGGTCTCTGGTTCCTGGTAGAGAGAATTCAACAGGACTTGCTAAGGAGAGCCCAGTAGAGAGTTCAATTTCAAGGACAGGTTGCCAGTTTGAGCCAGGGGTCACAAATCTAAAACTGAGGGAGTTTTCAGAGGTCCGGCAACTGAAGTCTCCTGAAAGCACACTGCCCAGGTGTAAGGAGAGGATCACCGGCATCGCCTGTGTGCTAGACAACCAACCTGGACTTTGCCCTCTAGACCCCATCAGGCCGAGGTCTCCTACATCTGTAACTGCCTTGGCACAGGTCTCAGGTGTGCATGGATACCCATCTCTTATCTTCCCCCTTCTGTCTCCTGTCTTTGTGAACCGCTTCACGATCCCATCACATTTCTTTACGTCCAGCTTCTGGCCTGTCTCGTCCTGTCTGCACCTGTCTCGTTCCATAAGTCATCCCCTCAATGGTGAGACTCTTCTTCAGCCTGACATCTTTTTCTGAGTCTTTAATTTCCATTTCCTCTGAGTCTTATATCTAAATGGTTGGTAGACCTCAGCAGCTCCTTGTGCAGTTGCACCTAGAAACTCAAACATTTTTTTCGGTCAGTCCTGAAAAGTGACATGCTAGGAATCCCCGGTAATACATGTAGGTTACACCAAGTTTGCTCTTCTCAAGGTATATCTGACCAGTAAATGAAGGTGCAGGCCAATATGTGTTAACTGGACCTAGCAAGATAATAGTGACAATGAAGTTACATCACTCAGCACTTGATAGTTGATAAGTGCGAGCGTGCAGAATCCAGAGTTGTTTACCTGCAGATTTGTCATATGAGATAAAGCTTGGCAAAAGCGAGTTCCTTGCTGTAGCTATGTGTAAGAACAAGGAAGTGAGTGCTGCTATCATGTCTGCAAGCTGCATGGATTAATTTTGAAATTATCTCTAATTTGAAGAAAAAGGTATTAGCAGGGGAACTATTTTACGTGCTGAAAGAGCTCTTGAATCTGTTACAAATTCTGATTTAAGGTACTTCAATCAAATGAAAACTAGCTGGTAACTTCAAACTGAATCAAAAGTCCTACCTGCCAAGGCTGAGGTCTCCAGTGATTTTTCTTTTGTGTTTAAACCTGAAATGCCTTCCTGAATTACTCGGCTGAGTTGTACAGTGTGAAGCTGGATGTCAGCCAATGTACAGATACCTTGCACGTTAGGGGGACCATACCGTGCACAGTTTTATAAGCCCTTTTGCTGTGTTCTTATTCACATCTGAGAAGGAGTATTTCTAGAATACTTTAGTCAATTACCCGTTGTGGTCCCAAGCTGCTCTACCATTCACTGCAATGTTTAAATGCAATTATAAAAGCATTATAGAGAGAGAATCTGGTTTTGCTTAAACTTTTTCTTTTTGCAGTTTTAGAGGGATCAAACACCGTAAGATTGAAGCACTGGTATGCAAAATAGGAAATGTGTTTTGTCTGATGGACTTACTGCTATGCTATAGGGCAGTTGCTCTGTTGAGCATTGAGCGCCTGAAACTTTCAAACTCTAACCCTTACTGAGATGAGGTTTCCGCCAACAGAAATGCAACTTAGAGCTGTGGAATCATTTCTACAGTGGGAAAATAATAGTCCAATTGTTTGTACACTTCATACTGAGTTTTCTCTTCTAGACTTGGAAATCAAGCGATGGATGTATCACATGATTTTTGTTGAGTTGCTAGGAATCTGTTTGCAGAGTTAGCACAGATGGTTCAGAGAAAAGGGCTTTTTTTTGCTATTTGCTTTTTAAGGCAGCTCCCAGTGCAATGAACAGCATGCCCTGTCAGGGTATTTCAGAAGCATCCTTTAGTCAATACAGTGGATCCACAATTTTTTTTTCCTCATTGGCAACTGTCAGCCTTCACCTTCTTGGAAATCACTTTTTCCATATTTTTAGTGGTAAATGCTGGAAAAGCTGACTTTTGCTGTGGACAATCTGCTGTGATTTCTGTGGATCATAATGTGGCAATTTAGACTAGTACTGCAGGGCTGACAGTCAGAGATCTTCCTGCTTCTGACTTGCTCTGTGACTTCTGGATTCTGCTTAATTTTTCTATCCTACGGTTTTCCTGCTTGCATAACATTTGCTCTTAAGGAGACTTAACGGTTTTTGTGAAAGCATTTTGACAACTGCAGTTAAAATGCTGAAGATATGCTGAATACAGTTGATGCGTTTAATGTTCCCTGCTGGTTTCTGAAGAGCTCTGCAGGCAGAAAATGCCTGTTATTCAAGCATTTGTATTTTATTTGTGACCCTTCTCCAGACTGGCGTCTCACAGAACTGAGACCAGCATAAAAGCATGATCAGAGGAGAAATCCAGGAACAATGATGAGAAGAAAGAACTGGTTTGAGGGGGTGGGGGAAAAAAAGGTGGGAGGGGGCAGGGCAAAAAAACAATAAAGGTAGCAGGGCAAAAATCTTGGATGGAACTGAAGCTCACTGTGCTCAAACTCTGCAAGGCTGAGTGCTTCAGGAAAAAGAATGCAGATGGATTTGTTCATGTCCCTTTTTGTTTTTCAGCATGTACATATGAGTGGATATTCTTCTAGCAGTGTTTATACATCTTCTGCATGTATTCATGAAATTAGATGAGATCCCCTTCCACCTGTTCAAAGATAACCTTTGTGAAGTGCAGAAATAATAGCAGTAATGTGACTAAGTTCTGTTTTTAGGTAACTACAGGAAGTTCAGTGCCCTTTGCCCAGGCCATTGTAAATTGAATATAACTGCAGATTGTGTGTGTGTCTCGGTGTCCTTGTTCATGATTTATGTCTTAACTCATGGAAGTGTTTATTTTATTAAAGCCTTGCAGGCCTTCAGCTCTGATGCTTTGGAAGTATTGCCCAGTGAGGGCTGGAAGAAAGTGGTGTTTTTCAGTTCCTTGCTTTTATTTTCAGTTTTTGAATTATGGTGTCATGGAACCCTGGACCGTTCAGAAGCTTGATTCCTTTATGATTGTGTTTGTTAGTCAGCAGTCCTCTAGAGCTCAGTCCTCTCTAGAGAACACTGTAATAAGTCAAAATACTCCTTCGTTCCCATAGCTCATTGTTGTATACCGTGCAGAACAGTATATAAAGGGGAATATGTAGGTGGATGCCAAATTAGAGGCTCCTCAGATCACACCCCTTTGCTATTGGAAGACTTGATTTGAAGTTGACTTTAACTATAAATGAAAATGGCATGTGTGATCTCTGACTATCGTTGACTGTAACAGCATTGTGTAATCTAATAGAGACCATTGCTGACTTTGAAGAAACTAAGCAATGGAAAAACAGGAATGTTTGAAACAAGAAGTGTCTGTCAATAATATGAAGGAAAGTTCATGTAGAACTTTCCCATTTAATGATTGATTCAAACCAGCCCAAAAATTGAATGAGAACCATGTGCACGTGATCTTTTGAATATGTGTTAAGAAATGTTTTTTACCCAGCTGTGAGATCTCAGATATTGAAGTATCTGTACCTTACTTAAAATTTTTATTTTTTCCTCCCATTCAGAATCGAGCATCAGTGTGGAGCAATGTGAGCATGTGGTATCTGAGCTCCAGGACAGCATGCGCAAAGCCATTCATCTTTACCGTGCGGTGAGTGACCTTTGACACAGGATTTATTTTAGCAGATTGGCTTTACAGCCCATGAGCACTGAATATGTGTGCTTACACACGCTAAGTATTCTCTTGACTGCGAGTTCAGCGACAGAAGCTGCCTGGCTATCTACTTCTCTGCACCTAAGCTTGAACTGGGCAGGCAGGAATTCTTGATTTCCAGCTTCTGCGTTTTCCAGTGGCTTGTTATGGCATTCTGAGCAAATCAATTAACTTTCCAAACTGTTTTGTCTATCTGTAAGCCAAAGATAACAGCATGCTCTTTTTCAAAGGGGTATTAGGGAATTAGTATTTATACTATGCCTCGGAGATACAGAATATTATAGGAACTTTAAATTTTATTATCCCCTTCTGTTTTCTTGTCTTTGATGCCCAAGAAACAGATTAGTAAATTACCATGGGAATTCAGGATGCAACCACTGTCCTCTCCCCCTTACTGCTAGACTGTTGTTACATGCAGAGTTGTGTAACAGCTCTTGTTTTCTTTGCTTGGCATTGATCTGTCAAATTACACTGATTGAGGAGCTTCCACGGTGAGCTTCTGCCATGAGTTCTTCTGCAGATTCAGTCTCAGTGCTTGCATGAGCTCTGTGGCCTCTCTGCGTTCCTGTGACCTGTTGCATTTGGCAGACAGAAAGAAGAAAACACTGGCCCTTTGCTGCAGCTGGGCAACAGCAGCTCTTAGACTTGGTATAAAGGAATCACCATCCAAAAAATATGCTTCCCACCTCTATTCTTTTGGAGTAATGCCTCTGTTTCTTGTGACTGGCTGTATCAGATGCATACTCTGCTGTATGATTAAATTGGTAGTCATGCCAATTTAGGCATGTTGAAGAAAAGGACACTGAGAGGTCTGCATTTCTTTTTCGTGGCTTCACTTTCCAAAAGAGCTGAAACTGCTTCTTTGTGCACTACCTGACACCCAATGTATTCTTTTTTCTTTTCTTTTGCTTCTCTGTTTTCAGGTGCTAAATGATACGGAGTCATCTACTGACAAAGATAAAATAGCAGGCCTCCTGACAGAAACATTTTCCTTAATGAAGAAAGAGTTGGACTCCCTGAAGGATGAGGAAGAACTGCTAAAGGTTAAGGAGGTACTGACGAAGCCACAAGATACTGCTAGGTCACTAAATGACAAACGTGGTGCCAATCTACCAAGTCCCAAGAGTTTAGGAGATGAGCAGACACTGGCTTTGCTGGAACAGTACTCGGAGTTATTGTTACAAGCTGTGGAACGGCGCATGGACAAAAAACTCTAAAAGCGGTGACTTTGAGGTGTTTGTGAATACACAGGAATAATCCGAAGAGGAGGACCACAGAGAGATCTTCAGACCAATGCCATCATCACACTGGTCTAGAGCTGGTGGGGTGACCTTTATAAACTGATTTCCTCAGGCCCCTACAGTTGACTTGCTCTAATTCTTAGGAATGTGCTGGACACAATTTTAACATTTTTTTCCCAATCATCTTCAACTTCCTGTCTATAGATTGTCTCTAGACAAAATTTTGAAAGAGGAGTTTGGAGAAATTGCCTTGAAATTTCTTCATAGCCAGGAGATCAGGATGTTTGGCACCTAAAGAAACAAAGAAAATCTCATTTATCCAAGAAATTCTGAACTGCGGACTGAAAACAAAGGAGTCCAAGTGAAGCCAATCCCTTCTTCTCCAAAGCTTTAGGAGAATCAAGAAGCAGACTTTTTATGGGTTTATTTATTAATTTATTTTTTCTGACTGTTGCTCTATGTCACTTTTGTGACTAGTGCCTATTCTTTAACAAAAAAAAATGTCAATCTCTTGCCATATCCCAGCGAGAAACAATCTCTGTATTATAAATCTCCAAGAGGGAGACAGGCTGGAGTGTCTGTGCAATTAATGAACTGGTTTCTGCTTAAGTTTTGTCTTGCTGTTCTTTCTTTTCCTTCCATAGTTTATTACTTGGAGTAATCCTGCTGTTGTTACGACTACTCTTGTCTGCTTTTCTCTTTGTTTCACAAGACAGTCCTCGTACCTGTATTTTATCTGCATTTGCCTCCAGGGGGAAGACTCCACAACCCTTGGGCCAAGCTTTGGAGTTTGCCTAACAAAATCAGTAGTGATATTTTTAATCTGGAATTTGATGTTATGTTGATGTTCTTCAGACTAGTTTTTTCTGCAGACATTTTAAAAAGGAGGTTATATACAAATAGGAAAGTTCATTTCAGCCGCCTTTCACAATTAGGAATTGGATATTAACTTTGATGTTATCATTACTGGGAAATTTGGGGATATGATTTATTTGTGGAGAAATCACGCTGAAAGCCTGGTTTCCAACAGCATAACTCTGGATTTGAGAGATCTTCAGTACAAGTGCTCATCCGTATGATTTGTTGATTTCACTGTCTTGATAGCAAGATTTTTTTTTTTCTGTTGTTCCAGGAAAACAGAATACTTACATCCCAAGAAAGCTGGGATTCTTGTCCATTTTGTAATTCTGTTTCAACTACCCATAGAAAATGATTTACCAAGAGCCATTCCCACCCCCAGCCTCTCTTCATTAATTTCTTGACTGACATGGAAAATCATCTCCTCTTGCATTTGTGTGTACAGTACTCTTCTTACCTTCTCTAAGACTATGTTAACTTTTATTTGTTATGACTTAAAACTGTCCAGTGGTATTTTATTAGTCAACAATAAGCTATAAAACAAACAAAAAAAACCCACAATGAACCAACAGTAAAACTCTTCAATACCTTCCCCCATAATTCTCACTCCTTTCCGCAGTCTCCTGATTTACTTGCATTTATTTTAAGGCAGAGCGGTGTACTTCCTATTTATACTCCCAGTTTATAAAACTAATGCAAGTAACAAGCTTTCATGTGAGTGAGAGAATGCTAACATCTGTGGCGTTCACTTAAAGGTAGCTAGACTGCATCAGTTTGTTCTGTGGGCTGAAAACTTGAAGCAGTCTTCTTTCATTTTGCTGTCTTGGCTGTCATCTTTTTGAAGTCCTGTGGCACTCAGAAATGCAGTCTGTTGGCTTGCTTTGCTTTCTCTTTCCGTGACTGGGGATTTGCAGTGCAGCCTATTTTACTACTGGGCCAGCCAGACTGGTGTAGGATGGTTTATTTCTTCAGTATACTCGAGGGCTGAATAATCTGCAGTTGTCACTATTCCCTTGCCTGATCACTACTGCCCAGTGCTTTGCAGCATGGCAGTATGTGGAGCACTTTCAGAGCTTTCCAACTGCTTCTGTCCCTCCTGTAAATCTGCCTCATTGAGTGTTACAGGTGTCCTTGCTAACCTTTCTTCCCATGGACTTGTACTGAAACTTAAAAGTGGTATCTTCTAGTCCTGTCTCATCATTGTGCTGTGCTGAACTGATTGGTGTGCTGGGTTCCATAGGCAGAGAGGTTTTTATGAAGACAAATTTGAAAGTATAGAAACTTTCTGTCGGTTTCCTTGAGTAAAAAGGTGTGCTGGAGATGCTATAAGTGGAGTGTCTGGTGACAGTTGTGCTGGGCTGTGATGGAGTTAGTGTGAGTCAAGCTTGCTTTTGGGATGATTAGTTCCTCCTCTTTCAGACTGTGAACATATGTCCTAGTAACTTGTTGCTGTACTGGGACCTCAAGACACTCAGGTAAAATAGCAGCCCCTTCAACCCAGGTATCTTTTGGTACTGAAGATTATGGTTTGAGGGTTCTTTATTCTACTTCCTTGTGCAGTTTTATTATCCATTTCATTACTTCAATTATGAGGTAGTGGCAAAATGGTCAGAGAGCGCCAGTGGTCAGAGCGAAGTTCACATCAAACTGTAGGACAACAACAACCAGTGAAACCGGCATAGCGATACAAAACAACGCTCCTTGGAAAGAAGACGTGTGAAGCAAATAGGATTTTTAAGCTGATCAGAGTAGGTTTTGCTTCCTGGAGTGGATTTCACTTAGGCATGCAGGAAACCAGAGGTAAATTCTGCCTGGAATGATGGTAAAAGAGGCATCAGGCAAGTGGATGAGCTGATGGAGGGTGGTTGTGTAGTTTAAAGTAAAATAGTATATGTAGGACATTCAGGAAAACAGAGTAGAGGTAGAGAGAGTCTTGGTCCAAAGAACATTGTTTGGCCAGTAACCATTTAAGATAAAGTACAGAAAAGCTTCAGGAAAGTAGATTTAGGACTGAGGTGGTGATCTGTAATTGCTGAATGAATCAGAAGGTGTTTTTAAAAATGTCCTATCAGGCCTCTTGTTTCTTTGCTTGCTGTCCTCTTAGCAAATGTTTATTAAAAGGCAAAAGTGTCAGCTGTTTGCCCAAGGTTTGGAAGTTAAGAACTGAGAAGTTCAGTTGAAGAGATGCTAGTGCCGCAAGTGTGTTGATGCTTAGTATTTGAGATGAATGCAACTGTCTCTTTCCTGCTAAGTTCCTATTGCTAGCAGTGGGAAATATTCCTAAAAATTCTAGTTTACAGTGCAAAGCACAAATGGGATACATTTTGTTGCACCTTGTGAATGCGGTTTGCTACAGGTTCTCGGTTAGGCCAGAGAGAGAAAAACGAAATGGTAATTGCTTAGAAAGTGAAAAGGTCTTTGGGAGGAGGTAGAAAGCTTGAGCTTACCCCCCTACTGGTTTGTGATCCCTCTTACAGGTTTGTGTGGGAGAACAGATACAACCAGACACCTGTACTAAAATGAGTTGTTTGTTTAGCATAGTCTGTATTAAGAATTTAGACTTACCATGCTTTTTGTCCTCTCATACCCAGCATTTCTGGTCAAAATGAGAATTGTGTATTTTTCTGCATCTTGCTTATGAATAGCATTGCTGTAGGACCCTTGCTTTGCTCGTAGGCCTCTGAGGTGGTGCAGGGGGAGGGCAGCAGGCTCAGTGTCCTTCCTGGGCAGCGGCTGCAGTTTCCCTCAGCATGCCCATGCCGTGTGTTTACGTGGGTCCTTTGTTTCTCCTGCCTCCTCTCTCAGGTGTCTTCTTTCTCTTGGCTCTCCCAGGTGATGGCTGGGGCAGGCCTTAGAGCTCCTTCACCAAAATCTCCCATTTTGCAGAATCCATCGCACCCTTGTAGAGAAACGCCCTCATTCTCTGGAGCAGAAACGTACAAACTTCTAATTTTTTTTAAAGAAAGAATATGTATATAATTATATATAAGAAAAAATACAGTTATTTAAGCACTATTGGTAAATTCATGCATGTGTATGGTGTTCCCCTTCCTCCCTGCCACCCCTTCCCTTGGATGTGCAGCATCCAGAACACTAAATGACAGAAACCTCATTAAAATAAGCGACAGATCTTGTGCTGCCTGTGGGTGAGCAGGTGCTGCCTTCTGTGGCTGAGCTGTTCCATACGGTGTAGGTCGTGGGCTGTGTGCTCAGGTTAGGCCCTGCTGTAAGGATGGACAGGCACCAGGCAGCAACTCTAGGAATAAGCCATGTCCTCTCTGCATGTCGTGTGGGCACCCGACAACTCTTGTGGGCATCAACACTGCCCTTCTCCTTCACCTGTTTAAAATAGGGTAAAAAGAAAAAAAAATTATATTCTCTTGATTTATTTATGTTTTATACTTCTCCCTCTAAGTGAAATAATCCATTTAAATGTCCTTTTTCTGAATTTGTAGAAATAAAAACCATTTGCTTTTTTTTTTTTTTTTTTTTTTTTTTTTTTTTTTTTTTTTT
>JACDJE010000021.1:1652032-1815334 GCA_016647715.1 Pavo muticus | reverse complement strand
GGCGGGGCGGCCTGAAGTGGCTGAGGGGGGCCCTTTTTAGGTGACTTTCTTTTGCATAAAGTAGCAAAGCACAGTCCAGCTGCTGAAAACCTTTTTTTGCGGTATCTGCATTGTTGGCTCCTGTAGCACGCTTCGGCTCGCCATGCGGTGCAGCTCTCTTGGGCGGCAGCCCCTGTCTGCGGGGGCTGCCCGGCACCACAGTGCTCTGCAGCAATATCCGTGGCTTTAAACAGAGCGACTGCGGCCACGGGCACCGCTCGCTCTTGGTGGTTGGGAGTTGGAAGCCAGTTAGCGTTCTGACAGACTAAAACTGCTTCTCGTTCGCTTGGACAGAGCTGGGGTGGATGGAGTCTGTTCCGTATCTTGATAGGCCTCTGTCCCCGCTGGAGTTCTATCGAGAGTGGGTGAGCCCAAATAAGCCCTGCATCATCCGGAATGCCATTGGCCACTGGCCAGCTCTGCACAAATGGACCTTGGCGTACCTCAGGTATGGGAGGGCTTCCGGGAGTGACCCAGCGGGAGTTTGCCTCTGTGAAAGGCCTTTTGTGCACTTGCTTCTGCTGATTAGTTATCCCAGTGTCCTCTGCGGGTCCGTATGAAAGTAGCATTCACTCTTCGTCTCGCCAGAACATTGGAAACTCAGAGTACCCCCATCAGCTCAGATTGAGCAGGAAGGGCGGGATTGTGGCTGTGCGCAGCCAATAGGCTGCGTTATCAAAACCGAGACAGACCGACCTGTTTGTGACCAAGTGCGTTTGGCACAACTCAGGAACAGAAGTAACCGAAGGGGGTGGTCTTTCTGCCTCTGCTGAGGACCAGGGAGCCACGTTGTTGGGCTCACCTGTTAGAGATGGGAGAATTCAGAGAGGCAGGAGATTATATTCCTCTTGACTTGACTGCAGAGAGCAATTAGAACAGGCTGTCAGCGTCCTCATTAGGAAGTAGAAAATCTTGTCCAGAGACACCCGTCCATGAAAAGTCAGGTTTCTTACTTCTGCTGTCTATGGAATGGGTTGTTTAAGTAAATAGTGTCCATAGGAGTGAATTAAGGTCTGGCTATAAACTTCTGATTTATTTTGCAGGGAGGTAGTGGGCCGCAAGGTAGTGAGCGTGGCAGTAACACCAAATGGTTATGCAGATGCAGTGTTCCACGACCGTTTTGTCATGCCAGAGGAGCGCCAAATGCCTTTCATGGACTTTTTGGACATTGTGGAGAAGAAAGTGACCTCTCCCAATGTATTCTATGTGCAGAAGCAGTGTTCAAACCTTACTGAGGAGTTCCCTGAACTGATCTGCGATGTGCAGCCTGATATACCATGGATGAGTGAGGCACTTGGTAAACTTTCTGTTTCTCCTATGCTGACTAACATATGCTGTATTAAGCTTTAAAACAGTCATGCTGTATACATGTGGAATGATTGTTCTGTTGCTGGTTGCCACAGAACATCCTGATTTCATCCCCTCAGAAAGTTGAAGTGGTAAAATAATCTTAGTGTAATCCTAGTTTTGGGTTTGGATTACTTCAAAATCAGCATCTCGCTTTATTGGCACCATCACAGCGAAAAAATGCAGTGAGGGTGCTGTGCAGCGCTTCTTTCAATATAGTGGCATTTTTTTCTGATTTAGTCATGTTTAGACACAAATTCGTGCTGAACAAATGAGTGAACACACAACCCCCCTTCTTCACAATTGCAGGTGTCTTTTCCTATTATTGCAGTTTATCTATGAACACAATCTCGGCTTCGGGATGAGAAAATGAAGGGCTGTAACCATGAGTTTGGTGCAGGGTAGCAATGCATTATGAAGTTTGATGGGCACTACAATAACTTCTTGTGTGGAAAGAGGTTGGTATTGCTTACAGAGTACTATTTGCAATGGAAACTGTCATAGTTAGGAAGGAAGTTGAAGGACAGAAATAAACCAAGTTGGCAGAAAATAACGTAAAATTCTTGTCAGCATGACACTTCAACTTGCTTTCTTGTTGAGAATGTTTCTCTGTTCCCTAACCACATAGGGAAGAAGCCTGATGCTGTGAATTTCTGGCTCGGGGAATCAGCTGCTGTGACATCTTGTAGGTATTGTATGGCACTGTCAGTCTTTTTTGTGCTTTCAGCATAGGGTTAAGAGGGCTTGGTTTGAGGTTGTGACGCAGTAGAACAGCATGTTTGAGAGGGCAGTTCTACTTTAACACACATTTTTGCGTTCTCTCTCCTGCAGCCTTTTGCTGCTATATTTCTGGGTGCATATTCTGATCTCGCATCAGGCAAAGCACTGATGATTTCTGTCCTGTCAGTGATGAGACTTAGGTATAAATCCAGTCAGATCTTTCTGCACCAGTTCATGTGATATTATCCCACATAGGTTTTTGTGACCTATGTTGTGTGTTACTGATAAAGGGGGTTGGAATGTTCTTGGTTGACTACATTTGCTACAACATTATATTGTTGATTTCCACTCCCAATGGCCGAAAAAAAGAGGAAGCAACCTGAAGATGAGAAGCTGGCACTGTCATTTTACTATCGTTTCTGATGTAGAGAAGGAAAGAGCACTGATTTTTTTTCTCTCTCTCCACACCTCTTTTTTTTCTCCTCAATCTTAGTACATAAAGATCATTATGAGAACTTGTACTGCGTGATGTCTGGAGAGAAACGGTTTCTACTGCATCCACCGAGTGACCGTCCCTTCATTCCATACGGTACTAAATTTACTATGTATATATGTCTGAAGACTGAAAGAGGAGATTTGAATACTGAAAGACATAAAAATGAAAGCAGAGAGAACCTGTTTTTGCAGCATTGTTCTTTCCAGTGTGTACAGAAGTCTCCTATTGCATGCAGCATGTGGTTTTGTAAGACAAACATTATTCTGAGGTCAGGTTTTTGCATCCTATATAGGCTCACTGACATTGCCCAGAGAGGTTGTGGATGCCTCATCTATGGAGGTATTCAAGGCCAGGTTGGATAGGGCCCTGGGCAGCCTGGTCTAGTATTAGATATGGAGATTGGAGGCCCTGCATGCAGCAGGGGGGTTGGAGCCTGATGATCCTTGAGGTCCCTTCCAATCCAAGCCATTCTATGATTCTGTGATTCTATGACACTCATGGCAATCTCTTCAGCTTCAAAATATTTGTGTCCTATATCTTGTCAGTATTTAGCACGCCATCATCTTTGATGTTTAACAGCTTTGGATTCTGCCTGATCTTTTTTTGTCTCTAGAAAAAAGGCAGGAAACTGAAAAGCAAGTTGTAATTTAATGAAATATTTAAGTTACTAACAGAATCCTTGAAAACTAGGGAAATGAAAAAAGAGATTCTTAAGGCAGCATTACTTTGCTTCGCCTGTTTTCTCTCTTTACTTGTTTTCTTGAGTACACAGTAAGTTGTTTTGTTGCAAAAGTCTGCTGACAGCTTAACTCTGTGCCTATTAAGAGTTTTTTTTTCCCATTCCTTGATTTTTTAAATATCCAGATTAGCTAAATGTAGAATGCCGTATGAAGTTAATACAATTCTACCTAGGTACTGGAGTGGCTCTGACATTGTGATTATACTGCTTTTATTTTGTTTACAATGTTGTCATATGATTCATACCTTGTAGAAAAAGTTACTGAGCAGAGGTGATGCTTACATTTGGTAGCATATAGTAAAAGAGTGACTGTCTTTTTGAACAGTCTTTTTTCTAACTCCTCGAGGGGTTGGAAAACCATAAGAAACGGAAGCAGGTAAGAACTCCTTTAGGATAAAATGAGAAGTGAGAGACTAACCACAAGATGTGAACAACTCTAGTGAAGGCCATCTTGCTAGACTGATTTAAGAAGAAAACAGAAAATAGAACGCTGTCTTTTTTCTTAACTGTGTGTGTGTGATGTGCCCTTCTATTAGTGTCTCTGAGTACTACTCTCAGTTGTGCCATCTAATTCTTTCTTTGATTCCAGAGCTCTATCAGGCAGCAACTTACAAAGTATCAGAAGATGGCTCATTTGAAATTGTGGATGAGAAGACTGCAGATAAGGTAAAATGATACAAAGAACACAGTCAGTTTGTAAAGTGAAGCTAGATTTGGACGCTGCTGAGCTAACTGAGGTTTTTGATAGATATTTAGAAATCCTTCATTATTTGAAAGAGTAACCAGATTTTTCACTTGTATTTTTTTATTTGCAAAGGATATCTGGTTTCCAAGGGGAAAAAAACCCACATTATTGCACTTCTGAAACCATTGATGTCATATGTTGTCTGCCTTACACCAGACTGAAATCGATCCAGTAAAGGACTTTTTAATGAGTCAACAATAAATAAGTTGGTTTTGCTTTAAAGCAGTATCACCCAGTGCAATAATGCATATATGTCTCAATGAATAGATTGTGGTTTCTTAGTTGTGGCAATATGTATTTGATTAGAATGTATAGACCTAGAGGCACTTTACAAATAGCCAGTGTCCTCTCTCTTTTTGCTTGTGCTATGTGCTAATGCTACAGCTGAACTCGAGCTGGGATGTTTCTCTGTTTCCAGAGTGGTGCTCCTAGAAACTCACAGAAGCTTTCTTGTAATTCAGTGAGGTGAGGTGCTTAGGTTTGTAACTGTTGGGCATAGAAGAAGTTAATGCAGGCAGCGGGGATGTGCAAGCAGGAAGGGGGGTGTTTAGCTGTCAGGAATCAAAGTAGATGAGAAACTTTAAGAAGAGAAGGAATTCCTAAAATTTGTAAGGCGTTTTGAAAGTTGTGCCACAAGATTTAAATTTGATATCTGACATTTAGCAGCTTTTCCATAATGAGAAATACTTCACTGGAGGAGGCAGATTTTTGCATCCTTGACCTATTCCCAGTTGCAACACGTCATGTTTTTTGAGGCAAAATACGTGTTGCATAACTAGAAAGTTTAGCTGTCAGTTGTTTTTCTGGAATCTTGCTGGAAATGCTTGCCAGGGTGATTGCCATATACCTACTCTTGCTTTTAGGTGCCCTGGATCCCTCTGGACCCTTTGAACCCGAATCTGGAACGATATCCAGAGTATGCTCAGGCAAAACCTTTGCAGTGTACAGTGAAAGCTGGTGAGATGTTATACCTCCCTTCTCTCTGGTTCCACCATGTTCAGCAATCACATGGCTGTATAGCAGGTAAAATACATGGTTTTCCAGATATATTTTTGAACTGTGCTCGGTGTGCAGGTAGATAAGATATAGCAAAATGTAACCGGTACCAAAGGTCCCTACAGAATCATCTGCCTCCCTCCCTTCAGGAAGAAATAACAATCTCAGAAGAAGCTGATTCTGTTCTGTGCCATGAAACTTATCTTCTTGCAGTCTGTTTTGGTTATAATCTTTAGGATTGTCAACAACTGTTAGGGATGTAACAGAAGAAAAGTCTTTGTTAAATTAGGAGAATGAAAGCTAATTCAGTTTTTGTTTATGATACAGAGCAGAGTATTTGGTTGCCTAGTCTGCTAACTGCAAATTTACATACCTTTCACAAAGAAACTGCATGTAGTAAGTGACATCAGCATGTCAACAAAAAATGCTTTGGAGAAAGAAAAGGAAATCAGAAAGCGTATGAGTTTTAGGCGTGGAGGTAGACGCAACATGAAAGCAACTCCATGGTTATGTGAGCTGGAATCTTCTCTGTCTCTTACCTTGCTAATAAGCTCATGCTTGTTTTACTGTTCCCCTGTGCTTATCAGAAGTCGTGCCTTCTCTTTCTTTGTAGGATGTATCTTCATCTCTCTGTTGTTTTTTTTTTTTTCCCCTCCTTTCCCAAGAATGTTTCAGAATTTCAGGCATTGCGAGTGGAGGAGTGGGGATGGGTGGGAGCTAGTGTGAAGCATTATCATTATGTCCTCTACAGTTTGCCAGGTTTGCAGAAGCTTTTTTGCTATCCTTTGCTCCTGCCTGCCCAGACAAAGTAAATAAAGTATTGTGAATAACAATGTTAGTATTTGTGCTACAGTGCAAATACTGGAAGCCATTTTTTTCAGCATGAGTGATACTGTGATAAAAAGACAAGCTAGCTGTAAAGTAGTATTTCCATTTGTTTGTTTTCCCAAGTACTGCTGCATCAGTCCTTAAAGACGACTTAGAAAAAGTAGAGTTGTTTCCAGCTGAAAGCCTCTGGCCACTCTTTTTTTTTCTGTCTAACAAATACTAAAGGGTTGCCGTGTTTATTTGGCCTTTTGACTGTTAGCTGCACTGCAGTCTGTGTATGCTTTGAAAGTCAGTGTTATCTGGATTTGGTCCAGTGAGTGTCTGAAACTAGTGTATATTCTTCTTCAAGAACGATTGGTACAGTATTATACTGCTTGGCTTATTATTTTATTTTTTTTTAGCAGACATTACATCAAATTTAAAATGAGACACAGAATTATAGCACTGTCTCATTAATGACCATTGTAAAGTAACAGTGAGTTTGCCATTTGTTACACACTCAGAAAAAGAGAAGTTTCTATCTAGATATTAAACTTTGCAGTGTATTTGCTGGTTTTGGTCTAAATAGAAGCAGACATGTTGTGTTCTATATAGAGTTTGCCAAATTTTGCTCCAAGGAATTCCCAGTATAGAGTCCGAAGAGGAGCTAGTTTGGTTAAGACAGAGTTGCATTGGCAGTGCTGCTAAAGAACTGGAATGTTTGCTTACCTTATGTTTGGCTGTAGTCACAGTTCTGCTCATTTTGAAGTTTGGTCAGTAAGAACGAAAAACCTCTACTAGCTGAGCTGTCTAAAACTGTCTGTAAACATGCTTGCAAATCATTACATTACAGCTTTAGGAATGCCTTTCTTTTTTTTTCTCTTCAGTGAATTATTGGTATGACATGGACTATGACCTAAAGTACAGCTATTACCAACTGCTAGATTCTCTTACAAAAGCCGTGAAAGTGTTGTAACAGAGGTGGGACACTGGAACTTGCGGTCTTTCTCTCTCATGAGATGCAGTCATCAGCGTCTGTGACTGGAGTTGGAGCGTGATACAAGTGAAAAGAGCTAAGCACTGAATTATCCTCAACAACATCTGTTGGACAAATCATGGCTATTTTGCTTGATTTCAGAGCCTGAGGTCAATTGACCAGGTTTTCTGGCTTGTAAGTAGAAGATCTGGCATCAGAACTTTTAGGTCTTTGCATATTGCATTGGTGATGGCGAGCAAAATCAAATTTGAAAGGAAGGAATCCGGGTTTTGGAAATCCCTAAACAGAAACCATGACATTCATTCAGATCTACAGGTTGTTTTCCTAACAAGCCAAACGGACAAGGAAGGATCTGCTCTGCCACCTCCGTGTGCATCAGGCTGCATCGATCCAACACACCTATTCAGCTTAAGGCTAAAGGCCTGTCTGGTTGTGTTTCATTAAATTCAGTGGCTTTGGTGTTTTGATGGTGAGAAATTACAACTTCTGCAATAAAAGGTCAGTTTAAAAGCTTACATCAGTACTAATTCTGACATTTTTCAAACAGTGTGATGCATACGATCATCTAGAAGGACATGGAAAGGACAATGGTGGCAGCTGTCCTGTTAATCCATGTTTTCATTAACTGTTTTGATTTTGTTTTACCTTCATATTTAAATGTAGCTTCATTGTCTTACACCCTCAGTGGTGGTTTTAGAGTTCCTTTTGCCATGTCTGCAGTAAATCTGGATATCACCTGTAGGCTTGTGATGGGACATGGTTTAGCAGTTTGTGGGGAGTCGACTGGGATGTTCTTTATCACCAGCCTAACACACAGTCAATCAAGTTATGTGAGCCAGGAACCTGTTTCTGTAGCCTTAATTGAGCTCTGTATTTCCACTGAACAAGATGAGACTGCTCGCTACACGTCTGAGACCTGCAGGGCAGGAATACAAGGCTATTAAATAGACGGATATTGCAAAAATGTAATATCGTTGTTTAGGATTGGTGGAGGTTGGTATTTATCAGCCAATCTTCAAAGATTCATTAAAAACATCAGGAAATGTATTTTACATGAGTTAGTCAGGAAAATACAGATACCCTTTAGAGAAGATTGACTGCTGTGAAGAAAAAAAACAATCTACAAAGGTAGCTGACACTAGACATTGTGATTGTCTTTTTTTGCCATTTGAGGTTCAGGGATATTAGTTTAATCTTTATATATCCTGAAATAAAATGCACGCCAGGAGGAAGTGACAACTTCTGTCCCCGCAGGTCAGTTTGTGCAGGACATCTGAGACGACGTGTTTGGAGCCGAGCGTACTCTGTACTACATTTCCCAGCAGCCCGTGCCTGCTGGCTGGAGGAAGCTGTCGCTGTGCTTCCTTCTGGACTTTGGCAGAGATTTTAAGCCTGGGAAGCCGCAGGCTCCCGGCATTCACATTTCACATAGCCTGAGTCCCGCGAAAAAGCAGCAGGCTCCTCTCCCTTCCCGGAGAGCCCGATGGCGGTGCAGGTGACCGTTCTGCCTTCTCCCAGGTGTCTGTTCGACGACCCCGTTCAGATCCGTGTGACGGGGCTCCTGCCGCGGCAGGCGGTCACGCTCAGAGCCTGCCTTCTGGATGAGGGTGGGGAGCTCTTCCAAGCCCACGCTCGCTACTGGGCTGGCGGCAGTGGGGAGCTTGATCTGACCCGCTGCCCAGCGCTGGGGGGCAGCTATTCTGGAGTGGAGCCCATGGGATTGCTGTGGTCTCTGCGGTCCAAAACGCCATATAAGCGGCTGGCAAAGAGGAACGTCCTGACCCCTTTCTGTGTAGACTTGGAAGTATATGAGGGCCATGGGGACATGAGCCGGTTGCTGGGAAAATGCACCCATGAACGGTGTTTTTTAGGAGAGGGAGTGAAGAGGATTTCAGTCAGAGAAGGTCGGCTTAAAGCAACTCTCTTCCTCCCTCCTGGTGAGTTTTAATCACATTCTGGTTTTCTGTGTGTTCCCTGTGGCTCCTGGATACACTCAGCAACCCGGAGTAAGGCCCCTGTTAATGGTTCCCTCAGCTGGCACTAGGGTGAATTCAGCTTCATAATTAGCAGAGAACTGATCAGTAGAGAGAGACTCTGGAAGTCAGATTCCGTACTCTGTGCTGCTCACAGAAATGTTTGAGATAATCCATAGAGGAGACGTGCAGTGATATATCCTTAAGGAAGTAGTATTTGTCAATGACACTGATTGTGTGCGTGCCTGAAAACTGACATGTAAAGCTTCAGAGGATGATTTCCTTTTGATATCTGCTGTTCTGATGGATTTTGAGTCGTTGCTGTTGGAAAGACAACTCTAGAAACTTTTCTCTGTGAGTCTGTATATATATATATATATATATATACTCATCTTAATCTTCTGTATATATATATATATATATACAGACTCACAGAGAAAAGTTTCTAGAGTTGTATATTACATATATATATATGAGTTGTATATTACATATATATATATATATATATATATATATACATATTATATATATATATATATTGCTTTCATTGCAGGACCTGGACCATTCCCTGGTCTTATCGATTTGTATGGATCTGGAGGAGGACTTGTTGAATACAGAGCAAGTCTTCTGGCTAGCAGAGGCTTTGTGACTCTAGCTCTGGCTTACATGGCCTTTGAAGATCTGCCTGCTATGCCAGAGATTCTTGAACTGGATTATTTTCAGGAGGCTATAGACTTTTTGCAGAAACAGCAGCAGGTAGGAGACAAATTATGATATTCTTCCTACTGGAAACTATTCTCTAATTTCCTAATGTGAAATGCTATACATCACTGAATGTAGCTGAGTTTCTGAGGTGAAGAGGGAGACAGCATGTCTGAGAGACAGTATGATCTGAAATGGAAAAGAATGTGCCTCAGCTCCAGTTTTGCAAATAGTTGGAGCACTGCTTTGCAGAGCACCTTATGGCCATCTGTGGAGTGTTATGCAAACCAGTATTTGTATAAGATTTACATCAAAACAGTTCCTGGACTAGTGCTGCTTAGGCAGATGATCTTATTTTTTTACAAGATTTTAGAAGAGAAAAAATCCATTGACTTTTTCCACTATTTCTGAGATGTAGATTTTTGATTCTGATTTCACAGAGCAGTAATAGAACGTTGTAACAACAGAATCTCTTGAAGTTGCAGCATGGGGGAGTATGCCTTGTTTTATATGCTGGGGTTATATTTGCGTAAATACCTGGAATGAGAAAAATACTTTTATAGCAATATATCATTACACTTAAAGCAAAAGAGACTAAGAGAAGTATAATTTAAGCTTTGAATGGAATGCTACTTAATGTGGTGTTCATTTAACAAAATAGTTGTTTGCTAGCACATGAATACCAGGGATTTAGTCAGTTTTGAGAGCAGAATTCAACCTTGCTGTTTGTGTTGTTCCTCATAGAGCTGTGAAACTTCCAGAGTATCTTACAGGACCAGGGCACATTACAAGGTGAATTTGTCGTGAAGAGCCTTTACTATAGTTAAGTTCATTTAAACAGTTGTTGAATTTACTCAGCCTCAAGCATAATGAACTTTATGTGTTCCAAGATGTAACAGAAGATAATAGGTCAGCTGTAGCAGAGTTTGAAAAAACAATGTCAAGAAAGGCAATCAATGCAAGTAAAACTATGGAAGAGTGTTTTTCCACGGGGGGCCTGAAGAGAGAAGATTAAGATGAGTTTCTGGAGGCAAGAGCAGTAAAATGTGCAGCACTGAGAGGATGTATCAAGCCAGGATGCTGAAGAAGCAAAGAGGCTTTGTCTATGGAGTTAACCAGGAAGAAAGAGTGTTACAGGGGAGGAAATGTTGAGGAGCTATAGAATTCATAGTCACTCTTATGAGGGGATCAATAAGAGAGTGATAGTACCCAAACAGAGGAAGGGAATGGATAAAAATATAGGAGATTTTAATGAGATGAGGAGTGAAGAAGCCAAAGGAGAGATGTTATGCCAGCCCAGGATATGAGTAGTTGATAATGGCTGTTTCATAACTGTCTTTCAGGTGAAAGATGATGGGATTGGTGTTCTGGGCTTGTCTAAAGGAGCTGATCTAGCCCTTTCCATGGCCACGTTTCTACCTGGCATCAAGGCAGCTGTCAGCATATCTGGAAGTGGTTTTAATTCTTTCATTCCCCTAAGGGGAGATGGCTTCACTATTCCTGCCCACCCATATGACTTGGGGAGAATGAAGACCAGTGAGGAGTCTGGTCTTGTAGATTTTTCAGATATCCTAGATGATCACAGAGACCCAGCGACTTGGGATAGTCGCATTCCCGTGGAGAAGTCCTTGGCCAAGTTCCTCTTCCTGTCAGGGCTGGATGACAAGAACTGGAAAAGTGACCTTTACTGCCGGGATGCTATTCAGCGCCTTCTTCAGTGTGGACAGAAGGTGGAGTTTTGCTCCTATTCTGGAGCAGGGCACCTCTTGGAGCCACCATACCTGCCTCTGTGCCAGTCTTCAATCCACAAAGTGCTTGGGGTGTTTGTGCAGTGGGGAGGGCAGTGGAGGGAGCATGCCAGAGCACAAGAAGATGCCTGGCACAGGATACAGGCTTTTTTCTGGAAACACCTGATGAACTCAGACATTCCTAAGAGTAATCTGTAGTGGAGGTATTGCTGTCAGCGGTGGCGGCAGGATTAGTGTTTCATTTCTTACTGTATTAGGGCCAAAATCTTCCCGAGTAATTTCCCATTTTTGAGTTTTTTTGAGTACTGTCTTGCCCCCAGGTGCAGTGTAGACTGGCACATTCTGATCTGCCTGTGTGCCGGAGTCATCAGAGAAGACCCAGCGTGGTGACATGCAGGTTGCATTTGTACTGAGCTGGCTTTGCCTTCAGTCTCTGTCCCTCTCCCCTTGCACAGAAAATACTCTCAAAGGAGAGTCCTCCATTGAATTGTATTACACCTTTAACTAACACAGATACAGACAGTGGTTTTTTGGATTAATATATCAGTACATGCACTTAGGTTCCCTCTTGGTATATTATTTGCTCACATTTTTATAGAACAATGATGCTACATTTCAGATCCCAGCTGACTGAAGAGGCACTCTTCTGATTTATTCTAAAGTGCAGCGCTAACATTTGTTTCTGATACTGCAAAAACCAGAAGAAATGAATCTTACTGAGGACACACTGGTGGTATCTCCTGCTGATTCCAGATATGCTACACATCAGACTGAAGTTTGCACTGCACTACTCAATAAATATAATATGTCTGTGTGTATGCACAGTTTACCTGAAATTATCTGAACGAAGGCTTTGACTGTCTTAATGCCTGTAAATACACAGGCAGCGATCCTAGTGTAGTCACAAGCTTTCTCTCTGCTTGGCTGAAGAGTTCCTATTTAGTTCTTAACCTTTTACTACTAAGAGGAGGGGGAAAATTTGTGTAGGAGTTTGTGCACTGCTCAAGATAGGGGGTAATGCACGTGTTTTAAGTACCTGCTTTTGAATGTTGAAATTTAGTTTATCTCTGTAATCCCATTCTGACCACAGAAGGAAGTATGAGATGAATGTCTGACTTTGAGGCAGCAAAACCTCACCTTGGAGAGAGCAGAAATTCCTGCTGAGGGGAATTCCTGCCCCCAGGGAGCCCAGATCCTGCTGAAGGCAGGATTGTAGACTCAGTTTTCTCACGTCAGGGAGCAATGCTTGGGCCTTGAAGGGCTGTGGACTCTAATGCAGTGTATCTGATGCAGAGTGTGCTCCCTGTACTTCCAATTTCTTGTCCCTTCCTCAGAAGGTGGTTGGATATTGCTCAGTGGGGATCTCTCTCTCCTGGTCACCCATACAGGTGATCTATAAGGATTTCTGTTACTACCTCTTCGTTTCTGTTTGTGCTCTGTGTGTCTGTGTCCTGCACAAATGGTAGCTGGTGAATGGGTAGGACCTGGCAGAAGAGCAGTGTGTGGCAACAAGGGAATTCAAACACATTTAAGCAGTTCAGATTGGATAATTGGACATTCTTTTCTCCATCATTTTTCTATTTTATTGAAGTAGTCAAAAAAAAACAACTGGGTTGTTCATCCAGATTCGTCTCAGGCTCAGCACGCTGTGCTGTGAGGTTTTCTGGGAGATGAATGGTTTTGTTCTTTTGTTTTTACTGAACACAGTGAGGCTTATGCAGTACAGCGTGTTCTGTGGTATAACTCGCATCTGTCTTAATCCCTTCTGAGATGAAGACATGCTTTCTCAGTCTTCAGCGGGCACTTTACACACCTACATTTTGAATCACAATATTGTGAGCTGCTGAGAAAATACATTTGCTTTCACTGTAGGAAACTACTACTAAAGGAAAAATGCTTTTCATCAGTAAATGTACAACGTTGTCGGTGGTGCTTTCATACAGTCTGTTATGTTGCTACATTCAGCAGTCACATTCAAGGAAAACAGTGTTGAAACAAGGTAGGAGAGAGCTGCAACGTGACTCCATTGATGACGGTAGCACACAGGACCTCTTTGTTTTGTCACTCTGAAATTAAAGCTTTGCCAGCCAACTGAAAGCTCTTTATTTACCACATGGGCGGTGACTGGCAAGAATGACTGAAAAGACTGATTAAGCAGTAAAAAGACTGAAAAGAGTGATTTAGCTGAAGCTGTGCCATATTCAAACAAGAAAATATGTCAGCCAGCTCAGTTGTGCAGGGTATTCATTTTAAATCAGCTGGCCTTCTCAGAAACTTGGGTTTTAAAGTTATCTTCAGGAAATAGAAGCTGGAAACCAAAGGGAGACTAATATCAAGTAATTGGAAGTTGCCTGTTTTCAATAAAATGCTTATGTTTGTTCTTGAGCATATTCTGCAGTGTTTTGCAGAATTATTAGCATTTCTTCTGCTGAAGAGGTAGTTTAGACAAGTGGGTCTAGGATGACATTTTTTCTGAGTTTGAGACAGAGATTCTGCTAATGGCAGCCTGTAGAGTCAGGCTGCTTTGTATAGTTTCTCCAGGCTGGCAGAAAATGGACTACATTATTCAAGGACGATGGGAAAGGTATTAAATTATAGGTTATTGATCTTTAGCTGCAAAAGAGAGCCCATGCTAAGCACAACTGATAGAACTAATAAAACGGAGATGCAGAAATCTTTTCTTATAATTTGCTTGTAACTGAAAAGTGCTTCAGATGAAATAGCACATCAGAAGACTCACTTGAACAACAAGATCTCAGCTTGATGCTTGCATCAGTCCTGCTTTTGTTTAGTGCTGTGCACTACATGTCTATTAAGAGAATGAGAAGAGCTTCCTAAGCAACTGAGAAGCAGTCTCACATGTAAGCAGCTATGAATAAATTTGTTAAAAGGGAATGATACATCTTGCAGTGCTCTTTTTGGACAATATCATTTCCATAGCTCGTTTGTAATTGGGCAACAATAGAGACTGCTGACTTGTCATTGCATTCTTCAAGTTTTCCTTCTTTGCACTGGTTGAACTTGTGGTCTCTCAACATGGAAAGGAAACTACTCCAAAGAGAATCTAATTGCTGTGAAAAGATCCCATCTGTCATTTGAATCTCTTTAAGCTCCACTGTAGCCTTACTGCCCAGCACTCCTGAATCTAACATAATCTAGGTGAATATGATCTGAGCTATGTGACACGCGTATAGCTGCTTATTTTAAAGTAGTTGTCAGTGAAGCAGGCCACAGGCTCTTTGCACGCTATGAGACCTCTGGATACAGTTTCTCCTTTTCATTGTGGGTTTTCTGTGTCACAATGCAGTTTTTCTTCATGTAGCTCCATCTGACTCTAAATAGCCCTTCAGAAAAAGCTCCAGGGACTCCTGGTCAGGAGCACCAGGTTGAAATAATTTGAGCACTGCATGGAGCAACGAACCGTGTACTTTTCAAGGCTCCTTGGAAAAGCTTATGAGACTGACCTTTCTTTCATGGGTTCTTTCCCCATTCTTTGCTGGATATGTTCTTAGGCTCCGTGTACTTGACAAAGAAAGAAAACCCTTGAAGCTCTTCAATGGATACCTAAAAGTACCAGATACAATTATTTGTACTTAAGCTAAAGCTGATCCTGAAGCATTTTTGATGTATGTGAGGTATAATTCAGAGGAAACTACAGAATGAAGGGAGTCCAAATATCTTTATTAGAGAAAAGTGAACCACAATTACAAGAGAGGTAAAACGTCTTTGAGAAAGTACCTGTACATTGAGGCCTCTGCAGAAGTAGTGAATATTGGAGATTTTGGTGGAATTTTACTAAGAGCTGCATTGAACAAGGAGATTTCAGTGTAAATGTGCTCCTGTAACAGTAGTAGTTTCTTACCAAGGAGAAGGAGCATCTCTGCATGGCTTCTGCAGGCAAGGTTGTTTCTCAGCCAAAGGGCAGAAGGAATGAAATGAAAGACGAGCGTATGCATTGTGAGGTGTAATTAGAAGTGGCCTTTCCCCATCTGCTCTTTCAGTTTCCTGTGTGTATCTGGATCATCTAAAGATGATTAGGGACTTTTTTTTCTTTTTTAAATTCAAAGCTTACTCAGTGCTCTATAATACATTACCGTATCATTTGTTTTCAAGCTCTAGGATAAAACAACTTTTTAATGACAAAAAACATTGGAAACGTTGACTATAGTAATATTTTGCTAAGAATTTTGTAATGCAGCCATTTCAGAAAAAAAATCCCCATTCTGCACTTTTTAGTGCTCTATGCATGTAATTTGGAAAAGGAATCTGAGCCAAATGTAATGCAGAGAAAGTGATATTTTGAGTGAAGCTTGGCTAGAAGGAATATTAATGTTTCCAATGAACTAACACCCTGCAAAACATCACTGTCATTCATCTTTGTCCAGGACAAAATATAGGAACGCTAAAACTCAGTGTTTTTCAGAGTAAAAAAAAAAATTGTTTGTGAAAAATATACAAAAAATGTGCCCTGACTGTAGATACCACCTGGAGAAAATAATTAACGAGTTGCATTCTATTAATTTAGGCTTACATTTGTTCAGTGTCTCAAACCACTGAACATTTAACATCTTGCATTTTGACTGTGAGTTAAGTCTACATTAAAGTAACTTCAGTTAAAATGGTGGCCACGTGCTCCAGGCTAGCTCTGCTAAGGATACCTTGCACTGGGGAGTGATACCATGCCTTTTAGAGTTTCTGTGACCTTATATTAATCCGAGGTAACTCTAGCAGAGCTCTTAGTTATATTATAACTAGTCTGGCTGATTCTGAATTCTGCTGCAGTAATCAGCTAGTTTGAGCATGTCGCTGTGTAAGGGAGGTGGTAGGTCTCAAAAGCGCCAAGACTGGGTGCAGGACCAAGCGCTGACTCAAAAGACAGACTGTTAGGACTGGGCAAGAACAAAATGCTGGAAGCCATTAGTGTCACACTAGCAGAACATAGCTATCTGTAGAGCATTCTTGTTCATACCCAGCCTGCTCATTTTCAATTTCAGTTGCTAGAACTTGCAGCTCCAGGAAGACCAGAAGATTGCCTCTTTGTGTGACGTCAAAGAATTACATTGGTAACAGTGCAATTTGTACATAGTGGTGTATACAAGTGATAACATTTTGTCTTTGAGATGGAAGGGCTGATCTTTAATCTGCTATCTCTGATGCTCTGAGAATCTACTTTGCAGGTTGGGTTGATGTTACTTTGAGTACATACACTGTTCACGAATTCTGGATGCTCAGATTAAGAATTCAAGCAGTGGCTTAGAGGTCAGTGCAATGACACTGTGCAGAATTTGAGAATGATGATATGGGCTGGACTCAGTGCATCTGGCCTGCTGACCAGCCATTGGTTCTTGCCAGCAACTGTGTGAGATGAATACCAATCTACTGTGCTCCTTTGTGCTACTGACAGAATATTGCTAGTACTAGGTGTAAATCCTAAAGTAAATAAAATATATTTGTCCTTCACTTCTACTGTATCAACTATGTTTTCCATTGATCTTCAAGCTTTTTTTTTTTATGTAAAGACTGTGGATCTGTTGAGAGTAGACCTCCTCTCTGATGGATGCTGCACAAACAAACCCACTCCACGTGACTTAACCATCACACCAGTACACAAGGTACTGATTAGTGCAGTGGGCAAATTTATGTAAGAGTTATCCATCAAGGCTGACTAAATGTAAAGACTCTGTCTCTCCCACTCAGAGTCCCGGAACTACAAATTATATGAAACTGTAAGAGTATTTTGGAGAATTACCACTATGGATTTGTCCTGTTCTTGGACTTCTCTGTGAGCATCTGTTTTGACCATTGACAGAGCCAGGATGCCGGGATAAATGGTCTTCTGAGCTGAAGCAGAGAAATCGTTTTTTGCTTGCATGTTTGCTGTTTTTTCTTTTTCTTTTTTTTTTTTTTTTTGTTTGAGGAAAAATTAAATATTTTCTATGTCTTTCTTGACAGAGAGTTGATTGTTGCCACGAAAGGACACCAACTCTCAATCCTCCCTCAAATCCCCAGTATGCAGCTCTGGACTGCTGCCAAGGGCTGCAGAGAAAGCACATTACTTTGTCTTCATGGTTGTTCTAGCAGAATGAGCAGTGTCTGATGGAAAGCGGAACATGACCATGTTGCTTTCCAGTGAAAGGTATGTTTGTAAGGTCCTTATGCACTGATAAGCATGTTTTTTCACCTTTCAGGGTAAGTTTGCAAGTGGCAGTTTACGTATAGGGGGATTCTTCTCTCAACTGCATGACAGTTGGTGCAGATATAATAAAAAGAAGTCTTTGTGGTTATCAAACTATACGTAGCTGCAACTTTATGAAGAATATGTAAGTTCCTGTGCATAGTATGAGGCAGGTAAACACTGTAAAGTCATCTGAAGCCTTCCATGACTTATAACCAGCCTCCTAACCTTCCTGACTATTTTCTATAGGTTGAATTACAATTCAAGAAGACAATATCCCTGTAAGATGAGGATTGAGTTTAAAATCCTGCTTGCGGGATGGCATATTTGGTTTCTCTATATTTGTCTGAAATATCCTGGTTCGCAACAGGTTAAATATGTGCTTGTTTATCCTTTAAAATGGTATGCACTACTCGTGCCTTATATCCACAGTCAGAAGAACGGGTACAGGAACCTATGGCTTCCTCAGCATATGTGTGAATACCTCAGGAGAGGATGTGGTATCTCCTACCGTTTTCTGGAATGTCTGCATGTCTTAGACGTTGTCTTCTGTGGAAACCAAAGGATAAATTTAACCAGGCAGTTAATGACAGTTCTAGGCATGCAGGAAAGATTCCTCTGTTAGAAGAAGGAAGTAAATACTGAAACTGAAATATTTTTGTGGGAAGAAACAGATTCCAATATGAGAGAAACTAGTAGAGTTTTGAAAGGAAAGATAAGGAGGCTGAGATGCATACCTCTGCTCTCTTCCCCTTCCCTAACTCTCTCACTTCCCTAACTAGTATTCTGATCAGCAAGTTGTTTATTGGACCTGTGATTGGTTATGATGGGTTCAGAAAGAGTCTTGAATTTTATTCTACATTAGAACAGCAAATTTTGAGATTTTGGTATTTTTTTCATGAGGTGAAAGCTTTATTTTATTGGCCAATACCTGCCACATCACACAATGTGAAGTTAGTCTTTTGCTAATATAATTTCCTTAGGATACTTGACCCTGGTTGTGCCCTGTGTTTCCCTTACTGCGTCTGGAATATTGTGCCTATGCCCATAATGGGGGAGGAGGACTGGAGACAAGCATTATCTTTTTTTCTTTTTTTCAGTTGTCTCTGGCTTTGAAGAATATTTTGCATAGCCTAAAGAATCACTGTCCATTAGTAAAGGAACTGCTTCAAAAAAGCCACCATAAATGGGCTTTTCACCTTTTGACACCTGAAAGCTTTGATCTTGAAGAGTGCCTAGTAGTTCCTAAGCAGAGAGAGTTTAGTTGTACTTGGGCCAGAGCTGTCTCCTTTCTCTCCTTAATTTTCTGTTTCATTTGTTTTCTGGGCATTTTTTTGTCATCATTTTTGTCTGACAGACTAGCCATATAGAAAACACCATACGCAGGACAGTAACGGGCTGAAGCAGGTAATACCTCACTGGTCGCCAATTTACAAACTTAAGAAAAATTCTTATCTTGAATTTCTGAGAGCATGTGCTCTCTATCCTTTGCAAGTGCAACTTTTCCCTTTCTCTGGAGTGAGAGGAGAGTAGAAATTTTGAGGACTGACTTATTATCCTTTTTATTCCTTTCTCATGTAAGACAGTTTGGCTTTTCAGTGCTTCTACCTTCCTGTCCTGCTCCTTGCAGAAGAGCATAATTTTTCATTGTTAATGAATGTCAGTCCAGATCTCAAAGGAATGCAATTTCCTGGGCTCAGGAAGGAATCCAGAGGTTAGTCTCATAAATTCTATGTATTCTCTGTGGCTGTTCTGACTCTTAGCCAACTTTGGCAGAAGAGTCATTTCATTTCGCACTCATATAGTAAAACACATTTCTTTTATAACCTCCTAGCCATCTGTTCAGGCTAAATCATTGTACATAGAGCCCTGAATTGAGTAATGCCTGTGCATGTCTCAACTGCTTTCCTGTTACTCTGTAGAATAAAGTTCTCCTTATGATGTGGCATTCTTGGAAGACGAGCCCCCCTCCTGTTACACATATAAAGAAGGGGCTGATTTCTCTGTGGGTCAATGCATGCACTTAGCACAGAGTCAAGGAGGTTCTAGATGGAAGGTGTCTTAGGATGTTATGGGCAGAAATGCAGTTATCCTGGGAAGCAGAAGAACGTCTCTGCCATTCTTGCTGTGCAAAGTTCTATGTAGGGATAGTCAGGAATGCTTTTCTATGTAAGATTTTTCTTTCTGTATTTTAGGTTTTCATTAAAGAAGTGTGAAAACTGAAAGCTTCCCTTTCTAACATGTTTTCGTTGTTTTCATGCCTCTGAAAGTGACGGTGTCAGGTCAAGTGTCTCCAAATAGACTTTTCAGTTGAAAAAGAGGAAAAAAAAAGAAAAAGAAAAAGCTCTGGTTTCTCAAAAGCCATTTATTATTAAAAAACAAAAATGTTTCACTGAAGAAAGAGATGTTTTGATCAGCACCATTTGCTTGGCTGGCAGTTCTGCAGCATCCTCAGACAGCTCCGATTTCTGCAGACCAGCAGGCACAGGGTGTACTACTACCTTATTCGCTTCAGGAAAGAGCCACAGATCAAACCACTGCTGCTGCTGCCTCTGGGGTTTGATGTTTATCTCTCCCTTGTCTGTTTCTCCTTTGTTCTGTTCTCTTCCATTTTAGCCTATTTCACTCCGTTAGGTTTTCTGAACCTGCATTTCTTTCTTCCCTTGTTTCTTTCATTATAAGAATGCCAACTTTTGAGCTCTCATTGTGGATAAAGATGATAAAAGTGAGTTCTGTATCTCGAAAATATCTGTATTACAGATTATTGTGATAAAGTAGGTTGAAAGGGAGGGCAATACAACGTATTTCAGTTAATACTGGAATGGACTGAGGTCTTTGTGAGTCCATTGGCTGTCTGTACTGCTGCTGCAATCAGAATCTATTCTGGGAGTGGATTGTACCAGAGAAGGAAGAGGAGTGGTGGTAGACATTTTAAACTTTCTATATTTCTCTTATAGAGGGAAGACTACATATGAGGAAGATATAAAGATGTTATTTGCTCCAAGGCTGAGGGGTTCACCCTGTTCTTGTGGTGTCTCTTAAACCCTCCTTGTGAAACAAGGGAGAAATGGCAGGCACAGCGCAAACTGTTGTTGCAGAGGTAGATTTTGTCCCCAAATAAAATGTGTGTCTGGAGGTGGGCTTTCAAAACAGAGAGATGCAAATGCTGCCATGGCAATAATTTCTGCAGGGAAATAGAACCACTTTCTTACCTTTATCACTACCAAGTGTCTGTTTTCGTATGTGGATGAAGTTTGATTGAGAGAGAGATTGTGTCCTTGCCAGCTGTGAATGTCCAATGTATCTTTGGTTTACCTGCAAAAAACATCAGCAAATCTTGAACATTAGTCTGGATTCGTAGAGGTTTTCAGACAACTGAATACCTCCTGCTCTTGTAAAAGAGTTTTCCTTCCCTTTCTGAGGAAGAGAGGCAGTATCAGTCTGCTACATAGGCTTCTTATTTCAGCTCACCAGGTGTTGTCCTGAATGCTATCTTCAGGATTTTGGACCACGAGACTGCTGTGATACAAAATCTCACATCCTGGAAGGCTTCCAGTCAAAATTAATGGCATTTTACACCAATAGTAGATTAGTGCCAGAGTGATCAGGATCTTATGGAAATAAATGCTGAGTGAGTACAGAGATTTTTTTTTCTTCTTTCCACGGTTGAAAATCATGATTTACCAGATAGGTATGTAATCAGTAGTGAAGCAGTGGGAGCTTATGTATTGGTGCAAAACCCATTTCTCTGTGTAGCGATTATGTGCAGCAACTATTTACCACTGAAACTCTGTTCTGGCTGTTAAAGTCTACGCTGGAGTTTCACTGGTACATGGCCTTCAGCTGACTTTTTGTGCAAGAGCATGGTTCATCCAAACCCAGCAGAAAGATCAAATACTTTCTCAGCTATGGAAGAAGATGGCTGTAAAAGAAAGAGTAATGAAAGATACAGGGACAGGCAAAGATCAGTAGAAACAAATATATATATATACATATATATATATAAAGTGTATATATATATATATAAAGTATATATAGGGGTATACCAACTTCGTGTATGTGCTGATGACAGGAGTATTTCTTCCCTGGATGGTCATCAAGATCTACCTACAGCTCCAGCACTCTTAAAATGATGTCTTGTTGATGCTGCATGCTTCATTAGTATCAGTTAGCGCTGACTGGAAAGGAAGGGAAAAGAATGAACTTCATTCTATCAGATGGATACATCATATTGAAGATAAGATTTGATGTGAGATGATTTAATTCTTCTATTCCTTATTTAAATAGCATATTGTGTATTTACAAAGCAGATGTAGTAGTTAGCTATGAGAACTGGAACTCACTTTCAACTTTGAAGAGGGGGATTACAAAGTGGCTCTCCAGAGTAGAAAACATTTTCAGTTGCAGAAATAATTGTTCTCCTGGATCGCAGGCCCATGCACTGTGCAGCTGCAGCATCTCTCCTGCTCCATGATGTACCATGTCAGACGTGTCTTTGCTAACTTGCAGCAGTGTAAGTGACTGCTCCTCACACGACCATAGCAAATATCTCTCCTGACAAATTGCATTGTCAGGAATGTTGGAAAGAAAGAAATTTGTGACACCTTCCTTGTGTTCTGAAGGAACAAATGCTGATTAAGGAAGGTCTATGTCTGTCATCACTGACTCACTGAGAGGGACTGTAACCATATGACTTTACACATCATTTTATTTCTTGACTAAACTTTGTAAATGTATTGGTTGTAAATGTTGCCCAGAGCTTTGCACCACTATGGCAGTAAAAGTTATTATTATGATTGTCTCACAGAGATGGTTCAGCTGTGTTTTTGCCTGAATGTTTTAGTATTTTAAGGAAGTATACAGTCCCCGCTGTCACAAGTTTAGAGGTTCCATTCATACAGTCAGTGCAATACAATTGGCCTCCTCAAAAACAGGAGCAGACAAATATAACCTTCAGATGCTAGGTGGAAACCCTCACTCTGTTATGCCATGCCCTGAGGAAAATAAGTCTTGGAAACTGTAGATGAAGTCTAAATGCAGAATGCTTTGGTTTATTTCAGCATACAAGGGTTAGAAGGGAAATATTTCAGAAATTTGGGTGTAAAATGGTGTTTGAGGCTTTGGTAGTGATAAAGAAAGACTGGTGATTTGTCTCCAGTCATGTGTTGAGAGGACCTTTCAGCTATGCTTTCCTTCTGTGGGCTTTCCTGGACATTTATCCTACCTCAGAACTGACACCTGCATAACTCAGGCTTTTCAAGCCTGCTCGCACATGGAATTCTTTTCTTGCATGTGCATTTCAAGGTTTTATTCTAGGTCTGTCACTTCTGAAGTGTCCTGAGAGTGAATGTTGTTGGAAGCACGGACAGTTGAGCTATGAATAAGGAACTTAGTGCTAGCAGAGTTTCCTAACTTGCTTTTCAATATGACTGCACCTGTGCTAAGCTTTTTCCAGGTACTCCAAAGGGCAGTCACTGCAACTGAAGTCTGTTGTTTCAAGGGAACATCATACCCACTTCGACATACAGCTGTTGTATTTCATTTGGCCAGATGGAACAACCTCCTTTAGATTCAGAATATAGCCAATCATAATACGCTTTTTTTAAACATGAAAAATTCCACTGTAAATATGCAAGCTCTACACTTGGGAACGTAGAGAGGAAAAATTTATCATCAATGTGCAAAACTGTGTAATCAATTATAATAATTCTCCTTCCCAGATGTAAAGAGTATGTCTTTTTTCACAGCATACTGTCATATCTAAATGCTGGCTAAGCGTGTGTTTTGCTTTCCAATGTGGATGATTCTCTTGGCAGCAGGGGGACGTTCTGTAGCCTTTACTACAAAACCCTCCTCCTTTAAACTGTGGGTGTCATCACTTCTGCAGGTCTTCCTCCAGTCTCTACCTGGTCCTGTCCATGGACAGCACAGCCATTAGCAGTGGAAGTGTCACCGAAGCATGTGGCCCGGTAGTCATAGGTAAGAGAGCTAAGGAAGGAAGACAGCGGTCCACAGACAAAGAGGAGCTCAGCTGCTCAGAACTTGTTGCACTTTTATACCAGGGAGACGTACACTGTCCTCCCAGTGTAGGGGTCGTATTGGTATCACTGTGGAGAAGTAAAGCACATAGGTCACAAGATGGCAGCATAATCTCACTAGTCAGGGCCACAGAATTCGAGGGCTCAGGTCATTAATTCCCCAGCTCAGCCTCCTTTTTTTGAAGAAACTGTAAGCCCAATGCCTATCTGTTTCTTCCCAGGGTCTAAATTATCATCTTTGTAGGTGGAAATCTTGTTACATCACTTTTCAAACCAACATATTGAATTTAAATTCAGCTGCACTTCGATAGTGTTGAAGTAAACTGTCTACCTGGCATTCAGTACCAAACAAAAAATTACACCAGCATGTTGTCTATCTAACGAATACAAAAAGCAACGTTTATGGAACAATAACTTTGCAAATCCTCTGCAAACAGGAGTTATGTTTCTTAGGCTTTTTCTTCCTTCCTGCTCTTGAGAACAACGCATTCTGAACCCTGCCCCAAATACACACTTTTTAGTGAACATTATATTTATTTTTGGCAGCAATGAGTGAAGAGTTGATTTAATGTATTCCTCTGTTTATGGTATATATAAGTATTGAATTTTCATCTGTCTTCCTGTCTGCCTTTGTCTCTCTCTTTCAAAGAAGATATCTGCCCATTCTTACTGTTCTTCACGAGTTGTACCTTTTGAATGTGCAGTACTTGATCTGGAAAATATGAGCTGTACTAGGGAGGGATGATTCATCACATCAATCACCATATTATTATATAATGCAGAGTGATAACTTCCACTGAGAACGTTTCTAGCAGCAGCGTTCCCACTTGTGAATTTAAATGTTCTCATGAGGTCTCTCTGTAAAACTAAATGAAAGTACTTGTAGTTACTTGGAATACAAACAAACCATGAGAGCAAAGCAGGAATCTATCCCTTTTCAAATTAATTTCATTTTTTATGGTGTTACTGCAAAATTAAACCATAGGGTAGGCACACCTTCCAGGTGCACTTTTATGGAACACAGAATTATAGTTCTATCAATAGTTTGTATTTATTAAGTGAATATGAAATTTTGGCACGTGTGCAAACTGTGCTAATGGATATTTACTTTCTGAACTTACTGGTGCATTTTCTGATGACATTTTTGTAAACTTTTGAATGTGTGCTGAACTCCAGAATGACTTCTTTTTGTGTGTTTGTTCAGCTGAAAGTTGTTCTATCTGAGTTTACTCTTACCAGTCAATATACAGTTGCATCTGAGCATCCCTAAAGCTAAATTTAATTAAGAAAAACAAAAACAAGGGAAGTCTACACTGCCCTTTCCATTAACACGTAGTAAAGCTAAGCAGTTGGCCACATGGTGTCACTGTGTCTTAAGGCAGCAAAACCCCTCGGAATAAAGCTTTTAGTAATTCTAAGTTTTCAAAGTATCCCAACTATGTCATGTTATCTAAAGGAGATGCTTCATAAAATTGACAAAATATCAGAAGCTTTTCTATAGACATACTTCAGGAAAATATTTTATACCAAGTGTCTGTTTCCTGGCTCCTTCTGTCTTCCTGGAAGGTATCAGAAATGTTTTTGCCCAGAGGCTTTTGTTCTCTGTAAGTCTGCATTTTGGAGCACTCTTACATGGAAAACTTTTTCTGAAATTGATGTGAGTGTGAGATTTAAAAATTCAGTGGTACTGGACTCATCCTGCATTTTAGTCACAGTCCTCTTCTCCTTCTGTCTATGTATATCTGTATGCAGAACATCATTTGGCTCTTCTGACCAGAGGAAACTTGGCCTTGTGGAACTCAGAGCAATAGAAACTGCAGATCCTGAGGTCCATAGAATGCTATTTAGTACACACTAGTCCTGACAAATGCTTTGCACAGCACACCTACTCAAGAGAGCTGTGCCAAAAGCTGATACATTGCATGTTTAGGAAGTTTCATAACGTACAGCTATAGCAACAACTGAGTGAAATGCTTGCTGTACAGATACAGTATGAGCTTTAGCCAAGAAGATGATACATGGCTCAAGATGTATTGAAAGACTACAAAATCTTGTGTAGCACAACTATTGGTGTGTACTGCTTCTTCTGTAAAATGGTGAGGGATCCTAGAGCAGCAGGCCTTACACTAACAGCCTCACAGTTTGTGTAGCCAAGGTTCAGATTCCATGGAGAGGAGAAATGACCAACTCTGGCAGTGACTCACCACCTGTGTGGAATGCAGGCTGCTTTTATATTGCTTGGACATTAGGTAGACACTGCTTTTCCAAAGTCAGCTGTTGTGCCTTGTATGAAACTTACTCTCTGCGTAGCTGCTGAGAATCGTGTATGTACCTCAGTGATAGTTTCAGTACCGATTTTGTACCAGGGTCCTGGAGTTCAGTTGTAACCTGTTTTGAGGCTGGTTTATCTGTCGTTATCTTATCTTCAATTTAGATACACAGTCAAGCCTGCTTGAAGTCATTAGGTCTGTGAAGCGTGGTTCTGTGAGTAATTCTGGTGCCTCAGTATGAATTGTGATGCATTGGTATGAATTGAGGAAATGGCTATAGAGAAGATTCACAGATTTTTAATGTAATAAAAGACAAGTCTAACAAAAATGCTGTTTAAAGCTTACATTCGTCTTAGTGGAATCCTCTGAAGGGCAATAGTACGCTATTTGTGTATTATTGGCAATAACTGTGTTAACCAAGACTTGAATGGGACATGAGACTAAATGCTAAACAAAATCTGGACAGTCAGATCTCACAGGCTAGAGCTGAGCAGAGATACCCCAGCATATCTGACGTTCTTGAAGAGACAGCAGTAGCATACAGGTTGGGGTTTGGAAGATCAGAATACATTTGTGACAGCATAAGTTGTATTTCCTCTTCTTGCTTGCACTCTAACAACAGCTTAGTAGTATGCAGTGTTTTGGCCTGTGATTCTTCTCCTTCCCCCCCCCCTCCACTGCTTTGTAATTATCTGAACTGAAATAATTCCTCCATAGCCTCTGTGCTGGTGGTGGCCCTTAGGATAGGGGCTTCTGCTTGACGTGGTTCATCCTGTGGAAGAAAAGCCTGAAGCACAGAGTAGCATGGAATGGTAATGCAGAGAAGCAGGAGGCGTACAGGCCATCTTGGGAGTAAATCTGGCACACTGTCAAAACAATTTGTCCTCGTTCTATGAATCTTGGAATCTGCTGACCTCATTACTGAGACACAAAAGGTCTCTTGGTAGTGTGTGAGGGAGTCCTATCTTAACTACTGTAATTATCCTAATGGCGCTGCTGCCATGCTGGGACACCAACTATAAACAGGAAAAGCTGAAACTCAGTGACACAGATGAGATGCAAGTGAAGGGCTAGTGTCTGTATAGTAGAGATATGAATAAAGAAATAGACGCTCGGAAACTCTCTTTACAATGTTTGCTCAGGGAAGAAAGGTGTGAGGAAGGGGAAGGGAATGTGTTTCCTACCCTCATGGTATTATGAACCCCAGGCTCTGGAAGCAAGGCTTCTTCTGAGACAGCTTTTGTGTGTTGTCACATGCCATGTATTTCTTGGGCAGCTCTGTTACTCCATATTTGTTGAAGAGTTACATTCTATATGAGGGCATTCAGATTCTGACGTTGTTAGATTAAGAGATAGACTCCATGAAATAATGAGAACAGCTTGTCTCTTTGTATGAGCCTTTTTTATAAAGCACATAAGCTTTCACTGCCTGTAGATATCAGTCAACATTAGACTCCTAATATATGCTGAGATGTAAAGGAAGGCTTGATGCATGGAAGAAAGAGGGATTTTTAAAGCTGTGGACAGATATCGTTATTTAATATGACCTATACCATGTATACATTTCTCTCTGCACCTCCTGAATTTCTGGTGTCTGATTGAGCTATACATAAAAGCCAGTCATCCACGCTTGGTTTAAAATTAGAGATCATGTGGGAGGGAAATGTGGTGTGGAGGCTGAGGCGAGCCAGGGGTCACAATATGAAAGGAAGATGTAGGAGGGAAAATACATAATTTAGCTATAAGACAGATTTGAAGGATTAGAAATAGAATTTATTGTCACTTTTGATACTGCGGTACTGAGAAATGTCAAAAGAGAAGTGAGCCCCATTTTGTTAAAAGCAACAAAACTCCCAGATGAACTGTTGCTCAGAAAACCTGCAATCTAAGTAGATTACATGAACAGCAACGCAAACACCAACACACTTGAGAAAGTAGAAGTGAAAGGACAGGAGTTAAACAGCAATTAAGCCGACAAATGAAGCACCTTATGTTGGGTTTTTGGTGGGGGACACAGAGGGGAGGCTGAAGTGATGATCTGAGTATATTTCCGTGTTGTGCTCTACTTCATCAAACACTTCAGCACCTGAACTGGCATGTGAATTGTAAGTGAAGTGTGAGTTGCCCTGTTCATACCAGTTAGAGCGTTCCTGAGAAGAACATATGCAAATATCTAAGAAGGTCAAAGCTTTTGACTTTTTAAATTCATGAGGTAACTACTAAATGGACAGTAGAAAAGCTGGTACTGTATAACTGAGAAACTATTGATGAACTTCCAGTATCTGCAGATCAGGAAGATGTCCCTGAATCTTTTCAGCACTTCTTGTTCCAGCTGCAGGTGACTTTGAGCTTTCTGTATTTTGCTGTAGGTTGTTTTTTGACTCATGGAGTTCCTCTGCTCCCCTGAATAGTCTGGAACGGTGAGGGACTGTTGTAAGTGATGGGAATTGTACTCGTGCTCGGCATCACGCAGGTAGCAGTAAAAATGCAGAGATGCTCTGTCATCAGTAGAGTTTATGTTAAATACTGTCTTGACACAGACTGGCCACATAATGGTGATGATTACATATGTGAGGAGGAAGGAAGTGAATCCTAGAATGATCACAGCCAGAACTAAAATTAAGAAATCAAATGCATGTTCCTGTCTCTAGAGACTGAAGTGGGATGGCATGGGTTCCTCTGTACAGTTCTTCTTCCAAAATGTTAGGTATAAAAGGAGTAGTTAATAGACAGCTATAAAATTCTGCTCATATTTAGAAAAGCATCAAATAGCCTTACAGCTTTGTTTCTTGGTTTTGCAATGGATACTGTAATGTGTTCTGTTTAAGTTATTAATATAGACTTTATAATACAGGAGCATATTGAACGAAAATTAAACTGCGTTGGTCACTACTTCTTACAGACTGTCCCTGGTGCCTGAGTGAAACTACTAATTAAGTTTGTGACTCCCAGGTTATTCCCCACAGACTTGAAGGTTGTTTGGCCGAGGACAAGTGAACAACATTTAGCTGCATCTGTAATAATGTAATACAAGCATTAATTTAATTTGATTCAGAGCCACATAAGTCTGGACAATGTTCTATTTGGTGCTCTCCAGACCATCTGTAAAATGTCGTCTCCTGTGATACAGAAGCTTAGTAGGGAATACACTGAGTTTCTCAGAACATCAGCAGCACCAGTATGCAATGTCTGCATTCATATACTGAAGGTGTCTGAAAAGGGTGTTTTAAAATGTTAACTTTGGATTCTTCATTTTCTGTAATGGTAATTTCTCTTTGCATTTCTAGTTCATCTTTCTTCCACGTTGCTCCAGTTTCCCAGATATCCAGTGAGCTGATTGTTGCTACTTTCATTTAACTGTACGGATTGCTTGTTAACTTGCCTAGGATGTGTGGAGAATTTATGACAGAGTCAAAGAGTATTTAAATGGAGAAGAAGGGAGCATTACCATTTAAATTCTCACTTCCTCTCTCCTCTTTTTCCTGTAAGCAAGAGCACAAAGCTGTTGCACAATCCATTCAGTGCTCCACATATCTGTCCAAGTTGTCAGCTGTTTGTGTATCAAGTCTGAGGAGGAGGAAGAAATAGGAGTTGCTAACAACAGCCAGGTACTTCCCATTCACAGTTATAGCATGTGTGAAGAAGTGATGTTTGATTTATAGACCTGATCATAAGTTTTCTGATGCAACACTTACTCTTTTGAAAATGTTGATTGGGTTTTGCATTGCTTGGTTGTCTGGTTCTCCAGCTTCATGGAAACCTGCTTGGAAAGTTGTCATGCTTTCGTAAATCTTGTGAACCCACCTGGCCTGTTCCACTGGCTACCCACCATTCTGTGATGCCATGACACTGCTAGCTTCTCCTGATTACCAGGAGCTACCCCCTAGGCTGGTCAGCAATTGAATGAGCTGCCCATCTGAAGTCCTTCAACTATTGGCCAATTCCTTTGCTTCCAGCTAGTTAGATCCTGTAGCATCAAAAATTCTAGCCTACCCAAGTGACTGCTTGGCCACCCGTATGGTAGTAAAACAGCTATGTAGGCGGAGTCCTGGCATGAGAACTGAGGCATCAGCCCAGGAATGTTTCAGAATCTTTTATTTATTTTATTTATTTTTAATTTTTGTATACGTGAGTGAAACCTATTTGGGGATGGTGAGGAGAGATGTGCCAACAAGATTTCCTCTGAGATGAGTGTTCCAGTTCCCGGTACTGGTGCAGCTAAGTCACGGGACATTTTGGAGTTTTGCGGTTCACAGCTTACTTGCTAGTACCTGTCTGACAAATGCATTCAGTATGTCTCTAAGTACACTGTGGGGAACACCAGCAATTAGTGGGTTTGAATCATATAAGGCGAGGGTCTTTGCCATTTTGCAACATATCTATTGCATGAGGAGAGGTTGCAGAGTACAAATTGCTTGTGTTGCAGAGTAGGCACCATTACTGGTTAGTGCTCCGTTGCATTGGTAGGTTATGGGTGAGGCTTGATTCCTGGAGGTATGTTTGGGAGAGCTCAACATCTGAAATCTAGTCTTCATCAGATCTCTACCCCTGGAAGCTAGAGTCTCTGAGTGAGTCTGTGTCTTCCAGTGTGAACTCTCCCTAGCTAAGCCAAGGAGACCTAATTTTAGACCTTTTAGACCTCTAAAATTAGGTCTCAATTTTAGACCTTTGGCGCCTAGTTCTGGATCGTCTGCGAAAGGAGGCAGTGTAGAAAGCTTATTTTAATTTTCTGCTCTGTACTTACTCAGTAGTTCATGATCTACACAAAATTTTTCAGGCTTGCTGGCCATCTCGTGTCTCTCCTGCCACATAAACCATGTTGGAGGCCTAGGGTTAAAAGCAACCTAGTTCTCTATTATGCTGAAGACTATATATTTCTCTTAACTTTGGTAGATGAGGACCATTCTGGATTCTCAGATTTCAAGAAGCAGTGTATAAAAATATTGGGAGCTCCAGATGTCCCACAGTATGACATGAATGAAGAAATTAAAAAAGAGCTGGGCCTAAGAAAAATCAGTTTTGTACTAGAATGAGGGCATTTAAAATTGCAATCAAGTGTTTTGTTTTATGTGCTGCTGAAAAAAAAAAAAAAAAAGCAGATATGATATGCATGCATAGAGGCATTCAGAGATAGTATCAGGCTCCATGGATGACTCTGCACAGGTTAGATCAGCTTTGCTGATATGAACGGAGAAGCTCAGTGCATTTAAAGTGCCAGGCTCTATGCTCACAGTGATCTGCCTTCTATGCGGGGCTGAGGGGAGCAGATGACAGAAAGCAGCTTTCATACTGAGGGAATAAAGCTGAGGGTGCTATCAAGCTGAATCCCCGGTTGCACCATTAGGAAAACTTTCTGACGTCTTTTAGTCACAAGAGTGGCATAAGTGGACTGGAAGGACAGCCACAGATATAACTTTTCTCTTTGAAATGTTTTCTCTAGGGATAAGTATTAACGTGGAAGGAGCTTCTGTATTAAAATCCCCATGATTGCAGAGCCCATGAAGTAGTCCTCATCACCAGAAGCAAGTCATGGGGATTTTTATTGCTGTGAATAATCTTGCAAGGTTCATAAACTCTAACAGCTCTAATAGTTTCAGTCAAACTCCGGTTATTCTGTTTTAAATTGTTCCCAAAGTTTGGCTGATATATAGAAATTTTGGTGAAAAAAGAAATTAAGATACAATGATAAGCATAAGACAGGGAAAAGTTCGCTTGGTGATTCTGACAACATTGTAGTAACTTCAGAAGAACATCCGAAAAGATGGTGAAAAGTCCCATGGTTTTCTGATATGGAGGATAATGAGATGTAATAATCTGCTTGCGGGGGTGTACGCTGAATTGTCTGACATCTTTTCCACCTCTCATACTCATTTTTCTGTGAATCTTCATGCTTTAGGCAGATCTCATGGACTATGCTAGTTGTCCATGATCTCCAGGTAAGTTTTTATGTGCCTGTTAAGCTGAGTTATTGCCTGCATGCCACTGGAGAGAGAGAGGCCAGATAATTCCTCAGAAAAAAAAGAGTAATTCTGTTGCTTCAGGTCCTTAAGTGAGTTTAGCATTTGGCCCAAGTAGTGCTACTGTCCTTGATCTTGTTAATTCTCCAAAACTGTTTGGAGGGTAATTACTGCCAGGAGTGAACTGAACCCTTCATGTTTTGCATGTTATCTGAAATCAGTTCCTGTATGGCTCTTCTGAGAAGAACCTTGTATGGCTCTTCCCTGAATGTTTCTTCTGGCTCTTCTGAGCCAACGTCTAAGGGCTGTACTTGGGTAAAAGTAGGTCCTTGAAAAAAAAATTGCTTACAGGGCTTAATGAGGATTTGACGCAGCAGAAGGGTTAGAGAGGATATAGCACTATGTGTGTCATAATATGACAATAAACTTTGTTTTTTAATTACTCTTGGTCTGTATAATAACATTGAGTAGCAAACATTGCCTTAGTAGATCTTGCCCCAAAGAATTTATAGTCACCTAAACTGAAAAACAATAGGATGAAACAAATGTTAATTTCTTGATTCTGAAAAGATGATTATTCAAAAAATACAAGGGATTGGTGGCAACTAAGAAAGATACTCTTCCTTTGATAATTTGAAACTAAATGCCTTAAACATAAGTCAATTCTTCCTGTCAGCCAAGTGGTGAAGTGTAATGCTTACCTAACTCTTCAGAGGTCTTTACTCAAGCAATTTTGTACTGACATCAGTGTCAGACTATTTGAATAAGATCTGAAGATAAAGGTCTCAGAAACTGGCTTGAGTGGAATTACACTGAGGAATCTTACTCAATTAATTCAATTAGATGCTCTGCAATCACTTGGTTTAAAACAAAAGAACAATTTCTGAACTTAAACACAGTGGATTTCAATGTGTGGTTTTATATTGACGCATCTTGGGAAGACAGCACTCCAGACCTCAGATACCCCCAGATAAATAATAAGCAGTTTCCTCCCATCTTGAAGCTACGGAGATCACCATCTCACCATATTTACACCCACACCTGCAAAATATCTCAGGAAATTATTAGCTTTCTTACCCTGGTCAGGATAAAGACATGGATAAAGAGCCAGAGATGCTGATTTTACTGTATGATATCTTAAAGATTGCAGTGGTTCATGAGATGGGCAAGAGAATATGGCACCTTTTACTTTTCTGAAACAGGTTTGGATCTTGATAGCCAGAAAGACTATTAACTTGGTAATGCTGCTATCACCTGACTGCTGCTCAGAGAGAGATAACGTGGTGTTTTGTTCTAATTAACATTAGGTGTGATGTAAGTGGATGTTTGCTGTGTATTCAGAGGTGTGAAATAATTTCAAATTAGGTGTGGATTTTGCTTAAACAGAATTGTGTGTTGAGGGAGCAGTGAAACTTAGAAAGCTTTTATTTCAATATGAAATATTTCAGTCTTGAAAGGTCTGACAGCCTGACATTTCTGAAGCTTTGTTCTATGTTCTAATTTCACATGGCATTGTTTAATTGAAAAATGGAGATATAGTTTAATAAGATTTTTTTGGGTGAAAATTATTTATTATAATTTTGTAGATGAGATAGAGGAAACACTTTGAAAAATTTTTATTTGAATATAGACTATTATTTCCTCAAATTACTGTAATTTTCCTAACCCAGCCAGTGAGCTGAGGAAGGCAAGAACTGATTTACGAAGCATGGAGAAAGTGGCTGCCATCTCACATTGCCACTGTTGTGTGCAACAAGAAGTCTCCACAAAGCTACCCCATCTTCCACCTCCATCTTGTCAGCAATGTGGCAGCGTCTAGCTCTAAGGAGATCCATCACTTCTCTCTACTTGACAGATTTCATGAGATGAATGGAAAAACGTTTTCAAGCAAAATCATGATTTATTTTATAAGAGAGGGTCTCGGTAATTACCATACTTGCTTGATAAGCTGTTAGGATGGAGCATCAAAGGACCGAGTGCTTCACTGAGGGTACTTTTTGTCCATCAGTTCTAGAGACATTCTCATATGAAATTTTGCTATGCTGGTGCCATTGCTGGAATAAATAACAGAAACTGCTCCATGGGCCTTCAGTACCTTTAAGCTCTACCTCAGTTAGTTTTTAAGTTTATGCCAACAGGATGATCCAAATCACAGCCACTTTGAATTGCTGTCATTCTAAGCTTGGTTTCCAACAGCTTAGCTGTGGCTGTGAGTAGCTTCGTACAAAGGGATGTTAGTGAGCAGCACACTGAGTAAGCTGTGTGAAGCCGAACACCGTATTAATTACCTTTTGTTTCTTACATACTGGGAACAGCTTAAGTTTGCATTCCTTCCATTTGGATTGTATTTCTTAGGGTCTCTTGTTTGAGATTGCCAGCAGTTTCTGTATGAAGCATTTCAACTTGAGTGTGATTTGGTATGGCTGTTTCTGCTTTTAATTCTCTTAGCTTATTTCCAAGTACTTTCTTAATATTAATTCAGAAAAGAATTGAGAGTCAGTTGTAAAAGTAGGATGATATCAACTGAATTAACCCGTAAAGTCTCTTTGGAATCTCTCTTCTCTTTGTGTCCAGAGCAGCATTTTACAAATTATAATCACGGATAAAACATTATGTTCTCTACATCTATCAACTCCACTGATAATAATCCTGCCACGACTATAGAAAACCTGCCACCTATAGAAAAAAGGGAGGGGGAGGGCTTTCTGCACCCCCCTGAAGATTTTGCCTACTATTCAGTTAGTTCACTTCATGCATTCTGCTGTATGCCCTCTTTATTTTGGATTTAAGTTTTTAGATTTATTTTTCCTTCTTTATGCACTTGAATTTCTTTGTCTTACTTTCCCCTTCCTGTACATTTTTTGTGTCTGTAGTAAGGCCTGACATCACGTAGCCCATCTCCCCCATCACCGGGAGGAAATGGATGTGGTACTTGTCAGTGTGCTTGTTGACAAGCAACACAAGATGTTTTATGTATTTTGGCCATTCTGATTTACTGGAAACATTAATTTCTTGGAGGGGCTATTGGAAAAATTAATTCCATAGCTCTCCAAAATAACTTCTACACCTTGACTCAAAGACATTTAAGAGCTTTTTTTCGTCTTTCTTGTTCCATTAAGGCCTGGGTCTCCCTGCTGCAGCTGTTCTGTTTTGAATGTGTTGCTCCGTTTCCAGGCAGACATACCCCTCTTTGAGTGGAGTTCACTTTTCTCTGGCTGTTTTTCCATTTGCCTTCTCTTTAGGAGGTGAATTTGTCAGCCTACTATTTTGGTCTCTCAATTCAGCTACAGCAGCAGAAACTGTGATCAAAGCTGCAACAGCACTATGGAGGAGGAAAACCAAAACTCTATTCTGCATAACAGATTTTTCTTCTTTATCTTTGCTTTTTTATTATCACTGGAAAAGGGATGCTACACACTTCCAAGCAAAGCTGTCTGAACCATTTTACTGCAGGAATGTAACATTTCTATGGTTAATTGATTTGAATCCCAGTTTGCTTTCTGATGAATTTGTTTTATCTTCCTAGGGCTTTTGTAGCTGCCCTTTGATTAGCTGCACTTCACAGCAAACCTTTATTTCAGATATCTTTCTTTTTGGTATTTTAGAGATGGCAGCCCAAGTACTTAGGCTCTGTCCTGCTGCTTGGGTAATCCTGCATCCAGTCCTGTAGCATAGTGGCTGCATTGTCAGTCACAGCAGAGTCTTCTTGAAATGTAAATCTGAGCTGTTAATTATCACTTGCATAAACCCAGGAGCATCTGAATAAAACAGATGTTCAATTATTTTGTGGGGATTTTTTTTTTGTTGGTTTTTTTTTGTGGGAAGTGCCTTATAAAGTGGTTTAAACATGATTGACAGCATGTCAGAAAAAAATAAAGCCAAAGATTTCAGGTAAACCTATTTTTCCTAAACAGTTCTTCTGGTTACACTTCTTTTTTCTTTTTGGTTTTGCCAAACTACCTACAATTTTTGAAAACTAGCTTTTGACTCTCTCATCTTCCATCAGTATTAGGTGTCTACTGAAGCTTGATCCTATTTCTTCCTGTGACTGATATTTCTGTGCTCAGGTGAGCATATATTTATTGCAAGTTTATGGTGGCCCCCAGGCCCTTTCCAAGCTTGGCTCTGCAAGACAGCCACCATGAAATTGTAGATGTGGATTAAAGCACAAACAGAACTGATTGCCTGGAGCAGTATTCTGACAGGCAGCCCACGGTTGTCTACCAGCAGCCCACAGATGGCACAGGGGAGGTGGAGGAAACTGTATCCATGGCCTCTCCAAAGGATGCCTCGAGATCTACCACTGGCTGGCGGGAAACTGAGAGACGTAAACTTGGCATGCTCTTCTTAGAGGAAATGTGTAAAGGGGAAAAGCTCCGAAGATGTATACAGCTTTCCCTTTCCCTACCAATATTTATCCCAATTTCACCAACACCTCTGCGCTGGGTTATCATGCAGCAGGTACTCAAAATAAGGAGGCTTGGTTTACAGACCTGTAGTACAACTCCCAGTAATATATTAAAACACGTCTCTCATGTAGAAAGGATTGAAAAGGGCCTTCACAAATGGCCTTCTCACACTAGCAATTTTAATAGATAAGATCGGACTATCTCCTCCCTTCATTTTCAGAAATTTATATATATATATATATATAATTTTCCTAGATTATTCTGTGGAAGAACTTAAAAGATACAGACAATTCATCTACTGACTAGAAGGAAGAAATGGAAAGTGAAGGGAGACTTTCTGAACATGGCAGAATTCACCCATAAGCCAGGAAGGGACTGTATTGGGATAATAACAAAAGGTAAGAGGCATAAAGTGACAGGCAGAGCTGTGATAACTATAGCTTTCCTCTCACCTCTGACATTGCAAATGTATCCCTCAGACGTAGGCAGAATCTCTTCCCCATACAGAGGAGGCAGAGGGTGGAGCTCAGCGCCTGTATAAATTATATGTGTCCTTCAGGTTATTTCAGCAGCAACAACAAGCCGTGAGCGTGTTTGTCAGCTGACAGATCTGTTATCCAAATTGGGTTTTCTGTTGCTGTCGCCATCTTGTGTGCTATGGGGAGCCCACCAGCCAAGGTAAGCGAATTGCAGCTCCTGTCCTTGCTGTGGCCTGATGCCTTGCTTCTGGGAACGACTGGCTCTTGCTCTCACAAGTAAACTCGCTCTTCTCTGTGTCTGTTGAGTTGCTGCTGGTGCGATATAGCAGGGTCCTCTTGAACTTTGCAGATTTCCTGTATTCCCTTTTCCCTTGCCATAACTAACGTGTGAGCTACATTCAATGAAAATGCAGTAAAATGTGGCCCTTTTGTCTTAAGGCGTACATACGGGAATGACCACCAGGGTGGAGGAGGGCTGGCCTTGAGTTTACTTCATGCAAAACGAAAGTGCCTTAGTCCTACTGCATGCTTTTCTCAGGATCGCACATGTTCATTGCTTGCCCAAGCTAAAAAAAACAACAGCTTTTTCTAGCAACAAAGCACAATTTGTATTACTTTAGCTGCAGGGGAGAGTTCTAATGAGCTGTTTGGCTGATTTAGCTATCTTTAATGTAATGTTTACAGAATCTGTGATTCGAACGGAAATATTTCTTGTTTGGACTTGAGTTTTCCAATATAAGTTCCATTCAGAGATTTTAACTGATAGCTTTTAGTATAAATCAACAGAATTATTGGCTGTGGGCCATGTTCTCATGTATATCTTTAAAAAGTAATTGATGCCATGTCTGAATTATGTACAAATTAAACATTCTTTACGTATCAAACTCTCTGTCAAAATTTACAGTAACTAAAAGAAATATGGCCATTCCCAGGGTTTAAATATAGTGGGAAACAGTGTTATGTGTTACGGCTTACTGAGAATCATTAATCTTTAACATCTAAGAATATTTACTGTACTTTGCCACAGACATATTTTCAGGTGAAGTTAAAAGATTCAACTGTTGGTAGCTTAAATTGGCAGACTTAATGAAGGGTTAAAAATAGTAAGATGCTGGGTGCTCGGGTCAAAGAATATGAATTATACATGTAAAGTACTATTTTGATAAAATTTTTACATAATCTGTTTACCTACCTGTTAGATCCAGAGCTATCTATCCATCTTATAACTAAGCATCATCCATCCATTTAAAGCATCTCTTGTATCTATTAAGGTAACACTGAATTTGATAGATGGATGGATAGCATAGATTAAATTTTATCTGAAAAGTCTTTACTACAGAGAAAGTTCTTGCATTTGAACCTAATGCTACGGCTGCTGTCCTCTGAGTTTAGACATTCTCCCGCTTTATGGACACTATGGACAAAATGTAGAATTCAAGCATAGCTTCAAGTCAGAAGGTTTTTGCTCCCACAGAAGAATATTCATTCAGTACTGCAGGAGCTGTGACATTCTGTCAGGAAAATGCACTTTTTCAGTATGTTTAATTGGATAAATAGAGACAGAAATCAGGTTTTGTGTTCTTTTTATTTTCTTCTTTTTCTTTTAGATTATAAAAGCAAGTTGTCTGGAAAGCATGGATACTTCATACTATCTAGAAAGGCCTACTGAAAATCTCCAAGTTCATTTTTTACTGTTTAAAAATACTACAAAGTTTGAACAGAAGTAGTGGACAGTATTAATTTGCAGCTTTCTGAGAACACTCTTAGTTTTCATAAGAGGGTACTTTCTTCTGCTCAGACAAGAGTTATCACTCTAGCAGTTTTTTTGAACCATTGAATATTTTTTTCAATAATAAGATACTCAGAAACAGTACAAATCCCTGAGGGACTCACCCATACAAGTAAAGAGAAGAGTGGTAGAGTATAAGGAGGGTACATCTCAAACCTACTGTGACTCTTGAAACAATCCATTGCTGAAAACATGAAATTACAATAAATATTCATAAACAAAATTAGATTTTCTTTCTAAAAGTTCAACTTCCAATAACCTCAGTCCATGTTATCTATTAAAGAATCTATGTGGGAGAGAGTATTTTGGAATCAGGCTGATCATGAAGGTCACAAAGTGTTGTGGGTTTTTTTTTTTTTTTTAAAGTTTTTTTGCTTTACTCTTAATTTAGTAAACTACCTCCAAACTGTAGTTGAAGTAAACCATTGGTATCTAAGATAAAAGAAATGATCAGAATATGCCAAATGATTATGTATGGTGTGAGATCCTCTACATAAGATATTGTGCTGCTTGTAGTATGCCACTGGAGAAAGAAAAAGTAATGCATGGAAAGAAGTAATGATTTATGCCTAAAAATACTGACAAAACTAAGAAGAAAACCCTAAAACTATTCAGAGAATGCCAAAAGACAGGAAGCAAACTTTTCATATAAAACTCTTCGTATAACATATTGTTATCCCATAGTGGTAACTCTACTTTGATAACTGCTTAGATTTGGGGTTGGGGAAGTGCAACACTGAGATTCCAGTCAGACTTCCAACATGTACAAACCAACAGTGATGGGAGGATTTTCCCAGGTTGTCAAGTTCTGCAGAAACTACTCTCCTAGAAGAATAATTTACTAGTGAATGTAGCCATGAGGCCTTAAGGAGTGAAATAAGGAGTGAAATCAAGGATGTGAGCTATTGGTAGGTTTTGCTTCTTTCATTGCCATCTGAAGATTGTCTCAGTAGGCTTTTCATTATTAATGAGCTTTGAGAAGCTCATATATTCTCAAAGTTCTCTTTTTGGGATGAAACCCTGAAGTGACTAACTGCCTGTAAACAGTAGAGAAGGCTAATTATGTGTCCTCCTGAAGCTGACAGGCATATGACTATTCCCTGGAAGCCAGAGAGTAGGCCAGCAAATGTGTTATTACAGTCATCACTGTGAGGCTGGAAACAGATGTGAATTTTCAGTTTGCTTAGGGTTTTACACAACTGTAGCTAGTTTTATCTCCTTGGATTTTCTCTATTTTAGACTTGAAATGGCCCCTTGAAAACTTGCTCTAAGAGTACAGGAACGTAGTTTAATCCTAAGTGCTATCAAGTGAAAAGAAGATTTTTTAATGCATTTTTTTGGAATGCTCTTTGGGAGTTTGGACTTGCCACTATTTGTTGGTCTGGAGTGTTACTGTCTAGGATGCAGACATACACAGGTAGCTGAGTCCTGCACTCTATTGTTGGCCTCAATGTGGCACTATTAATTTTCCAGCAAATAAGGATGGTTGTATTTCTAGGCAAAAATAGAGTGATGTGCTTCAATGAAGACTACATTTGACTCTGGATGTTTCCAGAAGTGTTATGTTGGTCTCTGTGAGCCTATACAGGAAACTTTTTACTTCACAAAGAAGTAAGGAACAAGATCAGTAGAACTGCAAGTAGATAGCTCCAGAAGAGCTGTCTGGATATAACACTCATGCTTAGCAATTTTTATTAATAGCAATATTACACTTTGCTTTTCATGTTATGAAAACAGCAAATGAAAAGGCATCCCAGAGCGCTAGCACTTTTGAACAAGGGTGTTATTTTGGACCATCTAAATCAGACCCCCACTGGGCTACTCTGGACTGTTGTAAAGGGAAATGAGCTCAGCCTTTTTCTGATGAAAAAGAGAATTAGCCCAATTCTCAATGGCTACCACAATCTGGAGTAACTGCAGCCTTGGGAGCAAGATGTCTTCTTGCTTCCCATGGGAATTTGCAGTCTGTAGGATTTGTTACAGCCAGCTTTACCCATCTGAACCTGTTTATCTCTTCCCTGCAACAACACAAGGACTATGCTGCACCAAATCTGAGGTAATGAACAGTCATCTTAGATGATTTTCCATTAAATGAAATGCTTGCCATTGAAAGGGGAAGAGAGGAGGAATGAAGCTTTCTGGCTCTAGTGGGAGAAGATGCAAAAGCATGACACCTATCACAGCTAAGAGTAGCCTGATAGTGAACTGCAGATGCACCTTTTTGTAAGAAATTAAGAAATTTTCATCGTGTCAGTTTCAGAGCAAATTATATACCAACATCTATTTTTCCAGTGAAGGCGAAATCTGAGAACGATTTGGGCTTCCATTGAGCAAGGGGAAGTTGATTACAAAACAGCATAGAATTAACATATTAATTAAAAACGGTCAGCCCTGTAATTGGCTACATAATCCAATGTTTCATGTTAATGAAACCCACTAGGAATGCTGAGTGTTCCAGTTGGTACTTATATGTTATTTTTAATACCTATTTGCATGGAAAAATTAAAGTCAAATTCTTTCAGTGGGCTACTGGAATAGTTTGGAATTGTCCTCACTGGAACTTGTAATGTCCATAATGTGTTAAACTTGTAAGGTTCTAAATATTTCAGTTTCAGACTGGAAGAAAACATAATAGGAATGGTTCTTTTTCCACAAAAACAAATGTGCCTTGCATTTCTCTACAGAAGGTGTTTCAATCAACCAGTAAGGTCCAAGAGACAGTAATTTATGATTTTGTAGGTTTACCAACAGCATTTTTCTGCTTAGATGACTCTTGAATGTCAACCTGAATTAAAAAAAAAAAAAAACAACAATATAACTTTAAAATAGACTTTGTAAAATTTAATATAAAGCCTTATTTGAATGTGCTAATTTACAGTTAAAATTGTGTCCATTTGATATAATGCCATTTACCTCTAAAAAAAGTTGAACGAAACTGAATGAAGGCAATTCTCATTTCTGAGATTGAGTTTCATATTTAGTATAGTCGCTATTTCTATAGAGAAGTTCTCCCTTCCTCAGCTCCTAGTGTCTCTGAAGTTAATCACTTCAGTGTCAAGAAAATTAATCATTCTGCTACTTTTCAAAATATATATCTATTTTTTTCATCACGGTGTAGTTGAATACTCTGGTTTAGACAAATAGATTTCATGTCTCAATCAGTGTGTAGTTTAAACTACCATGAAAGCTAATGGAGTATTTTTAGCATGATTTGTCCTTGTTCTAATTTGTTAGTGATAGCGAGACTGTTTGTTATTTTTGCTTGAAAAGAAATTTTAAATGTTCCAATTTGGAGAGAAAAAAAAAAAAAAAAGGGAAGTATTTTCCTTTAATTAAGTTTATTGCATCCGCATATGTGTGTTCATTCAGGCTTATTGGAACATTTTTTGCAAGTGCTGAGTATTTTTTGACTAGCTTAGGCTGGGAAACTTAATTCTTGTGAGAGTTTGGAACAAGTGACTTGAAATAAGCATTGCACTGATACCTTGTTTCTGATAGGAGTAAATCTCATATCTGAAAGAGAATTGGTCACATTTCCATTAGATGAATTGAAGATACCAAATGATGTAGGATTCTGTGGTACGATGCCTTCAAATCAGGGCACTTTTTTTCCTTCATTTGAAGGGCTTCTGCTGGGCGTATGGTCCACTTAGAGCCTGTAGTGCAATTCACTAGATGCCTTTTGCTGAACTTGGCCTACTTATAAACATCATGAAAATCTAGTCCTACTTAAGATATGAGATCGGAAGCTTTTAAACCATTGGTAACTGCCATATCTAGAGCCAGTATCAGTACTGTGCCCAGTCCCAGGCAGGCAGCTGTGAGTTCCTAGTGTTGCCTTCCAAAAGCCCAGTTTTGACCCAGCTGTGGCATAAGTTCCTCTGCAGATTGGCAGAACAACCATCACCACAACCATGTCTATACCAGATTGTTTGTAAGGAGACACTTCTAGGGTGACTACAGAAGCTTCCTATAGCATTATATGAGCTGCTGTCTTCTTTCTGTCTTCACTTATTCAAGCTACTCAGCAAATAGTCCGCAAATACTCAGCAAATAGTGGGTAATCATGCTTTCATCTTAGCATGGCATACTTCCACTGAAAAGTGACCTCCTCACTTCAAACAGGCAAACAGCAAGGACAGACAGTCCTCTGTACAGTTCAAAATACATATGATTTCTGTAGGATGAGCTGACAAAACTCATTGCATTTGTTTTCTCTGCAGATGAAGATTTGTCCCATCTACATGCTTTCTGTAAGAATCATACAAGCCAGGAACATCAAGTCAAGAGACCTATGTGAGTTGTGGTTTGCTTGTGTTTTTAGTCACCTCTAGAGTTTATACAGTGAGCAATGTTCCTAAGTTCTGAAGGTATACAAATAACATATACACATAAAGCAGAGCAATAGAAGTACTAACGTCAGGGCTGCAATTAGATCAAATGCCTGAGGTATCATTAGTTTAGAGGCCAGATCTATTGGCATTTCAGAGAAACTGTAAAATCCAAGACTCCCAGCTGAACTTTCTGAACCAGTAGACCATGTGAGGAAACTGCAGTCTATACATCTTCTTGGAGTCAAAGGTCAATTAGAGAATTTCAGACCTTCTAAAATAGAGGGTCATTTGGGGTGTTTCATGTTAAATAAGTTTTTGACTAAGGAGAACCTCTGCAGATCCTGCCCTAACCACATGCTGAATGTGCAGGCAAAATAGACTCTTCTGTGTACTTTTTTATTCCACTTTCTTTAACTTGTTATCTCACTCTCACAGCCTTCTATGGCTCCTTCTCAAGGTGTCTGATGGATCAGCCATCCAGCTATCATTTTTTGCAGTGTTCTATGTGTTCCTCAGCCAGCAGAAAGACCTCGAGCCGCCTTTTCTTATACTCACATTGTACTCCAGGTATCATGTCCGGAGGTGGACACCAGAATGGCCGTAGCATGACGAGACCTGTATTTGAGTCTCAATGACCTGTTCTGTCTACTCTATTGAAGGGACAGTTCCACTTTCCTGCCAAAACCTTGCGGGGCATTGTTATTCACTGCTTGATACCAGTCTGAAGTATTTAGGCCTCTCGGGCTGCAGTAGACGTCTTCAGTCAAGTCCAAACTCCAGCTCTGAAAGACATCAACTTGGAGATTTCTTTTCACACCGTTGTCAAGCTCCACAAAGTAAATGTGCTTTCCCACCTTGCTTTTCCCAAAGGACAGCTGCTCCAGACTGACCACACTAACCATAAAGAATAGGCTTAGGCTGGAATTGAGAAGATTTCCAACTTGTTCTTTGGCTCACACTGGCCTGTAACTGCAACAGATCTTCTTCCCCAGTAGCTAACCCTTCTAGACAGCAGTCATGTCCCCCCTGCATTTGTGTTGTGAGACTGAGAAAGCCAGTCTCATGTCATCTTGTCTATAATATGTGTTTTCCTTTCCTGTAACCATCCTAATTGTCCTTTTTGGAACTAGTATTGGTTTCAGTTAAACTTCTTTTAAACACAATTGACTGGAATGGTAGGGAATATGCCTGATGAATGGTCAATGGGCTCTTTTCTACTTCTTTCTCTTCACATGGGAAACACTGCTCTCAGTGTATCTTGTATGTGCATGCGTGCATGTGGTATTTGCAATTTGTAGCTACCCAGAAATTAGTTTATATACCAAGATGGTTTTCCTTGGTTACTTCCAACCAATGATCTCTTTACTTATTATCTTATTATTATTTTTAAGTATTTATTATTCCCCAGAATCATGGCCTTGCCCATCTGTGATATTGGCATCTGGATTTTATTTTATTTTTCTGCTGCAGTGACTGCATCAGACTGCTATGTGCGCTTGTGGCTGCCATCTGCTTCAAATGAAAAGCTTCAGACCAAAACTATCAAGAATTCTGACAACCCTGTCTGGAATGAGACTTTCTACTTTAGGATCCAGAGAGAAGTTGAGGTATTAAAAAAAATGGAGATTTTACAATTTTGAATTGCTGGGAGTCCACAATTGACTCCCTGTTGATCAGATGTGCTAAATACCTTAAGACATTGCTTATGAGTCAAAATTTCCTGCTGATTTGTTAGTACAAAACAGCAAATAAACAGAGCAGTGTTCCCCTCAACAAGTTGTAGACATCTGTGATATAAATTCCTACATCTGAGCTAGTCTGGATTCCCTTTTTTGTCACCTGAGAGATATAAGTACTGCTGTAGCATGCCTTATCTCTGCCCAGAACGTTCATTCAAAATAGCCCTATTTTGAATGGTTAGTGTAGAAAGAGTATTTCACCTGCTGGTTGTAAGGGAAGCATAGAGGGGTTGCTGCATAGTTAATAGAACTTCGAGGATCAACAAACTGGATAAGTGCATTCTTTGGATAGCTTATCAGAAGTGGTGCAGAGCACCGAACATCTTCTCTGTTTTGGAATAGTGAGATTTCTGATGGCTGTTGTCTTCTATTCCATGATACATTTCCCAGGGCTGGATTTTATGATTCAGTTCCACATTACCAGACTCCTGAAAGAAAGCATGGGTTCCATTATTCATACCACTGGGCTAGTCAATCAGCTGCAAAAGTCTGTAACCATTTTATTTATATTTTTTCCTGAAAACAGCAGTTCAATAAGAGTTCATATTTATTTTCTTCTACTACCAGAATGTTTTAGAATTGGCAGTGTGTGATGAAGATCCACTCACCAAAGATGACATGCAGTTCACAGTTCTTTTTAATATTGCTAGAGTCAGACCTGGAGAGAGAGTCCGTGAGAAGTTTGCTTTGAAATCAGAGGTAAGGTCTGAAAATACATAGAATTATTTACTTTCCATTTTGGCTTCTGTGTTAGATAGAATTTGCGTCTGCATCATCAATATTTCATCAGGTCAGTTATTACTGTGGTAGATTTTTGTGACTTTGTAATCTGTTTTCACAGTCTCTGAAAATGAAGTGACTTCTGTCCCGTGCAGCCATCTCTGTGCAAGCAAAATAAATGTTAATAGCTAGCATCTGTAAATACGGTCATTTTCATCATTGATGTTCCCCAGAACAACTTTCTTACTTTTTGACTTTATTCCACTTTTCCGATGCTTAGAGAACATTTCCTCTTGATGACTTCTTATTAAAAACTTGAAGATAATCAACTAACCACTTGAATTAAATGATTCTTTCTGGCTTTTCGTGTTAATGTTCATGTTGGATTTCTTCTAGCTGATTGAGGTTTTCATAGCCAATAGGTATTTTTTATTAAGGAGTCCTTGAAAGAGAGTTGTCCAGTGAACAAAACTGGGATTGTTCTGTGACAATTCCTGGGCTCCTGTGAGTTGTGGCTGAGGTACTGCTGTACACTTGTAATAGTAAAGAGACAGTCCATAGCAGAGTTACAGCTACTTCTTGAATGCTGAGAGCTCTTAACAGGGATTCCCCCTCGTGACTCTGCAGGCTGGTGGAATGCACTTCTCAACCACTCACTGAATCACTGGGAAATGTTAATGATTCAATAACCTCCTTGCCTGGGAGTGTTCTTCTCCCCTTCATCTCTGCTGGATTCAACATGAATGTAATTTAAATGGAAATGACGCCAGAATTTGTCACATTTGTTACTGAGTGTCAACGCCTTTATCCTGGGCAGGCCATCTTTACAGAAATCCATTTTATTTCTGTTTTAGCTAAGCTTTTCCTCTCTGGGTCTTTGTAAGTTGTATAGTTCTACGTATCCCACAGAGGTAGAATATTAATCTTACATGCGTTTCCTGCAATCTCAGCTTTGGAAAGAAGTGACATACAGATTATTTGGTAATGTTAACAGAAGAGACATCAGACATGGTGGTGAAATGCTTTTCAAGTTTCTTGTGAATGCCTCATCTCTGGAGGCATTCTGAAGGCCAGGTTGGATGGGGCCCTGAGAAGCTCGATCTGGTGGGTGACAGTCCTGCCCACAGCACGGCATTGGAACAGGCTTTAAGGTCCCTTCCCACCCAAGTCCTTCTATGATTTTGGGTGTCTCTACCAATAAACTCTTGCAGCCTCCAATAATCTGTGTTTATTTTACTCTTTTCTTTTTAGAAAGAGAGGTGCATTAAGAAATGGGAAAGTTTGGAAGTGGAATTCTGGATGGAAAAAATGTGAGTAAAATTCCAAAGCTGAAAGGCATATATCTGCCAGGCAGTGTAATAGGAAAGCAGAAATTCTTGCAGCTCTTCTTCCCGGCAGTGAGTTACTGTTTCAATTTTTTTTGTTTGTTTGTTTTACCTTAACTTCCCCAGCAAATTCTGTCTTTTAGTGTATTGTATACAAATCTTATGTTTGGTGCTTATATCCTGATTGTTGTAATGCAGTAACATTGGCAGGATTCAATAACTTGCACATGAGATGCATACAAGACATAATAGATGTGCTATGATCACAAATTTAATAATGCCTTGAACACCATGATGTTTCTAAAAGATCAGAAAACAAAATGCACGTAGAGTGATGTAGACAGCATTAGATAAATCATTAGGTGATAGCTTAGTTAAACTGAAAAAACATGCAATCTACAAATAATACAGTTATGATCCCCCACTCTTCAAAGTGATAATCAACATTGTAGGAGAACAAATTCAATAAGATAAACTTTCTCTCTCTTTTAAATGCTCTTGGAAGTAACATAGTCCATTTAAAACTGACTAAATGCATGATTAGAACAGGCAGCTGTGAAATGGAAAATGTAACTCAGAAAATCCATTCTTTTATGAGAGACACCTTAAGAGATAGTGTAAGCATCTCCTGCAAATGTGGAGTCAATCTCAAGCAGATTCAAGTTCAGAGTGAGAAGCAGTTCTTAGAAGCTGGACTGAGCAGATTCAGACTAGAAATAAACGTAAGATTTTTCACAGCTCAAGTTACTAGAGGTGTAGGGGATTCTCCATTCTTGGTGAAGTGAAGCCGAGTTATTTAAAGATAAATACATCCTGCAGAAGTTAGAGAGCTGGATGTGCTGCTTTGTAAAATATCCTTGACTTTGCAGAAGGTCAAAGATCACGTACTACATAACTTCAGTGGTCCTTTCAGATCTATGAAAGCGCTTAGGAATGTGTGCAAGCAATGAAACTGATATTAAAAAAAATACTGGATTCTCACAAATTGTTTCTTTTTTGCTTCTTTTTAGTCCTGGCCCTCCAGAGTATGTCATTACCAATGATGTCCTAGTGGTAAGGTTCACATATGAATGGAGTTACTTTTCCTTTACCTCCTCTTATTCTTTTTCCTTTCTCTCCTTTTCCCTCAGCCATCTGATATTTTATAGGGAAAACAGAATTGAATAGAGCATGGTCTACATTATAAATTACAAATATGGGACAGTTCCCATTTGTTACAGTTTAGATGTTGCCCTCCTCATGGAATAGAAACTGATTCTTGAAGTCCTCAAGTATCAGTATTTTGTCCTGCCATAGTTCGCTAATGTTACAGAATCACATTTTTGCTGGCAAAGTGAAATATTGTGTTTCAGATAATGCAATATGGCACTTGGCAGGAAAACTGAAGGTTTTGAAAGGTATGAGTCTATAGAAGACTCCAATAACTGGGAGATTATCTAATCTAACAGCTTTTTGGGACATGCGCTCTTTAATAAAGAGCTATTTAAGTTCTTGAAACAGAGTCCTCTTGTGGTATAAGTCAGCATGTGATCCATTACCTATCTCCTTAGGCTGGCCAAGCAGCTAGGAAGTACAAAGTACCTCATGCCAACGACTCCAAGCCTGCATGTGATTTCCAGATGCTAGCCTTTAATACCCCTGCGGCAAAATAACACCTATTCTGTTCTTTGCCCCTCATTTTCTGTATGAGGCATGAGAGCTGTAATGATTGGCACGCATTGTTGGAAAACTGTCCTGGCATGAGTTATTAAAGGTGAACTGGAATGACTCAGGTTGAGAGGAGGATGGAATAAATCCATGATCTCCCTACATCTGGACTAGCAAGAAGATACCTTGTAGACTAATCATGACCACAATACACAGAAATTCATCATCAAGTGGTTTCCTTCCACCCGTCCTAAGTAATTACCAGATATGTGTGTAGATGTGTTTGGACAACAGTGTGTAGTTCAGAGATTCTTGATTTGGGGATAACTTGAGCAGATATAATCACCTCTGGCAATGCACCATTGTATGGACAAGCTAGTTGTAAGGCATTACAACTGGTCTACTGCCCTGGGATAATGAATTTAATCTTGTGCTGGTTGTAATATTGCTTCTAGCACTGAGCCCAGTTTAGCTTGACTCTGTATTATAACTACCGACTGCCTGCACGATGGTTCATTATTTGCTGCAGTCACAGCATTTGCTATTTTCACACATTTCCACTCTTGTCTTTTACAGTCCCGTGAAGTTTGGTGCTTGGAAGTACAAGTGGACCATAGTGAAAGCAGGAAATATTTGCGAGGTATGCAGATTTCTCTGAAGTGAGGATACAACCGGATCATAGGCATTCAGAGCCAGGTGGAGGCACTTCAGGATAAAGGGACAACTAATAACCTCCTAAAGGCAATAAAATTTAGTACAGTGAAAGTTTCTGAACTTGCTCTAGTTGTAACTCTGATCTCTGGTGTCTCTCCCTTGAAGCTATCAAGTTTGGATACAGCAAATTTTGCTGGTGGATATATGAGAGAGTGTTGACACTGGGAGCACTTCAAGCTATGGGGTAAATGCAGGAGTACCAATTCTCATGCCAAGGAGACTTGCCAGTGTGTGAATTTACAAAGGATTTACCAGAGGAAATAAACACCAACTTTGTTAGCTGTTCTGCCTGGACAGCTCTTAACATTCTCTAAACAAATCTGTTTTCACTAGAGGGTAAAAATCTCATGCTTACCGTGCCTGCATCTCATGAAGGAACACAGAAAGCTACGGAAGACACAAATACCTTCTACTTCCATTGTGTGAAGGCTTGGGAGCCAGTTCTAAAAGCCAGGCTACAGGTAATGTGTACTGTACCATATTGATTCTCATACTACCTGCTTATTTTCACTGTACCAAAACAATGGGGAACTGGACTGTTTTCATTTTGTACGTAAAATACATATCTTTTGTTTTCTGCAGAAAATTTCTGATAAGGAAGATGACACAAATAATTTAAGTGACACCTTAACAGTACCATTGAAATTTCTCCCTGTTGGGCATAAAGTGAAAGTAACCCTCCCTGTAAGACATGTAAGTGCCTCACCATTTATGAGACCTTTTGGAGAGATGGATAAAGTAATCCTCAGCAGGAGTAACACTGCTGTATGGACAGGTGAATCTCTTAACAATAGCTAGACATCTTCTCTCACACCTTGCAGCAAATGAGAGACAAAAGCGGGAGAAAAATGTCTTGGCAGCATTGCTCCTATAGAGAAGGGAGAATGAACGTGTGTTCCACAGCAGGTGATTCGTGTACCTCCTTAGCTTTTTGAAAGGATGTGGTGACTTGTATTTCCTCCTAGTCACACTATCTGTAGCTGGATACTGCTCTTCATCCTCAGGAATGAGAGGGTGGCTGTGTGATACTGCTGCTGGATTAGGCTGGTTCATGGAGTGAGGTGGGGGTCCTGTTCACAGTCTGTTCAAGTAGCCACTTCAGTGCCTTCTGCCTCTTTAGAAAATGTGTGGTGTTTTTTTGCTTACCATCCCTTTCCTGACAAATTTTCCCAAAAAACTATGTGCAATCACTGAAAATCTAGATTTCTAAACTTTCTTTTCACACAATCATTTTCATTCCTGCTCACATTTCTTTGTTTACAGAATGTGCCACTGCAGTTGTACCTCCAACTGAATGAATGGTAAGGGGACTGTTTTTTTTTTTTGAAAGTTTTATTGCTCTTTGAACAGCGTATTCTAGAGCAGAGAATCCTTCATTTAGATACAAGGAATGCAAAAGACTTGGGGCAAAATATGTCAACAGTTAAGTCATCATAAAGCACCCACCACAACAGAGCAAAGTTAGATGCCTCTGGGGCTCTGGGGCAAAAGAGTCATGCTAGGATGTCTCCTCCCCCCACCTCAAAAAAAAAAAAAAATCATGAGAATTTTAAATAGTGAGGAACTTAGTCAGATGTCTTTTGCTTCAAAGAACCAAAGACTGAGATTGGAGACTTCTTCCAAAGGGATAAGCAGGAAGAAGGCAGAGGGAGAAGGGAATTTGACTTGAGCAAAACACCCAGATTCTGTACATTATTCAAACTGCGTTAAGTATTCCTGAGAAAATATATTTGTGGAACCAGTGATACGAATAAAAATAAGCATCACCTAGGGAAAATGAAACATTACCCTGTAGAATAATGAGACAGACAACAAATGCAAACAAAATTATTTGAATACCTCTTTCATCATACCGTTTCCATAGAGATCCATGGTAAAATCCCCTTGAAAGAACTTGTTAGGTTCAGATGAACCTTTGCTTAGAAATTCTGTGAAGGAGGCATAGAAAGGATTAAGCCAACAAAGCTACTGAGGAATATGTAGAAGTCTTTCTTCTTCATATTTGCTGTCCTAAGCTGGCAGTAAAACTGAAGACTGAAACATCAGAAAATAATGATACCATGTAGAAGCGAAACAGTTGATTTCTTTGCAACTGGAATCTGCATTTCTGCATGTAAATCTGAACAGTGTATTATGATTCTTTATGGTGTTTAATAGACTACAGTTGCTGAAAATAGACCCATATGCATTTTCAATCCTAATCCAATGCCTCTGGATTTATTTACGTTGCAGCACGGAAAAACTTGATGTGCGCTTAGGATACGATCTGTGCCAAGAAGAGCAGGAATTCTTGCAAAAAAGAAAGAGAGTGGTTGCCAGTGCCCTGAAAAGGGTTTTTCATCTGGAAAGAGATCTACATGGACACGAGGTCTGTGAGCTGGAATCCAAGCATGGGGTGTGGGCCTATTGAATTAGGATTGACGCAACTCCCCACAAACCTTCTAGTAGTTTTTACATGTTGATGACAAACCCATTGATTTGAATGGCAACATTACTGAAGTTCTCAGAGTGGCATATCCCATACTCATCTAAAATTTCAGCTCAGCTATTCAGGCCTTCGTATTCTTCAATATGTCAAATTCCCAAGGTCTTAATATATCTCTCTTCAAGGCCAGAGTTTCCAACAATGTGGTGCAGCGTGTTGACACAAAATGAGACATTGGTACATTTTGTGAGATGACAGACAACCAAGCAAACCCAAAATAAGTAGGAAAACAGGAGTATTTGAAATTGACTTCAATTGGAAATTTATGAAATCATTGTAATGTTCCTTCTTTAGCCTTACATATGTTTTCATTTTCCAAACACTTTTCACAAAAAGTGGAAATTCTTCAGGATGGAGAAAGAGCCCTTTGTAACAAATTCCAGCTGAAGTATGTTTTGTTGCCAAGATCCAGGGTGAAATTTAAAGTGAACATTTATATTCTTGATGTAATTTTATTTGTTGAATGGATGCTGTCCAAAGAATCATTTTTTTAAATTAGTATATACTTTTTTCTAAATCCTATTGATGACTTCCTTGAATCCATTCTTAATTACATTTACTGAAGTTTTATTATTTATAGTTATATCATTATCTGCTGTAAATAACTGCAATAAAGAGCAAAGGGAGCAAGGAGATTTAGAATCACTGCATATTCAAACTCATCCAAGCTTGGAGATTATGGGAACTCTCTGAGTATCTGGAGATTAATTAAAATAAGGTACTGGTAAAGGCTGTCTAAACACTGATTTAATTTCATTGTCCTCCAATGAAGCCTGAGGAGGAAGTTATAAGAGCTGTAATTAGACTTTTCCAAGTAGGCAAGTGAGTAACTTTTTGAAGATGATACTTATGTTTTGAGCAGGTCCCAGTAATAGCTGTTATGGCAACAGGCGGAGGCCTCAGAGCAATGTCAGCTATGTTTGGCCATCTCTTAGCTCTGCAGAAGCTAAATCTGTTGGACTGTGTTACCTATCTCACTGGGGCTTCTGGCTCAACATGGTGAGTAACAGAAGATGTGATTTATACTTGTAATGTCTGTGACACCACATTTCCACACAGTGAGTGATATGCATTTCTTTCAAAGTCTCACATTGTTAATAAGTGAACATAATTCCCTGGTAAAGCTATTACCATTGGCTCTCTAACATAACTTCTCTGCTTTGATGAGAGTGTGTGGGTAAATATAGTATTTCTTACTAAGAAACGGATGATTTTCTCACATTCCTGTTCTTTAGGACCCTAGCAGACCTGTATGAACATGCAGATTGGTCACAAAGGAGTCTGGAGGGGCCACTGAGGGCGGTAAAAGCACAGGTGACAAAATGCAAGCTCAACCTTATGTCTATGGAGCATCTGAAGTATTATCACAAGGAACTTGCTGAAAGGGCAAAAGCAGGACATGTCTCATCTTTTACAACACTGTGGTCACTTGTTCAGGAAATGTTCTTACATGGACGGGTATGTACCACACCACCAGGTATGTGGTCCTGCCACACATTTAGGAAATATCCACTCATTTGCTTTAGCATCTCCCACTTTGATTGCATGTTACAACGTGTGGAGCAAATCCAGAGTGACTGGTGCATCCCAGTATGACTTGTAATAATGGCAAAGGATCCTCTAGCCAAGACTTTCTGGAGTAGCTGATGGTTTGTCGATGCCTCTGAACTAAGGTGCCCAACAGATAATAATTTAAGTGGGCAAATATTCAGAAAGAACTGAATAACCTACCCCTGAAAAATCAAATCTTTTAATGTCTGTTTCTGTTTGGACACTTCAGAATTAGAATAAACTGTCCTCTTGTGATCATTAATCTGAGACTTTGTAAAGATCTGTGGGACACAGACAGTCAATGTACTTAGATATTAATGTACAGGTTAGTAGATATCCAAAAGACAACCATGAAGAAAGTTCAGAACAAGAAAGAAACAGTTTTTTAAAGGAGATGTGACTCACAGATTCCTCTGAGTAATAAAATATCTGTTGTCTATCAGTGCTCACGTAGATTGTGTCAGTGGTTTTAGCTTATGATCTTCCAGAGGTTCACAGTGATTTTTTTTATCCCTTTGATTAGCCAAGAAAGTACAAACTCACAGACCAGCGCAGGGCATTGGAGCATGGGCAAAACCCATTGCCTTTCTATGCAGTCCTCAATGTCAAAGAGGAAAAGTTCAGTACTTTCAAATTTAGAGGTAAGTATTCCAAGAGTTTCTTCTGACTCTTAGTAGGAACTAAAAGAGAATTTGTAGCGTGGCAGTGTGTGTATCTCAGGGGAATACAGGAGGATTGCCTCTGTTGCTTGCCCTGAGTCAAGATTCATCTTTTAATAAAATGTTTGTCTTTCTTGTAAACTGCTGGGTGTTGATTAGAAAAGGCAGATCTGCTGAAAAACACTCTCTGGCATAAAAAAGGCATTTCTGAGAGTGCGGGATGAAGTTCTAGTTTCGCCAAAGACATTTTGAGTGAGTGAAGGCAAATCATATGATTTTTTTCCGCTTCAGTTCCACATCTATGAAATGGCTGTGATCGTTCCTTTGTTTGTAGAGGTTCTGTGTAGTATAATTGTCAATCACCTAAAAGAAAATCTCTAGAGTGGAGTATGATTGCTATGTGGGTGTGATATCACCCCCTTTAAATAGACTATATTCAGCAAGAAATACTGAAGTGATCAGATACTGGAAAGAAAAAAGCATTTAATACTTAGGTTAGGCTTATGGCTATTGTTCCACCTTAATACCTATGCAGGGCAGTTTGAATCAGGAAACTGCATGGCCATGTCCGCACTGTGATGCTTTCTAATTCTGAACTGATGTGTCTTCAAGCTTCCTTGTTGTATCATGTGGACTGACATGTTTGGTTCAGTAGAGTTTTCATACTGGTCATTCCTTGCGGGTTGTATCACAGTTGTTTATTGTACATTTGATGACCTTGAGTTAGAGAGACAAGTGGGTTCCCAGAATCTTTATCTAGAATTATGAGTCTACATTTTTGATGCTAATGTTAGACTCTTTCTGAGGTTGGAAAAAGCTAGTGAGTGAATCATCTCTCAGTTCTTATGGAACTAGACAATGTAGTTTGCAGTACAAACTAGTGATAGCACTGAGCTGCTGAGACCAGCAAAGTTCATGAAACTTTCAGACAGCTGTATCCAAGGGGTAGGTTTTGTTTCCTTATTCTGTACGACAGTAAACATAGCATAGGCCAATTCTTTTGTAGAGTGGGCTGAGTTTTCTCCTTATGAAGTGGCCATACCAAAGTACGGAGCCTCCATTCGTTCAGAATATTTTGACAGTGAGTTCTTCATGGGAAGACGAGTGAAGAAGCTGCCAGAATCTCGGATCTGCTATCTGGAAGGTGACCTCTTACCTCTTACCACTCTACCTTTTGTTACTCTGCACTGCATGGTGAATGGTCTGGGAGTAGTTAGCCCTTGAGGAAGAACACTGAATTGTTTTCATTATTAAGCTTCAACTCTTCTACTTAAACTATGACATAACAAGGTCAATTCATATAGACCAACAATACATAGCGTTGATACTTGTAATTAAAAAAAATAATTAGTTGAAATAGTCAGCAGTTAATGTGTTGGTTCAGTATTTTTCCCATGTGATTTGACTTGCAGGTCTTTGGACAAACATCTTTACTAGGAATTTGCTGGATGGCTTGTACTGGTCCTCAAATGCAAATGAATTCTGGGAGCGATGGGCCAAAGATATGGTGGATATAGGTAAGAGTTTCAAAATCACTATTTGTTTTTGACCAGACCATGCCTTCTGTTAAGGAGATGAGTAAGGAAAACACACCACTGCAACTGTTTATGAATAATCTCTCAGATGTTCTCCCTAAACTGGTATGTGTTGTATTGCATTATTCTAGATCTTCCAGTATGATTTTCACCTGTCTCAGAATGATCACCTTATGATGTTTTCCTGTTACAGTTCTTTTTATTTTTAATTCCCAGAGGCACACTTCATGCTAGTTGCAAATGTTTTTCATTTAGAATTTATTTGTGATCAGTTAAATGACTCCTGTGACTACAAATGAGAAGGGTGGCTCTTGCTTTTAGACAAAAGTACAAAGAAAGCATGTAAAAGGCAAAAGGTGTGCTTGTTTTAAACAAAACCAAATATCTCTGTGTTTAAATGATCATGTACATACATTTTTCAACAGACTGCAGGAAATGTGGAGGGGAGAACAGCTAGCCAGCAGAAGTGACTAGGAGAACAGATTACATATGTTTTTTCTAATGATTCCTTTTCTATTTCAGAAAAACATTCTCCTGAGGAGGATACCACTATCATTGAACCTCCATCTTGTTTATCAGGGAAGTTGTATGAAATGTTTCAGGACATTATAACGAAGCGTCCACTACTGGGAAAGTCTCATAACTTCCTGAGAGGCTTAGAATTTCATAAGGATTATGTCCATCAGAGAAAATTTATTGAATGGAAAGGTAACTGCAACAAAGAGTTAGCTGCAGTGTGCAGGTAACATCTCAGATTGTTTTTTTTAGACTTTGGAAATCTCACGTTTAGAGATATTTGCTCGGGGTTTGGAAATCTGCTGAGATGGAACTATTTCACTGTGTCTGTTTCTTCAGAGTGACAGGTTAAAATGAACTAGTCCATGAGATACTCTTTCACTTCTTGACGAGATTTGTAATTTGAGGCACAGCATGCTCTTCTACAGGAAGTTTGTCATTCTGCATAGGTATAGTAGTCAGAAGATTCAGAGAAACGTGAATTCTTTTTGAGGTAAAAAAGCAGAGGTAACCCTGGAAACATAAGGCAACAGGTTATTGTGTTGGTCAGGTGAAGGAAAGGATTGGCTGCAAAAGTGTGGTTGCTATGTGTGTGGTATTAGATGATTTATTCACCTCTCCTTAACCCTTCAGAAGCAGAAATTTTGTTATTTCAACAAATCAACAATAGAAAGTTAGAGCCACATAGGTTTAGATCTATATTAAACAAAAAAAAAGTGTAGATGTGATGTATAAATTAAACATTAATTTTCTATGGCCTGTGCTCTGCAGGTGAACAAAGTGAAGTCATGGTTGTTTTACCTCAAAAACCATGAAACAGTCTGTGAAATGATATGCAGGTAATGGAACTGAGCTTTTGTGCACCATAAATCTTCCTGTAATCCAGTCCTCATTTATGCCTTGAGCAGGTAGGAGCGTGGGAGGATCTTACATTATTAATCTGATTTTAGCAAGGAAATGTGTGCTCCACTGAGTCTTTCCCTTTTGCAGTTTGTGTTTTGTCTCCTCTGTTCCATCTAAGTTCCAACACTTCTTTTTATGTCTGGCTGCCATTGCTACCTGAAGTTTGCTCACAGTGGCAAGAGGTGTGGAGCTTTTAGGGCCTGCAAAGTACTAAGTGCTTTTCAGAAATGATTGTCTAACGGTAGGTGAAGTCTCAGGAATACAGCTCTGTCTTAAATACTTCCCCAGAGCTCAGATTAACCAAAACATTAAAAAGATTCATTAAATGGCTCGTGCAAAGCTTAGTTTTGGTGGTGATAAATTTGAGAACTCATAGCAGGCAATCACAGTATTACATTTATGGTAGAGTTTGTGCTTCTGAGCGAATTCCTGAGGAAGGACTTCTTCAGAGTCCCTTTTTGAGTATGAAATGGAAGTAGAGACTCTGCCAAGGAAAAGCCTGATCTCTAATTCACTTATGAAGCCATGAATAAATGCTGCACAGCCATTGATAAGATACTGGATGTAGTAAAATTTCAACTTAAAATATTCACCAGGCCAAATAGAACTAAAAAGTACAATCTGTTTCTTCTTTGAGGAGGCAAGCAAATAACTCTCATTGCACCAGAATCTGTAAGTTCCCATCATCCATAAATGCTAAAAGAAGCCAATAATTTTGTAAAAATCTGACACTAAGGGAATGAAAAAAATATGAGTTATTACTTCAAGATGCTGTCAAATGTTCCAGGCTATGGAATGAGCTGGAATTATTCTGCACAGTCTAAATCAGCACTACAGAATGGGGCCAAGAAGGCAGAAAGATGTGAAGTATTTCTGCAATCAAGATTTTTTAAAAATGCCTAAGCACAGATGTTTGAAGGAATGAGGGGTCTGCTCTAGGCTTTGCTGCCTTGTTTTGTCAACTTGAAGGAGTCTCTTAAAACACTATTTTGATATTTATAGTCACAGCAAAAGGTTTCTTTTTCCATGAGACTAGAAATGGTAGCGGGCTTGCTGTCTTCAGGGTGGCTGGTGGGTTTCGGACAGAGAAAAGAGAATCTAGCTATCAGATACTGGCTCTAGATTTCAATATGTCAGTTTCTATAATTCACTTTTTGCTGCTTTTAAAGTTAATGTGAAATTTAATTAATTCAGGCTATACTTGAATGCTTTAAGCTGTTGGGAGAAAATGTTGTATGCGCAATCTGATATTTTTTCAACATGGCTAAGATAATTTAAATGAGAAGACACTGAAAGCAAGCTGAAGTCAGAGTTTTCACCTCGAGAGAGGAGTCTAAACCAGAAAATGCAGAAGTCAAAAAGGAGCAATGCAAACGAGCAGCAATGTACTGCATTTGTTAGATTTGTTGCTACGCTGTGAAATTGTTCTTGTTGTTTGCATTTTTTCCCAGTTCTTAGCAGGGGAAAAAAAAATCGGCTAAAGTCTGTATTCTGTGAAAAAACAATCCCAGAGCAGCTGTGAGGCCAGCGGAGTCTGTGTCTCAGCTGTCCTCTGCCTGGCTGCCTCACAGCCTGCCTTTGTGAGGCCACGTTTGTGGGGTCGCGTTATGGAGGGAGGTGAGCTTGGTCTTGATGACAAGGGGCTGCCTTTACTGTGTATCACAGCTCTTTTGACCAATGCACTGCTAACTATATTCATAATGTTTTTCAGACACCGTGCTGGACTCATTCCCTAACAGTCTGACACCGCTGCAGAAATATCTTTGCCTGATAGATGTTGGCTATTTCATTAACATGAGTGGTGCAGCACTTTTCAAGCCAGAGAGGAACGTAGATGTCATTATCTCACTTGATTATGGTTTAGGGAATGCTTTCAAGGTAAGAAAATCAATATGATCTGCTCCTTGCAGCCCTGGTCAAATTCTTCTTCTAAAGCCATAAGAGTTCATAGCCAAATTTATATCTGATACTCAAATTATACAATGACCAGCTACTCTAAAAGTCACTAATTGATAAAGGTGTAGAAGTGATCTTTACAGTACAAAGATTAGCTCCTGAGGCGAGTAATGGAGTTTGTTGGAGTTTTGAGGGAAAAGACTGAATGAAGCTCGATTGCTGTACATGTAGATATGTAGGTACCACACTTATATCGTTTTAACTACATATTTCAGAGGTTCTGAAGGGCCACTTGGGTGATCAGGAAAATTATTCCCCTTTATGTGCCTGTAGTGTGAGGGGGCATGAGAACTGATCAACGGGACAGAGTATGTGATCCTTTATTTATTAAAACTTTAAAGTAAATAGTTGTCCAAGTCTTGATCATATGCTCAAGAGCAAACCAGTCACTGTATCTTGGAGGAGGATGGAAGCTTCATTCAAGACCACAACAATATAGGCTGATAGGCCTAAAGATCTTAGGCTCCTTTCTCTGTATTGGATCGTGGCATTCACTTTCTAGGATTCCCTGGGTATTGCAGTAACAAGTGGTTGCTGAAGACAAGATCGTGACCTCCCATGCCCTGTCCTCATGACAAGTTCTAAGAGTGGGTTTTGCCATTCCTTCTAATAATTATAAAAAACTCAGTAGGGTGATGTGTCTTCTTACTTGTGGCATGTGGTGGCAGAAAGTAGGGTTATTCTGTGGCTACATTGGTCTACACCTAGATTGCAGCGTAATTCTAGGAACTGAATTAATTTGCCACAGTATTTCTGTGATACATCAGTAAACCTTGTCTTAGTACTTCCTTTAAGGCAATGATGTTCTGTATCCACAGCAATTAGAGATGACATACAAATATTGCAAGATACAAAAAATCCCATTCCCCAAAGTGGAGATAAGTGAAGAAGAGGCAAAGAACCCAAAGGAATGTTACGTGTTTGAAGATGAAGAGGACCCGAGAGCACCCATAGTAATTCATTTCCCCCTTGTGAATGACACATTTAAGGAATTCAAAGCACCTGGTAAGTTTAGTCTTTTTAGTTGAATTTGGGTTATTTGCCTTTCTACAGTATTGATCTTCTTCATCCTTCCTAACAATTTATGAGAGGGCACAGCCTGTGTGTGAGACTATCCCATCTTCTACCCATCAGGGTCATACATGCGCATCTGCCTCTATCACTGGGATATGAATGAGGATGTATCTGGGAAAAATTATGAACAGTGGCAACGGAGGTTAAGTAAAGCTCATTTTCTGATATGAGATTTACTACTTAATGCTTAGAGAGTATATGTGTTAACAGGTACTCCAACAAAATCATACTTAGAAACTGCAGACAAAGAGAAGGTGCCCAGCAGAGGGAACTGGGCTTGTTAGGTGGAAGCTGGAAATGGTCCAAATGGCTGTGCGCCATCAGGTGAGGCTGTTGAACAGAGGGTAGCTGATAAAACAAGTGAGTGTCTTAGGGGCACTCTATGTGAAAGATGGATGAGATTATGCAGAGCAACACAGCTGCTGCAGCTTCTCAATGCTCCAGGCATGAATGTGTGAGATGTGACGCTCACCTGCGTGTCTCTGAGCAGGCATTGATTCATCAGTCAAACTGTGAGCAGCTGATATGGGTGGTTGGGGGAGAAGGGTCCTTGGCAACCTGTTTGTGTGGATTTCAAGTTTAACAGTGGAGCTTTTCATTTCCAGATGGCTGAGAGACACCTTGTGGAATGTGGGTATTTATTTTTCCTGCTTTTAACTATTTAAATTCTAGAAAAGAGAAAGAATTGGCTTGTGAATTTCCCATTTACGATGCCCTTATAGACTGCACTTTTCTGTGCTTGAGGTGGATGCAGCTGTATCTGGATGTGGATAGCACAGATAATACGGCTCTCCAAATATCAGGAAGTTTAGCAAAGCAAAGCTTGGACCTTTTTAATACAGCCACTTCTATTGACAGCCTGGGCCCCACACCCTGAAGTCTTATTGCCATGAAAACACTCAGTTACATAAAAACCTGCTGTGTATCAAGCAAAGCTCACTGTGATGGCTTTTCTCTTCTTCCGCAGGGGTAAAGCGCAGTCTCTCAGAGATGGAAGAAGGCAAAGTAAATCTGGAAAACAACTGTTCACCCTATTACCTCATTAGGCTAATCTACTCTCCTGAAAATTTTGACAAACTTGTGAACCTGAGCAAGTACAACATCCTCAACAACAGAGACCTGCTCTTTCAGGCACTTCAGAATGCCGTAGAACGGAAAATAAGTAGCACAACTTGGAATCTCCCCAGCCACTCTGGAGCTGGATATGCCTAGGCTGGGTTTTCACTCTTTTCTTCACTGAAGGCTACGACAGTCACATTACAACGAACTCATAACAATCACAGTCACATTAGAATGCATCACAGTGTTCATTATTTGCAGGAAACCGAGGAAACCTGTACATTTCTCATCTTGCCTTGTTCAAGTTCCTAGCTTTCAAAAGGATTTATTTAACCTTCCTCCCCCAAGTTTTCAGACCACAAGAGCCTCACAGTGTAGTTTTACTTGATAAGAAATGAGAGTCCTGCTTAGCAGAGACCTTTCAAGAATTTTCCAATTCTGTAAAAAATGGTGGTGGTTATAGCAATAGCTCTTTACATGTGCCTGTTCCCTCAATACTGAGCCCATTATCAGTGCTTTTTGAATGACAGTTACAGACCAAGTCCTGGCCATTTGCACTCAGTAATGTCCAGATTTTCAGCTAGGCTGAGCAGCAAGAATTTGCACTGAATTGGTGGGCTCAGCCCTGAAGTCAGGCCAAAGAGTCATATATACCTGTGAACAAGAGCCAGTCTGCAATGTGGACTGTTACATTCTGTTTGGCTAATTCCCCTTGCTGATGTAGAAAGTATTCCTTTATTCAATTCCTCTGCAAATGTTTGGCACAGAAATGCTGCTCCAGACTGCCATGAAGGGGGCAGTTACATTTCAAGAAGAGAAGACATGAGAGTATGGTTCTTTCTTTCGAATTTTGGCTGGAGGAAAAATTCCACTTAAGGCATGAGTGATTATTTTCATTTATATGGGCAGTGCCTGTATGAATTAAAATGTCAAGAGCTTTTGATACAAACAACTCAGGGTGAATAGTTACCATAGACACAAGTAACTACATTTAATTCAAGAACGATGACCAAGACCTAAGCTAGTGCTTCTTATGGGTGCAAGCTGAATGCAGGATAAAATAATTAATGTAACAGAGTGCATAGTTACTGTATTTTCACAACCAGAAGATTTTTTTTCCCCTTTACAGTCTTTATCCCTAACATCACAGGCAAGGTATTTTTAGTAGGTGTTACATTAAAATAGAACACCAATTAAAAAAAGGAAATTCTTTTTCACACCTCTTTGCTGGAAGAAAATACTCAGAAAAGAATGATGCCTGTTTTTCATTTGCTTGGGATTATGGTGAGAGATATTGCCTTGACCTACGAGCTTGGAATATCTTTATGGTTCTCCACAGCATTAAAAAGATGGTAGAGAAGGATGCGGAGTACACAAAACATAAGTCAGAGAAGTTTCTAGGTTTCATAGCACTAATTTGCTTTCAGCATATTTAATCCAAACATAGGATGTTCACAGAGGCCCAGGAAACTCTTGCACATTTCTTCTGTGTTGGGAATGTACTTGATATCTAGAATGAGTTTTATACTTGAAATCAAAATTAAAGAAAGAGAAATGGGTCTGCCTATTTGGTGTATACATGCAGTATCCGAGCTCAGAGGGAGAGCACCCACAAAAAGTTTCATTGCCTGAACCCTGCTCCTACTAAATGCTGCAAGTAAAGGCAGTGAACAAGCCTCTGCACTACTCCTTGTATGGTGCTTATTGGGCTAAGGAGCACCATGAGAAGAAAGAATTAATCAATCAGATACGGCTGCAAGAAAGACAGCGAGGGATGTTTTGAGTTGACTTGAAAAGTAAGATGGCAGCAGGGGGGTATCTCAGAAAAGAAAGTCTTACCAGCAGGATCTGTGACCTTCATGTAGGAGAACATGTCCTGGTGCAGTGTGCCATGGTGCAGGCACACGCACACAGGAGCAGAGGCAGCTGTATGCCGTTTTACCTCATCTACCTAATTTTTACACGCTGCTAAAAAAACCCAACATTTTGTTCATGGGCTACCATGAGTGGTCCCTAACACCTGGGGATCTTTACAGCATGTAGCCAGCAGTGACACATCTTGAATGCACTGAGAAAACTGGGGCTCTGTGTGCTCCACCTACCAGTAACTGGGGTATGGTTTGTGCCTGCACAGTGCTGCTAATGCAGACAGAGATGCCCGCTAAAACGTGAAAGAAATGAGAAAAAACCAACAAACCCAGGGTGCCCAGATAACCCATGGGGGTCAGTGGAGAATAGCTTCTCTGAGGGACTGTTAAACCTTATGGTAGGGTGAAGGAGGTCAAGGTGGGGAGGGAGGTGGGAAAATATGGTGATGGTCCCTTTGCCAGGGAACTGTCACCCATGATCCTGCACTGGGCCAGGGCTGCTGGTTAATCTCACAACCAACACTCTGTGCTATGTGCCCCAGTGTCTCCTTGGAGTCCCATGTGGTACCCCTGTAGCCTTAAAAGACAATACCTAAGTTTTAAATGCTTTTTGTTGCATTTCAAAGCCTGTATTTATGTGAGGGCTGCATCACTGCCCACGAGAGGGAGGGGTTGGTTTCTTTTTTTTTGTTGTTGTGTGAAGCCGAGGGGGCATGTTGTTGGCCTGACAGTGTGGCAGAAGGCCCTGGAGGGTGTTTGTGAGGGTAAAGTGTGGCAATACAGGGACTTGGTAGGCTCACCCATAGCTTGCTGGGGGAGTGGTGGCTGGCACGTGCTGTCGCCTCACTACAGCTGGGTTGCGTTTTAGGACATGCTCAGTCAAACAGCCTGAACCCACAAAACCAGAAAGTGTACTTACAGTGAGTGATGTGCAGATGGCTTGTGCTCAGGTCTGCTCCTTGGTCCTGTTCTTCTTTCTGGTGGACACAAGTGTAAAGGAGAGGACCACTGAAATGTTTTGTGCTTGTTCCTCATCCCCAGGCACGTGGCTTGCTTATAGACAGGTCCATGCCTGCCATTGCGGAGTTATGTTTGTTTAACTGTTGAAGACGAATTCATGCCTGCAACATGCCCATCCGAAATGCACCCCAGGTCACAGCTCTCAGATGAACATTCAGCTGGAAAACCCCCAGAAACAGAGCTTGCTATCTGCTGCCGAACACAGAGGAAAAAATGTTTGTTCTTAAAACTCTTATCTATTCTGTATAGAAATTGCTTATATCCTTTAACTGCTTAATAATACAACCATTAAAACATAATGTTGCAAAAGAGCACCAGATCCCTGGCAGTTTTTATGCACTTACTTCTTAAGCATGAGACTAAACTCCTCGTGGTAGCACCAGCACTGCTGCTGCTGAGTGCTTTGTAGGGCATTTACTACTTTCAAGATGGGGAGGAAAAATCAGAGAGGTGTTCTGGCTTACAGAGGCACTGAGAGGCTGGAGAAGAGTGGAAATACGCACTCCTGTGGCAAATCACCCCTCCTGAGCAGAATGGCATAGGCTGGGTAGGAACACAGCTGTACTGAGCCGCAGCCTGGACACTGCACTATTTTGCTCTGAGTGATTAAATGTGTACAGAAGCCTGCCTTTTACTGAGCTTTAATATTATCAATTAATTAAACAATGAATTTAAAATAATAGAATCATGGAATGGTTTGGGTTGGAAGGGACCTTTAAGATCATCTGTTATTTCCAACCCCCCTGCTGTAGGCAGGGACACTTCCCACTAGACCAGGTTGCTCAAAGCCCCATCCAGCCTGGCCTTGAATGCTTCCAGGGAGGGGGCATCCACAACCTTGCTGGGCAACCTGTTCCAGTATCTCACTACCCTCACAGTAAAGAATGTCTTCCTAATATTTAGTCTAAATCCCTCTTCCAGTTTAAAGCCATTTCCCCTTGTCCTGTTGCCACATGCCCTATAAAATGTATAAAAATAACCACAGTAAGTTTTATAAAAAAATTTTTTTTAGATGTGTAGAAACAGCTGAAGATCAACTCTAAGTGAAAATGCACCCCTTTTCGTTACTGTGTTTTTTGTGACAGAAAACGGCTCCAGGAGACGCACAGCAACAGAGAGAGCCAAACTAGCCAAGAAGCATGGTGATTAGCTCACCTTACTGGCTGCGATTGGAATCAGTCACAGCACGAATTTAAACTCAAGGTGCTGCATGCACACTGAAAGCATTTACATAAATCTGGGGCCGTGCACTCTCTGTCCCTCCCTCTGGAAAGTTAGTCGAGACAAAGGAGAGCAAGAACCATGCTTCAGAATGGCTAAAACAGGAGCCTTACCTGAGGAGCTAAGGACTCGAAGCTTTAGCTTTCACTTCACAAGGAAAAGCCTTACCCATTGTACTGTCCTGGGTGAAAAATAACACATTTCTCCCCTGCTTATGCTAGGTTTTCTTGAAGGGCTCAGAAACAGAGATGAGTAGGGGGGAAATAAGGCCCCAACAAAGTGTTACTCTTCATGATTGCACCATACCTTAACAAGTGGGGCCCCAGCTCTGGCAGCCCCACCTGGTGCTGCAGGGCTCTGTGGGGTGCGTCCGATGGTGCCTGGCTAAGTCCAGCACAGCAGGGCTGGCATCGGTACCTCAGGTGACCCAGCTCATCCACAGGCACTTCTGAGTGTGCAGAGATATTCTTCCCCTCTGGATCTGCTGACTGACTGGTTAAAAAAGCTGTTTCAGAACAAGAAAGCTAAAACTTAACTCTCCGCAAGCCCATTGCAGGGGGTGAACCTCTGGACAAGAGAGCACTTGGTATCCAGGCAAAAACTCATGCCCTGCTTCTATTGCAGGCCTGCCACTTCCCTATGTTATTTATTATACCTCTTAGCTGTAAGTACATGAAGATGAAACTTGCAGCTGAGTCACCTTATTGCATATCCAGGCAGAGGCACAGAGGAAGAAAACTGAAAGCCACCAGCAGTCCCATGCCAGAGGCCATTATTCCAAGCTTGGACTTCTCCTGAGGAGCTCTGGCAGTCACATCTTTGCTCCGGGCAAGAGTACATTTTTAAAAGTGTACTGATTGTGTTCTATCTATCTCAAGGAGAAAGGAGGAATTTGCTGCCCACAGCTGCTAAGTATTTCCAGGTACAGCACGCTACTAGCGCACCATTCAGTGAAAAACGGTCTGGGACTCTCAGCAGTCCTGGTGTATCTGCACATTGGTTTATTGGTGGCAAAAGGGGTGGTGGAAGGAAAAACTAACTGTCTTTTCAGGTCCAGATCTCCCATTCCCAGAACAACCAAACCTGTGTAACACAGTGTGTAAGCAATTGATCATGTTAACTGAGCCAGCAGCTCTTGGCTTTCCTAAGGTACCATCCTACGTACCCATTTTCTTAATCTTAATGCCCATATATTCTATTCAAAGCTGCAAGGTACTTTGGGCAATGAATGAGTTTACTTTTCTGCTTCAAGCGTTCACTACCAATTAATTGGTACACGTAATAAAAGTAGCATAAAATTGTAACTCCACGCAATGATAAACTACTAACCAGTGCATGCTGTGGAATGACAAATCCATGGAGAACTTTGAATGAGTCAGGGGAATATGAAAGCAGCAGTTTTAGTAATGGCAATGACATTGTCAACAAAATATATATATATCTAATCCGCATTCATGGGATATAAACCAGTTCCTGAAAGTAAAAGAGTTATTTGCAGGAGGAAAAAAGGAGAGAAGTATCAAAGGATGGAGCAAAATCAGGTTAAGATTGGAAAGCCAAACCAATCCTTGTGCCTCAGATAACTACATGACATTTTTTTTCAGTTTGTTCCTATCTGGTTCCTGGCAGTCAGTGCTGACAGAAGACATATGGACAAAACAGGACTGGTGATTTTATCTTCAGTGTTCCTTTCCTTCCAGTACATCTGCAGGGAGGACCTCCTACGTGCTGACATACATCACGGTATGTTTCTCTTCACACCCTCGTTGGGACGTCTGGAAGGAAAGCTTCTCTGGGATAAAGAATGTTGAAATATCTCGCATGCATCTCAGTTTAAGAGCCACAGCTATTGTTGCCAGATACTAGCAGATTATTGAGCAACAGCAGCCTATACCTTGCAGAAAGTGATGGCTTGTGCCTCCTAAGCTGCCGCCTCACTGTGCTTTGAAGTGCCAGGACTTAAGCCAGCAGGTAAAGGCATGGGACTTGAAATGTAGTTTTTATAGGGATGAGGAAATGAGGTGGATGGAGTCCTCCTTTGATATCACATGCACCTGAGGCTTCTGCTTTGGGATGTCAGAGTTGGTAAAAGCACAAGGACTGAGCAATCCAGCTGGTGAAATCAGTGAGCTACTGTATATATCCTATTAGGAAAAACACTACACCATACTGTGCTTTAAAATATTGCCCTATAATTACTAATAAGCCCCAGCTTACCTGTGGGTGTAGATGCCACTTATTCTTCAATTAACATACAATAATGGCAAGCTTCCATATCACAATCTACTTTTTTTCAAGCCCTCCCATGCCTTTGGCAAATGACAAAATATATAATTGCCTCTCTATTTGATCATTATAGTGGTAAATGCAACACTGAAACAATTGCAGAAATGAATGTTGAAAATATTGACTATTTATAGCATAGCAGAATAATTTTGCAAATGTGCCTTTTTCTTAGTAAAAAGTCATGCTTGCTAACTAACAACATTACATCCTACCTGGACGTGATGATCATTTCCATTTTCAGCTGTTCAAAACAATTTATAGAATTGCATAAAGTGCAGTGGTATGCTTGCAGGTGCAGAAAGAGAGGTTTATGTGCAATAATTTAATCCCATGGCATTTTGCGTTTCTAATGTGTGAAGGTTGAATGCCTTCCGTAGAAGAGTCTGGCAAACCCTGAAAAGTTCATTTCATTATGAAAGAAGTGCTCTTTCAGTTGCCTTTTTCCTGGGAGAGACACATAGGTGGCTGCCAAGGGATTTTCTCATATCATAGAGCGAGACTAATGTTTATGTTCAGTTGCCATGACTTTGAAGAGTGACACTCAGAGGACCAGACAACTAAAGCTGTCCTAACTGTGCACCGCCCAATGGGTTCCTTACATCAATGCCTCAAGACAACATTTAGGGCATTAAAACATTTTAAGACGAGACAAATCTTTATGTGCAATTATGTTTCATCTATGGAGATTGGTGATCAGGTTGCAGATCTTAAGTCAGATCTCATCTAAAACCACGGTAATGCAATTTGGCGTGACTGATGAGCCCTGGGAGGGAGGCACATCATTTGTCAATATCAAGCTCCAACAATTTAAAACTGGAGTCTCCTATAGGCCTGCAGCAATGGACACTTGAGTTGTTGCTGTATGATTTCTGAAAACAGTGACAAATCTTTTCTGAAAAATGCTCCATTGTGGCTGCATGATCATTTCTTTCAGTATACGCATATGACTTATCATCTTTTTTCCAACACATGGTACTGTGAAAGGAAAGAGGGTATTTTATCCAGAAAATTGCCTCAGACCATGTTTGTTTGTTTGTTTGTTTGTTTGTTTTTGATTCTCCACCTTTACACCAGTCTGTACATCTTCTTTAGCCAGCATCAGAGGACTAGTGTGGGTCCTTGTCTTTACATCCCTGGTCCTCAGTCTCAGCCACTGAACAAAGACTGCTAAATACAGCTTTGCTGCTTGTTCCAGTGAGAGGGTGGATGGGCACATTTCCATCTTGCAGTCATTTCATGTGAGCTGTCTGGATTAAAGTTCCCTCTCCTTTTCCATTAAATGACTTGGAGTAGATATTACTTAGGTGATAGGGTGAATGACAAAGTTGTATCCACAGAAGTATCCCAGATGTAGTTCTTTTTAATTATATTTAATGACTTTACCAGATTTAATGCCTAATTAAAATAAGTTCCAAAGGTAGTGATTAATTAAGTTATGAATACATTTGCAGAGGTTAGGATACAGAGGTGAAGGGTCTGTTTTTCATTGAAGCAAATGTTATTTTTCTCTTCCTGCTTCTAGTAGAGATGGAGGCAGTTCTGTGTTACTACCACGTTGTTCTAGGTTCAGAGTGGTGATGGAGGCTTGGGTCACTGCAGTCCCATCTTCCTTTAAATTTCTGAAAAATACTGCAGATTCCTTCTCTGGTTTGATTCTGAAAGATGGTGTTCTCCTATGAACAACAGTCATCACCAGAAAATCAGGGACAATCTGGATGAGTTTAAGTCATTGTGTATATTCAAAGAACTTCTTAGGCATCTATCTCAGCAGCAAAAAAAATCAACCTTGCAGAGGGATTAGGGTTTCACATCACAGCCCAGAAGATTTTTACAGCCTCTAAATGCAACATAAACTAATTTACTCTACAGGCCGAATTTCCTAATTTGGCTCCAGCTGTGTTTTCAGTGTCTGTGTTTGGATTCTCAAAATGGTCCGTGATTGAAGTATTCAAACAGTGCAATTTCAGGCAACTGATTTGGTTCCTTACTATAAGAGTCTGGGTTCCTTTCAGACCCCGCTGGAGAGAATATTCAGAGGAAAAATCCAAGGCTTCTAGTTTAGATTCTTGCTCTGGTTTCCTCATCTATTGGAACACATTTGTCTCCACTGAGCATATAGGTAATCCAATTTTCAGATCACATACTTCATTTCAATAACTTTAGTGACTAAAATAAGTGATAAAAGAATTCCGCTGGGATTCCCAGTTTTAAATTGTTGGCCACAGACAGGATATAGCTGACTTCATTGAAGCCCAGTTTTGAAAACTGGCTGTAGCACATCATAAATGACAAAGTGAACTGAGGCAGAGTCCTACTCAAGAATACTGTATTCTACTGGATTAGCAACAGGGAAGCAGGATGTTTGGATCTCAGGGCAATCTAGGTAGGTGACTCCTAACTAAGCACAAACAGTGGTGGTGTCTGTTCAGCACTGCAGCACAGAATCCCCTACCTTAGGAGTGTACTTTTGCTGGTTAGTCGTTCAGCAGAGTCTCTGTCCCACAGACTTGTCTGGGAGTTCTCAGTGCTTGGAGTGAAAGGCCTCACCATCACTGTAGAATCTGGTCTGTTTCTATGTCCTACATAGTCAAAGAACACAGATATAACATAGTAGTGAAGTATTATTAGAGGCAGAACTTGGGGTCTGTAACCAATCCTCGGTCCATGCCAGTTTTCCCTGAAACTCATTATAATTGTGGCCCTGGCTTCCTTTCCAGTATGCCATTGCCTAGTGGATTTAGAGGAAAAACTGTTGATCAGGATCCAAAGCAACCTTTTACTGAAATGATGGATATGGCTGTTGGGTAATATGCTTCTTTGGGAATAACCTGATGCTGGCTGCAGTACAACTGAAAGGCTGCTTTGCATGTCACCCCAGGGCACTCTCCTGCCAGGTTACTACCTTGAAAGGTAGCAGGTAACTTGTGTACTGTTGTCTAATGGAGACAGAAAGGAAGGCTTAAAATGCCCCATTCTAAGGACAGTCTCTCATTCTCTTCTCTTTCTCTCACCATCGCTTACTAAAACACAATTCTCAAATGAAGAAAATGAGAACATACCTATATTATTCTGTAGCGACTGCAACCAGTTCTCCATCAGCATCGGAGAAGGTGCTGAAAAGAAATACTCTGCCCCATCTCTCAGTCTGTGAAAAGGGATAGGAGAGGGAACATTCTAGTTAGTCTTACCTTTGACTGAGGTAAGCACTTTAAGACACTGAAGTTATGCCTCCTGTGGTCTTAGGTGACTACAGGCAAATACAACAAGACAGGATAGCTATGTAGATTTTTATTAGCACACCTCTCTGTAAGACTTACCGTAACATGAAGGTGTTCTCTTTCCTGATGTAGTTTGTCAGCCTCTCACATTTGGCACCAACAATGCTGAGGGATGGGAGTGTGGATATATTCTGAAGGAGGACAAAATCATGACAAAATCGTAACAAAATATCTGTTGTGTCTAGGATTCAATTCTATACCAACACGTAGGCTGACTACACACCCATAGTATCTTTTTCAAGTATCTTTTTTCAAGTATCTGCTTCTAATTTTATGATCAAGCTCAACGAATAGGAAGAACCATAAAGGGACAATGGACACGTTATATCTTGAAGGCAGATACTTGAATCAGATACTTCATTTAAAGACCATTTGAAAACTTACGAAATCTTATGAAAACTTATGAAACTATTCGGTCTTGTAGTTGGTAACATTGAACATTGAACAATTGTAGGATTTGACAAAACCAACATTTGAAAGAGAACTGCTAGCCCCAAAAATGAAGCAAATCTAACACACAGAACGAAATTACCTTAGATGCTTCTTGTTCATCATTGTAGAAATCAAGCTTTAGTCCATCAAGTTTTACATAAAAGGATTTCCAAGACCTTGAGCCTGGCTATAAGAAAAATAATAATAAAATCCAATGATTAGCTATATCTTTAATTTCAGTAGTGAAATCTTTTTTGGGCAGCTTCCACAGTAAGCCAGGAGGTGTCCAGATTATAATCACAGAAGTTCTCTTTGTCATGATTACCTCCGATAAAAACAGACCCTGTTGTAGTTACTGTTGTGATGATTCAGTAAAGGGTTCTGTGAATCAGGACCCAACAAATGATGTAATACAGCTCAAGGAAGTTCTACACCATGTTGTAGTCAGCAATAACTTTGAGAGATGTGTTATTAAAGGTTGGTCTACTTTTGGACACTAACAGGCTCACTTCATTTTCCTAACTGGAACCAGGCTGTGCCTGCTGGTCACGGTCTAGTTTGGGTAAATATGTTGTTTCACTCTGACACAGTTGCCAAATTTTAGTTCATTTCCTAGACTATCACCTGCAGAATGCTACTGAACACTATGCAAAAGCAACTGCTATTTCCTACCCCAACTGTGCACCAGTGAAAGGTCAGTCTAGTGTCTTGAGAATCTTCCAAATTCCAAAGCTCCTATTATATGTATGTATTCTTATTTTGTTTTATCCGTTAATCACAGTAAATCAAGTTGGCTAATTTGGTGATTCAGAGAAAAGGAAGGAAAACATGCTGAGAAAGATATGTCATAGTTTTTCAGTAGGATGGAAGTTCAGTATCAGAGCAGACTAAATTTGGTGTATCCAAAGGAGATTTCATTTCCAGATGATGAAATCCATACCAGCTGCAATTCTTAAGAGAGATATTTCAAGTTAAAAAGTGTCAGAGGAAATATTCTATGGGACAAACAATCCAAGGCTACTTGCTTACATGCAATACCTCAGTAAACAGTCAGATGTCTACAGACTGGTGGTAAATATTAGGAAACTTCCTGTCCTGTTATGATCATTATCTTACTGATCTATTTTTCCTTCCCAGAATAAGAATTCTGATTTCAGTCTCATTCAACTCTGGATTAAACAAAGCACAACTTCCAAAAATGAACTGAAACCTTTTCCTCTCCTAGTAAAGCTAGAAGCTTCAACCATTGAAAGCATGGGAGTGGGAGCTTCCTCTGCCAACAAACCATCACATGCTGATACAGGATCATGACACTTGTTGAAGGGGAGCATAATCAGTACATTCAAGTTTCTGGTTTATCATGGATAGACAGATCCTGTTTTGCATGACTCCTATGACAGGCACAATGTCATTGTCTCTGTTAAGGACTGGATCAGGTACTGGTGAAATCAGTGGACACTTCTTTAGCAGTAACCAATTTAAACCTACAGTCCTGCTCTCCTCTCCAGCATGTTTTTATCCTGAAGAAGTCTGAACTGATCTGGACTGTAACTCAAGGAAAGGTGAATTAACCCAGAGTGGAGGCATTTTTTTCTACCTGTTGTCGTCCTGGAAGAAGCTGGTCTCTCTTTTCTAGGAACCCCTCCATATGCTGGAGACTTGCAGAAACCTGAGACAAGAACATTGCTGTTAAACTTTTTAAAAAGCCCTTAAAGATATTGCAATTTTTGAAGCTATTTCTGGGTAAATTCCACACAGAGAGATTGGTATCTGCTGACTCTAACCTTTTTGTTCACAGTGTAGCCAGAAATCCTTTCTAGTTTGTAATCACATCTCTGATTTGCTGCTTATGTGAAGAGAATTCATATGCTCCTAGAACAATATGCTCCGGGAATTTATCACAGTTTATTATGAAATTAATGTTTCCTTTTGAAATCCAATCATTTGCTTACCTGGAACAGCAAGCTGGCTTTCAACCTGGATTATTACATGGAGGTCCTGGACCTCTCTTACTTGGTTGACCAAGTTTGGAGGTCGACCACCATTTGGAGGTGTAAATTAGCATTATTATTCAGAATAAAGGGTATTGTCATACTGTTTACAAGGGACAGAGACTACATCCTTACAATACAAGTGCTCTGTTTATTTGACATCCAAACATTACGTGATCAAGAGCTATTCAGTGTTTTGACTGTGATTGCATGATTAATAAAAAATCCATTACAGAAAAGTAAATTTTATTACTTTGAATATTATTTTGATATTAATAAATACAATTTACAACTTAAATTGCCAAAGTGTTAATTACACCCCTGCAATAATGCTGAGTTACACCAATGTGTAGTGTTGCACTTCGGTATGTGAGAAACACATTCCTCTTTTAAAGTGCAAAGGGGAAGGGAGCAACTTTTACCCATCTATGAGTTAACAGTGAATTTCCTGCCTGGGTGAGCAACTAGGAGCTTCTGGTTCTAGACTTTGCACCAGCTGATCAGCTTTGGGCAAAGGTCCTCCTTCTCTGTAACTTCTAAACTCGGTGGGCACTAAGCATGGAGATGCTTATGGAAAGGCAAGATGTCATGAATAAATCAGCAGCTTTGTCTCTTTCTGAGGTAGCACCTTCTGGCTCTTGTTAAGTGTTCTGCTGAATGTCCAGCAGTATGAATAGCCTCTAATTTGGGAATGAAAATGAGAAACCAATGCAGGTGTCAAGCCCTAAGCTATAAAGCTGAACATATATAGCTATATAAGCTAAGCAGATATGAACAGCGTATCTGATTTGTAATGTTCTTGGAAAGCGTATTGATTGCAAAGGACTTTCTTGCAGAATTTTCTGTATTTCATTATTTGAACTAGCACAGGTTAGCAGTTTTGTGAGGAGAGTCAAGAATCCCTGGGACTTACCAAGGATGTGGTCTCCAATGACTCCTGTGAGGACCTGGTAAGCAGTAAATCTGGTGATTTATCTAAAGACTTCTGGTCAGGCTTAAGTGGTGTTGCCACTAATTTTGTTTGCGGGTTGGAGAAGGAGGAGCTTTCAGCACTTTTTTCTTGAGGTGATAAAAGGTCCGTGGCATATGATTCTGAGAAATTGCTGCTGTGTTGCAGGCTTATGGGAGTAGGAGACAAAGGAGAGGTTAAAGAACTGTGATGTGCCAAAGATGCAGCTTGTGGGCCCACTGTCTTTGGTGTAGGTGGAGTGATAATCTCACTGAGTCTCCTCTCAGGTTTCATTTCTTCAGTTTTTTTGCTGCTCACCACCTCAGGGACTTTCCCAGAAGCAAACTGTTGGAATGCCACTGCAGGCTTTTCAACTGGGGAGAAAATTGTTTCAAGTGGAGTCCAGGACAGGAGTGGTGGTTGCACAGATTGCAGTGGCTTTGTGTTCCTTATCTCTATCACTTTTGGTGGTGGATTCCTTTTGTCAGATGATTTTCTTTTCAGAGAAGGAACCCGTACAATTTTGCCTTTATCCTTCTGCTCACTTTCTTCTGCATCTGTCTGTTTCAGAAGATTCATCTCCCTCTGTAGGACATAAGTATTACATTTTTGAAATTACCTGTGTAAGTAAGTGCACTCATAGGTACTTTCCAGAGAAGCTTTTATTTTAAGCAAGAATGTTTTTCAAATGCACTCTCTCCTGGCACTAAATTTTAAGGACTATACCTTCACTGGCATTCTAACCGTTAGAACTAAATTTATTTGCCATACCCTGAGCTAGAGATTTTAATAATCTCTAGACCTTGTCTGAGACTTTAATAACCTCTAGAGAAACTGTGCCACTGCTTCTCTAAGTTTGCTGTAGAAGCAATGAGGATTCTTACATGGAATGACTGGCTCCAGATATCTAAGATTCCATATCATCCTGTCTCAGATACAGCTCATCAGCCCTCTACCTCTCACCTTAGTTTTCCTGCTGAGCTGAGCAAATTTCTCCTCCTGAGCTGCAAGCATGTTCTCAAAGTCACGATGTTTCTTCAGTAGTTCCTCTACTTCAGACACAGAATCCTGAGTGGAAAAAATGAACAGATACAGAAGTCGAAACTCAAGTCTATTGGAAAAGATTAAGCCTGAGATTTTCATCTACACCCATTCCATTTAGGCAAATGGAATTGCCTTTTTTTTTAAAAAAAAAAAAAAAAAAAAAAAAAACAAAAAAAAAAAACAGCTTGCAGTCTGACAGCTGTATGTGAGAAAAAGAACTCAATAAACCACCTTCTTTTTTCCACTGAAGCCAAGTGGTATCATGGCTTTCAACTGTAACTGTTTACATACAGATCAAGTACTTGGATTTTAGTTTGAGCTAGACACACTTTGTTTTTCCCTACCCTAGTAACAACATGCATCTTAAACCTCTGCTTTGCTCTCTCCTTGTGTTGGAATATCTCGGTTTATGACAGTGTTTTCCCATCTTCAGAACGATCAAATGATAATCATCAAATAGATATATATATATATATGGATGCTGGTCTTTAAATAAAAACTTGCACACTATCAGCCATCTGTGCAAAATATTCTACTGCCCCAACAGGAGGTGGAGAATTATTTTTCCTTTCAAAGCAGGTTCTCTCCGTGACAGGGAAGGTAGTACCATCTGCAAGATATCTTACTATGTGAAAAAGAAATGGGATGCAATTCTTCCCGGTCTTCTACCAACCCCTGGAAGCCACCACCTCCTGAAACTCACCATCATGTAAACTGCAGTGCCTGGCTCAGGTTCCCTTCTGTAACAGCACCAAAATCCTGCCCCCTGTAATCTCAAGGCTGCATTACTCTTTAGATTGGTTTAATTTCAGAGTTGAGCTAGTATATGCTCCTAGTAGTCAGTATGTGCTAGGAGGCATTTCAACACTGTAGTGCTGTCCTTACTCACCCCATAGCTAGGGTCTGAAAGAAAGCTCTCCTTGGCAGCCAGCCATGCTTCTGCTTGTTCTAGCTCTCTGCGGAGCAATTGGATCTCCCAGTTTTCTTCATACAACTCTTTCCTCACGTTCCAGCTCTCCTTTACTTTCTTCATCAGCTCTGACAGCTCTAGCAGTTTTTCTTCAATCTAAAAAAAGAACATTGCAATGCCATGAGGTAAAAGATTCAATTGGACTTTCATTTGACAGCCAACTAGCAGATAATTTAGCCTCAAGATCTGGAAGATGACCTCTAGATAATTTTATGGTGTTAACATAGTTTAGAAAGAAAATCTGAGTCCTCATTTTTTCTTAATTGAGTTCATTTAGCTTACACGCTGCATAATTATGTATTGTAATTGGACGCATTTTCCTGTATGACCAATATTCTACTCTATGTTTTCCCATGATGAAACTTTATGCCAGGGAATTTGTATTCTAGAACTAGCGAGAAACTGGATAACTCAACAAATCCATCCATTTATGACATCATAACAATCGAGAGTCTTCAATTCTAGAAAGTTGTCTGATTCCATCTACAACAGAAGTAACGTAATGTTGCATACAACCCAAAATGTTTTACTATGATTTCTTGATCTACTGATGGCATCAAGACAAGCTTACAATCACTACCAATGTCAAAGTTTAAAGGTACATAGAGAACCAGATCACAGAAATTTTAACCTTCTTGCCCCTTTGGCTTTATAAAATTTCTGAAGAATTATATATTTTCAGAGACCTCACCCCACCCTATAGCTGACTGCTATATGTAATGTATTTTATTCTAGTTTTTGTGTAGTTAGATGCCAAAATCTGATGTGGCTTATCTTTTCTGTGGAATGGCATTACCTATTTCCCCACATAGTCAGTGACTATTCTATTATGGCTAGTCTCAAAATCAGTTTTTCAAGAAAGGAGGAAGAATTTTGAAACGTTTTTTTCTTTGCCACATGTCACGTAAAGTCTGTAGCTTTTAATAGTAGAGAAATGCTTGCTGTTGTCCCTTTTAGTTTTTCTGTTTTGAAAAATAGGCTAAGCTGCAAACCCTGCCTATTTAATATGACTTCTTTGATCGGTCTCATTTGTAAAATATTTAACTTATCAGCATACCTCCTCAGACATGAAATGTCCATTCCTCATCAGGTCATCTCCTGCCCGCTGTATTTCTTCATATTTTAGCCACTGCTTCTCTATCTCACGCTTGTATTCCTCATGACGTTTGATAAGCAGTTCAGCTCCCAGGACATCATTTGCTAGTTCCTCAGATATCACTAGTGCATGCATCTCATTGGCCCATGTCCTACAAAAGAAGAGTAAAAATGGTAAAAATTGAAGGAATATGAGCCTCATTTGCTTCAACTAACATAAACACATGCTTCTTGATTTACCTAAGCTCTGGATCTATCCCTTATCATAGTAAATGCCCAATAGTCAGTGGTAACCACTTCACTGTCTTTGGATTTCTACTCCTGTCATGACTTAACTCTTTCATTAATCACAGTGAATTAAAATTTCCCATATTTCTTCTTTGAGAAATGCTAACTAAAAAAAATATTCTGAGAAATATGTATCATTTCTGATGAAAATTACACTAAAATGATAAAATGTAGTATTTTAATATTGGTCTGCCACTTCAAGTATAGAAGTGGCATTCCATTAGTTATTTCAGTTTTTACGCTAGACCTATACTCACACATACTTACAAAGGTTAATTTAAACAATTTAACTCAACCTTTAAAAGGTATGCTTTATAGATGCTTTTAACATTCAGTTTCATTCTAATTCAGATATAAATAGAAAAAAAAAGTAATTTCCCAGCAACTGAGTTCTTGCAAAAAATTGACACCTCATGAAAATGGACAGAACAGTATGTGCATATGGGCAGTATGATTAAATAAATGTGGGCAAAACACTTTCAGTACTTGAACAAGTGCTAACCAATTCTAGAAGGTTATCTTTAATATAGACGCTTTCGTTCTAAGAAAAGCAAGCTCTGATGTCTGCATAGGTATATAAATTACTTGAATACGTAGCAGATCTCCCACTTTCCAGACAAATCAAAGGTGTATCTTATTGAAATTAAGACTATTCAGAGTGACTTGATTCTCCAAAATGTCTAGGAAATAGGCTAAAAGTATGGGCTTGTCATGCACACTGTGCTGAAGTGGAGTGACATGGTCACCTCTTATGGTGTGACCAATTCCAAGAAGTGCTGTTGAGAAGATGCTGTGTATTACCATTCAAAGAAATTTGCAAGCAAGTTGCAGAACACCTAGAACAGGGGTCAAATAACCAAAGGCATAATTTAGAAAATCCTATATGGGGAAGACCAGAAATAAGGTCCGCAGCCAAACTCAAGCAGCCAACACATACATTAGCTCCCTGCAGTCATTGAAGTAGAGCTGGACTTGTTCTGCCTGGCTCAGTCTCGCCTTTCTCTCCAGAAACTTCTTATCCAGGTTTCTCCAGCACTCATCCACATCTGTGAGTCTCTCCATGATGTTTTCCTTGAGTTGTGGGTATGTGCGGCTGAGGTGCCAGGCTTCTCCTCGAATCCGTTCCAGCTCTTTCATAATGGCTCCTAGATCTCTCTGGAACAAAGACAGAATGGATTGTAAGACAAAGTCCCTACTTACATCTGTCAAAAGCAAATTTTAAAAATGGTGCATATCTTTTCTATCCACTGGCTGCGAAGAGGCTGGAAACATAACTCTGTACAGGTTTTTCCTCTTAGTATTCTTCTAGTGCCTTGTAACATTCATCAAACATCAAAAAATCTTTACATGTGACACGCTGCTTATTTTGGAAACTACAGAGCTGAGGTCTCCTCTTGCACTTCAAATGACAACTTTGCAATTATAACAACAGTTTGGAATAAGCTTTAGGAAAGAAGTTTATCCTGAGAAGCAAAAGTAGTAATAATTTGATATCACAAAGGTAAAACTGGGAGGAAAAGACCCCTTCCATGAAGCACAAAGGATATTTCAGAGTGGAATAAATTTATCTTTTGTTCTGCCAACAAGGCAGTTGAGAATATTTCAAATCAAGCATTGATCTCCTTTTGTTTATTTATTTATGCTTTTCTTCTGCTGCTTCATGATAGATATGCCCTTACCTCCACTCCTTCAAGCTGGCTCAGAAGAGTTTGTACACCTGGAAGATCATATCCATAATCATCTATGTCCACCACAGCCTCCTTCTCCTGCATCCAGCCCTTTACTTCATCCACATCATGGTCATACTGGTGAACTTGCTGGGCTGCTCTCAGATTCTAAAATAAAGAAAAATTTTAATGGTAATACGATATGTCATGTCTGCAGTGCAAAAACAAATGACCCTAGTGTCATGTCCTAATGCAGAACAAGAGTAGAAGTGAAACACCTTCCCAATTAAGTCATCTAATTTCCCCAAGTTCTCTTTCTCAATGGAAAGAAAGAGGTGTGTCCAAAGATGTATCCAAATTTATTCCCATGTAAGATGGAAAGCAAAAATTGCCCTCTCAACTGCAGAAATTGTCCCAGAAAACTTGCTTGGAATAGAGACATATATTGCAGTGAAAATAAGGTGAGTTGGGTGAAAAATAAGTTTTCTGAAATTAAAATTTAAAATATTCTAAAGCTGTTTCAATGTTTATGTTAACAATTGTCATGCATTAACTTCATGGCACAGTGAGATAGACTACAGTGAACTTGAACTACTCCATAGTCAAAATGTATACGTAACAGTAAGTGAAAAGACATCTGACATTTTATGTTCTCCTTAAGCCACCTTAATAAGTTGAATTTAATTGTCCTTTCTGCTTTTCTAAATACATCTGAGACTGCTGTTTCACAGGATGGTGTGAGTTGATTTTACAGCTAACTGCTGCCAAAAGGTAAAGGTTTTGTCCCTGCATTCTCTATTACACTTTCTCTCATTTCCCTTGTTCCCGTCAACTCACTGACCCAGTAAAAATATATATAGGCAGTTCCCCCCTCATTTTATGAGCTGAATTAATTAAGGAAAAAAAAGAAGAAAGAAAATAAGGGTCCAACAAGTGCCAGAGCTGGCCTCCTGTAAGTGGTGCTAAACCACTAGGTTAACTTAGTTTTTAAGGAAACTGGATCTAGTAGTGAATTTAGGTAAACAGTATACCAGCAGGATGTTAGGTATCTTTCATGTATAATCTTGCCAGAAACAGCAGGGAAAGCAGTGGCTATAAAGGGAAATGGATCAAGAAGAAAGAGAACAGAATATACTTATTACTCTTATCTTTGTATTTCTACATTGGCAATGCACTGGTTTGGGAAAGGAAGAAGGATATATGAAAATGCAGGGAATTAAATGCTCCAGTTTCAATGTATTTCCTACCTCTGTCCTTGTCTGGATGGCATGGCACAATTTCTCCCACATTTCATTAATTTGCTTTGTCCTTTTCTGGATAATATCTGTCTTGCTGTGGCCATCCTTCTGTAGTTTAGATGCTAATTCGTTTAAGGAGAGAACTTTGGAATGCCCCAGAGGTTTAATCTCATTTACAAAATCTTTAAACTTTTTCTCCAGCACCTATAGGATAAACAGAGACACAGATATAAAATTTTCTGCCTACCTCTGTTAAAGAAACAGAAAGAATCACTTCCTCTGTAGTGTACAACACAAACGTTATTCACTGCAGAGAGTTAATCATGTGATAAGCCCAGCAGATCTGGAATCAGAAGAAAGTATCTGTTGTCTTGATCATTTAACATTTCAAGTCACAGAGAAAAATCACCCACAATCTGACCAACAAATGCTGCCCAGAACTAAGAAACTAACCTCTTTAGCTTGTCAGAATACGTAACAGTTGTTGAAAACATTAATTCACTAAACCATGGAGAGGATACTATAAAGTGTACCCCTCTGCACCACATGACCTGAAGAGAAATTCGTCCTTGAAACAAGCAGCTAGAGGTGAGAATGCTCTATTTCAGGATTTCCTACTGAAATTGTTGCAAGACTGTGACCAAATGGTTATGCTTTGTCAAATTTATAAACAGTGTCAGAAGTCAAGTGTACTGACCTCACCTTACTCCAGGAAAAAGCCAACTTTCTGTTGCACCTCCATTCTCCATTGGAGAATGCTACCACTGAAAGCCTTCCATAAGCAGACAGTAGTAAGTCTGAGTCTTTGCTGCAGTGAGAACTGGTTTGCTTAGTTTTTGCCACTGTAATGTTTCACTTTCAACAGCTGCACAAAAATTTTGGCAAATATTTTCCTGCTTTACCATGCAACACATACAACACCTTTTATTTTCTTTTACCTCAACACCATCTAAGTCCTGCCCATAGTCATCAGACTCTGCAATAGACTGTTTACTGGAAAGCCAGGCATCCACCAGCTGGAATTCTCTTTCAAACTGATACAGCTGGAATTGTTCTTGCAGGTGTTTTCGCTGGGTCTCAGCCTTTTGTAGGAGAGACTGATAGTCTGCTAGGATCCCCTGAAGCTTTGAAAGTATGGCTGGGCTGCAAAACAAACAAACAAACAAACAAAAAAAAGCATAAAAGAAACAAGAATCAGAAGGTATGTTTTTGTTTTACTGCTCTTTTTGGACACCATCTTTTCTAAAAGGTTGGATTTGTAACACCTTCAAAATGCAGAAGAGTCCAGTTATTGTCATGGAGCAAGTTATAAGAAGATGTGGGAACCAACTAGTTAAGGAAATTAAAGTATCTCACATTGCTGCTCTTTTCCACTTCCTTCTTCTCAGTAATAAAAGCAAATTGGCAATGAAAAACAGTGAACTGTCAAGAATGTCTATTATTTCCTTTCTCAAACACAGTGCTTGTTGAACCATTATGGTTCAACATATTGAGAGTTCAGCTGAGAAGTAGATGACAGTTCCTCAGAATAGAAAGTGGACAAAGAAGCTGACCTAATTGGCCTGCTGTTGAAAAACCAACAGTTATGAAAACATTAAAACAAATCATCAAGCTTTCTGGGAGCTTGAGAGTTTGTGATGGTGGTGGAGAAGGAACTGATGCCCCTTAAAACCAGATTTCTGAATAAGCCATTGAACAGCTATTGAAGACTGAACTTTTTCCATATTTGTCTTCTTTGGGTAAATTTTTGTTAGAAAACAGAAGCCTACTTTTACTTTCCTACCTCTCTGGGTTGTCTCTGTTTATTAAGCCGGCACCTGTCTCCTGTACTTTCTCAATCCGGGGCCTAAAACCCTCCATGTCCAGCTTGGTGGCTTCAAGTTTACGTAGTAAAGCTTGAGTGGATTCTTCATTCTTCCCATAATCAGAAGTCTCTAGAATGAAGCTCCTCTCTGCCAGCCAGGTCTCCACATCCAGTAGCTGTATAAAACACAGGGATGAGCTTATACACAGCTTTAGTTTAGGTCAAGGCAAAGGAAGCTATAAAGCGCTGGTGCCCAAAGAGATGCATCAGTCAGAATAGAAAGCATCTTAGATTGCTTTCCAGTCTAAGCAGATGTTATTCCAAAAAATGCGCGCCCAAATCCCAATACTTACAGTTACTTGTTTACCCCTCACTACAGTTACTTGGAAAAACAACTGTTACATTTCTACTGTAACTGTACTTACCAGATAGTAAAAATCTACTGTAACTGTACTTACCAGATAGTAAAAATCAGAACAATATGAATTCTGCTCGTATATCAGTACTTGTAGACACGCAGCAATACAGGTATCTTTTAAAGCAAATAAAGGCCAAAATAAATTCCTCATGAGCCATTCCTACCTCAGTCAGGAACTGATGGGCCTCATATGACTGCATGAGACGCTGTCTCCTCACTTGAGCCTCTGTCTTCAAGTTTTCTACAGATGTTTCCAGCTCCTTCATCTGCTCCATAATCTTGTGAGAGGCTGAGTGGCCTCCCCTTACCAGTTTCTGCCCAGTACTGAGCACTGCTTTGGTCAAAGCATCCCGACTGCTTATCTCATTCTCCAAATTCTGGAAAGAGTAAAATGACAGACCAAAAAGAAGAGCCATGGAGCTTTTTCTACCAGATAACATTCTACAATTATTTAGTTGTCTAATTCCATTGTAGTTCCATTATAAATCTGTTTTCTATACACACAGATGGGTCAGAGGTGCAACATCTGAATGAATACTTGGAATGGAATGCAAGAGCTTTTTTGAGTGAAGAAGCAATAGCAGAAATCAAATTTAATCACACAATTTGTACCTTGTTGTGTATCCACCTCAGATTGTGGAGGGAAGATATTCTAACCATGAACCTCTTGCCTGTAGATTCCACTCAAATATATCTACTTCCACTCATATTGCACCATGTTTCTTGAATTAAAACATGGCTTTATTTGAAATGAATGTTTGAAAACTAGATTCTGAAAAAGCAGATGCATACCTCTGCTTTCCTCATCTTAGGTAAGCAGGGACCACACTTTCAATTTGTTTGTGAAGGGATGTTCATTCTATGGTTAACAAAGCCTAAGCACATTGAAAAGAAAGCAAACTCCAGCATTTCATAGTTGTTCTATTTATTTTCAAAGCTATAAAACAGGTGGTTTCAGAGTTAGACTGTGGTGCTGTGTTAATGTAGAAGAGATGCCCTCTGGGGAGAGAAACTGCTCTTTCAACTTAAGTATCAGACTTGGCTGCTAAACAGCTCTTGACTCTAACCTTGCCTTTAACTTTCCCCTATTAATTTCAAGACAGCCACTGTGTTGTTGAAAAGTGGCACCATATTTGACCCCAGCAGAACAGAACCCAGTAGCAAAGATTTTAAAACATCTTGTACTCCGTATTAATAATAAGCTAGTAGTGGGAAGAACAACTTTGCAGTTGAATGTTTAGGAATATGTATTCACTGTACTTCATTTATACCAACAGAAAAGGGTAGCGGGGGAGTGAGTGGAAACTGTTCTTCCAAACTAAGCAGCTATACTTATGCATGCTATATTTGAGTGTAAATGCACTTTTGCATGACGTTCAATTTTGTTATGTTGATACATTTCATGCACTAGCACTTTTGTGGTAATGATCGAAGTACTAAATTTGCAAATCTGGCTCAATAGGACGAACAACAGGGGGTAGAACCAATAGCATATTCAATTTTTGACTTATATATAATATGGATATAATATATCCATGGGTCTTACATATTCTGGAAGATGCATTTAGAACATTTTACAGTTCTTCATTAAACTGTGAGTGCACTTTTAGGATAAATCTACTTTTTAAGAGAATTCAGCCATGTCCTCACATGTCATCTGTACCAGCCTAAACTTTTTTACCCCTGGAACATTCAAAAACCTTTTGCAAGTTCAGTTTTATTTTTAGGCATGCAGATTGCACCAAATGCCTGTGCCTACAATATGTATTTATATATACATGCATATTCTCTCCTTATAAGATCTTCCATCTTTCCCAGTCCTATTGCAAATTACACAGATTTTCCCCAGAGGCATTGACCTGGTGCTTAAATGTGCTGTCTTTTGCTAACATTAAATACCAATAGCTGCTGGAAATTTTTAGCAGCATTTTCTTCCCTTCACCACATGTTTGTAGAGAGAGAGTGATCCTTACTCAAAAACAATTAGAAAAGCAGCTGCTGTTTTATTGGTATTCGAGATGACAGTGTTCCAGGCACTGCTGTGTCTGATGGCCCATCTAGATGTTGTGAAATAATTCAGCAGCTATCTTGAAAGCTACCACTGGAATGAAGGTCAGCTAAGGATCATAGCAGCTTGTTAACTCCCTCCCTCCAGAGCAGAAAAGTTTTGGGGGAAGATGTTTTTCTGGGAGCTCATCCTGAAATATCTGAGCAATAAGCTTGCTTGGGTGTACTTAACAATTTTAATAGTGTATTAGGACATTAGGACATTCTTTGTTGCCCAAAGAAACAGCATGCACAACAGTTGCACAATCTATTTCATATTGTAAAAGCCAGGTTTTGAACTCAGTTTGCAGAAAGAGCCTATGTGTCCACAGAAAAGCATATAGTGTGGTCCTAGAGCATTGCAATGATAAGCGTGGAATCCCACATGTCAAACCATAGACATATCCTTTGAAAAAAATATAATCATCAGATAAGGATAAGAGCTATTCCTGGCATCATGAATCCTGCTAGCCAGTGCACTACAGTTTTCTTGAGGCAAACTGAATTGCATATTCTCTCTTTGATTCTGAAGAATGAGAATGACATTACCTGGTGCTTTTCCTGTAGACTCTGAACAGTTGCCAGGGATTGGCCGTAATCCCTGGAGGATGCCATGGGAAGTTTCTCATGAACCCAGGCCAACTCCTCATCAACATCTCGGAAGAACTGGTATTCAAGTCTGCTTGCCTCCAAACTCCTGCGTCTCTCCTGCAGAGGATCACGTAGACTTTTGTATCTGCAGATTTTAAAGGGAACACAATGAGAACTGCAAAACAGTACAGAATGAACACAAAAGGTTCTATTCAGAATAAAGTAGACAATGAAAAATAAAAAAGATGCAGAGAAGAAAAAGGCTGAGAAAAATAGGCAAAATTTTGCAGGAGACAGACCAGGCACTAACACACCTTTGCACCAGCTGATCGACTCTCTCTTCTAGCTCATCAGCAAGGAAATGCTTTTCCTGCTGGAATTCCTGAGCTGTGTTCACAAGCTCTTGCAACCGGTCCCTATGGCTAGCAATGTCTTGCTCCAGTTCCTCTTGTTTCTTCAGATGACTGTTCAGAACCACTAGATCATTGCTGCTATATGGTGCTTTCAACTCATTTTCCACATCTTCCAACCATTTTTCTGTATCCTCTATACTCCGCTGAAAATGAAGGGCCTGGTGACGAGAAGGACAAAAAAGTCAATTAAACCTTCAGGATATAAATTACAATATAAAATGGCAGTCCAGTTCAATAAGAATTGCACACAAATGCAGAGAAACTTCCCAGGACTCAGTGACTTCTTCCCAGATTTGGTGGTGGTCCAAATGAAGAAAACGACTCAGTCAGAGTGAATAGAAGAACAAATGCAGAGAACATCAGGAGTTAATCTTATTTGTGTCATGTTGCACAGATACCAATGATGGACACAATACCTTAAAAGGCAGCCATTTAAAGGCAGAGCTTTATTTTATGCCCACAGAGTAGCCCGTGCAAAACTCAGAGTCATAAGAAGTGATATGCCTGAGAAGAGCTAGGAGAATGGAAAGCAGCTGTGGGCATCTTTCTCATAAGATGGTGAAAAGATGCCAGTGAGACAGGTCCAGAGAACAGAAAGATGGAAGGGTACGTATTTTTCCTCAGTATCTTTTTCTGGAATCCTGACCTAACTTAGCAGTAGAAAGCAGAAAGGCATGCAGCCCACAAATCCTTTCCTCTCACTAGGGATCTCTAATTCCATTCAATCACTCCCCACTTTGCAGTTTCTTTGCTCTGGTGGTCTTAAGGTCTGATTGTTTTAAATGGCACATTCATATATAAGACTGCAGCAGGGTATTCATGCTGCCTCTGGAAATAACACAAAAACCTAACCACTGGTGTGCCTGTATTACCTTGTAAGCATCCTGCAGCTTGGCCCGTTTATCTTGGCAGCTTGCTAGCAGTTCCTCCCATAGCTCTTCCATTTCTTGTAGCCTGGACTGAATGGCCTCAGGGGCATAGTGTCTCTCACGGAGCATCTTCTCACCTTCCTGCAGCAGAGAGAATGATCAAACTGATGGACAGATTTTCCCGTCTTTCTGGCCTCTAAAATTATCTGAAATGTTGGAACAATATTAGAAGACATTTAAGGGCAAAGAGAATCTTCATTATGCAAAAGCTGGACAGGGAGCCTAGTTCGCAACCACAAAGTTTTTTCTGCATTCCATGATCATTGCTTGAGATAGCCCAGCCACCTAGCCCACTCTTTTCCCTTCCTTGAATGATAAAAAAAGTGAACTATCTATCTCATACAAGTGAACTATTGCATGAGATAATAAAACCTTTTTTAACCATGTATCGTATAATAAAAGCATATCTGCATTTCTAATTCCCGAGCTGCAAGTGCTTAACAGGATGGCAGAAGAAGAGGTAGAGTGGGTACAGTAAGATATCCATCAGAGAGAAGATTCAGTACTTATATCCTTAAGCTAGGACCAAGTTTGCTTGAGAAAGCTAAGCTGAGTTACTTCGTATTTTACTATGAGGAAGAAGAGACACAGAAACAGTGACAATACACAAGGACAGCAGATGTCAATTTTCTTATAAAAAGCAATTCCCAAGATCATTCTCAGAAAGAAGTAATGAGAGACATGTTAGTATAGAGAGAGTTGTAGTTACACCCTTTAATCCCCCATCATGTCTATGTTGTGTCTAAACAGAGCTCTACAGTACTAGATGTAGGTGAATCTGAGGAGGAACTCTACCCTTAATGCTTTAATGCAAGTTATCTCTTGCAAAATACACCTAGTAAGTGCTGTGCTGAGAATAAGGTTAATAAGCACGTAACAGTCTGTCCTTCCAAACCAGTCATCTGATCACAGCTTCTGCCAAGTATCTGACAAAGCTTGTCAGACTTCCCTCACATCTCTCCTACTAGCATGTATCTGTAATGGCAATACTTGAAAATTCATCTTGTTTTTTTTGTTGGATAAAACTTATCTGAAGTATTGAAGTTGTGCATCCAATTACCTAGGTTCCATTTTTGAAAGAAACAGACATACCTCTAAAGTGTGATTCACGCCAGAGAGAAGTGTCAGAAGTCAGTGGAATGAATCATTGATAGCACCCATCTCCCTCCATTGCATCACAGTGAATACAAATAACAAGCTAACACTAAGCACTAACAGATAAGTTGAAAGAACCCTGTGGGCACAGAAAGTTCTTAGGCCAAAAGAGCAAGCTTTCCAGCCCACTCAGAGACAGAGCAAACAATGTCACTGAGGGGACAGTGATTTCCCCTTGCTTGTTTGAGGTCTGTGTAAGTCAGTTTGTTTATAGTTTTTCATGCTAGTTGCCCAGCGTTGTCAACAACCCAGCTTCTCTCACAGATTTGATGGAGTCCAGGCGATTTCTATTGGCCATGATCTCTGCTTGGAAAGTTTGATGTTTCTGCAGCTTGGTCTGCAGATTGCTTGGATCCCTCCAGCTATCATCCTGAGCAATACTGTTCTTCTCATTGATCCAGGCAGCCACCTTTGGGGAGGAAAGAACAGAAGTGGACAAGAACTTCAGTGTTTCTTCAGCTGCAATCTGCCAGGCTCTCCTCTTGCATGTATAAAACATTGGACTAGTGAGAGGGAACATAAATTAGTTGTCCTTCTGAAATTCTGCTTCCCTAAACTCCTCATGTCATGATGAGGTCACCCCTACACCTCTCTACCAGCACTGTCATCTGGAAAGACGTCTGCCTCTATGAAATTGTTCTTAGGCAGTAAAAATTGTGTGCATTTGCACATGTGTGCATGTGGAAGAAAGGGCAGTTACCTCCCTATTTCTAACCTTACTATATCTCACAAGAAGAGGACTACTTCATCTCTTCCCATTAATTATGATTTGGTGGCACATTTCCTCTTAATGCACCTATTTCTTACTGATTTTTGTGGCCCAAATGAAGGGAATTTGTTACTTGAAAACTGAAAAATATCCATTAACCCTTATCCTCATATTTTCCAATATTATCTCATTATAGACTTAGTTCCTTGACTTTTCTCTCATTAAATCCCTTTCAGGGTTTCAGACCTATGCAGCACAGCATGTTTTAAGAACCAGAATGCAGTGAATGCTGTGTAATTGTACCTCATAGGAATTCTTCAACAACTTCTGCAGAAGCCTTGATTCCTCTAGTAGATGTTTGCGAGCAGCAGCATTCTCTAGTAATTTCTCTTTTCTGAGAGAAAGACATATGCACGAGGAATAAAACACAGAGTGAATGAGATATGTAAAGAGTTTTTAGTTTTCATGTCTAGAAAACATATGATCTAACCCTTGATCTCTAGGAGAAAACTGTCCATAATATGCAGCCTTCCATGATTCTGACTGTCAGAGAAGACACTCAGGATACCGTGGGAAGAACTACTAGCAGATATGTTTAAAACATGCACAAATTCTGTATGTATGATGCCTGCATCTAGGAATCACCATTAATGACTTTCTGAGAACAACTGAACATTATGGAAAGCCTGTGGGTATAATGATATTTGTCACTAATAACATGTGACAGGCCAAAACTACATCATCCTTTCATCTTTCTTCCAAATGTGGTTGTGCAGCACTTTATTCATGTTGATGCAGGCATGAACTATTTTGATTGTATTAATAAATTTGTACGTTCACTTTCATCATAAGCGATTTCTGATCTCTTTTTGTAGATTTTGCATGCATCTTTTCATCTACCACAGCACTGAATATAATCATTTCTAATGTTATAATGCATTTCTAATGTTATAATGCATTTATTTAAGATGAACAATATGCAATATGCTAGGAAAAATAAAGTAATTCACATTAGAAAGAACTGTAAAATGCCCTAACGTATAATTTGAGCAGAGCTTTAAGATCAACCCATTAGATCAGAAAAAAAGCAGTTGTATAGCAAATGCCCTTTCGTGATGGCATTTAATGACAATATTATTTAATGGCACAGCAGAACTCTGTGTGTTTTTTGTAGCATTGTCCCTAGGGCCACGCCAGGGAAAACTGCCCTTTTTTTCTGAATTTCACCACTCCCTTTAATTGCAGTTTTGGAAACCTTCTGATGAAATATTAACTAGACTCAAGTAAGTTTTGCAAGACGACAGATAGCAGTGCAAAGTCAAGTAAATGCAAACCAGTTTACAGTTCTCTTAAAACATTTAAAGATTTTAGAGTTACACAGACAAAGTTTCATTGCGAGAGAGATGGGTAGCAAACATGATGAGGGTTTTGACTTCACCTCCTCAGAACAGCCTGGCATCTGTTGGTGATGTTGTCCAAGTCATAATGTTTGTTCTGAATTAGCTGCTGGGCAAATGAAGCCATCTCATCAATTTTCTCCATCTGAGCTTCCAGGGACTTTTCAAATTGCATGTGCTTCCGCTGCAGGCTCTCCACACTAGACACTGAGTCCTGGATGGAATTCAACAAAGGGAAGCTGATTTCAATCAGAGTCATTCCATCCACCACACCAATAATCCAGAAGCTAAATGGCATTTACCCCACATTTTCAAGCTGTCAAGAAAATTTATTGGCCCTTGAAATTTATTGACATTGAATCTGAGACTTGGGGTCTAAATTAATGTTTTATGCATGGCCTGAGACCATTGTTTCAGTGTCAAAACTGAACAAACTACTGGATGCTTAGCTGCTTCTGCTGGTTGTTGTGCTACAAAGAGCATCTCACACTTCTCAGGAGAAAAAGCTGATCTCCTCATATTCATAAATCAATCTTGTGACAGATACTATTTTGGAAGCAAATATGGGATGCTGAGAGATCAGAGTTAAATGAACAAATATGTCACAGAAAGAGACTGAAATTAGAGCCTCAGTTTCAACCCATGGGATTTGGAAGTGTTCTGATCCAGATTTGAATCTGAGGACTGAAGCCTGCCCTTACAGTTAATCTGGAGAGAAACACAGAACCTGACTTCGTGTAACATTTGTGAATCCAAAGCTTAAAGACTTAGAACTCTCTTTTCAGCACCCCTCTGCACTAATAATTTTAGAATCAGCAGCATCAAAATATTACTTTCCCACTTTTCTAGAGGATGTTATAAAGCTCCTGGAGAAACTTGTCTTCTCAAAAGTTCACATCAAATGGGCCAGAAAAACATCTAAAGTACCAGGTGCTTACATGAGTCACTGGAAAAGAAAGTACTCACATGGTGTTCTCTGTGCACTGCTGAGCTAAATATGGCTGGAAAATGTATCCTTCCAAGTCTTTTATACTTCAGTGGAGGGACAGTAAGTACGTATCTCCAGAATGAAAATTACATAGCCAGACACGAGCCACTAGCATTAGATGTTTTTCATATGATTTGTACCAATTATGTCTACACTGAACTCTGAGATGTACTTGTTGTTCCTGCAGAGACAGCTAATTTGGTACCTATGCAAGGTACCAAAGGTAAACTAAGCATCAGAGTTTATATCCAGCATCCTGCATGAATTTTGTAACCCATGCATTAGTCTGCAGTTTCAGTTATTGCAGTGTTACTGATACCTGAAGTAGCTAAAGTAGAGCTACACTGTTTATGTCAGAAATGACCACAGTGACAACTTGCACATTGCTAATAAATTTGTTTGGGTCAGGTAAGACCAGTTTGAGTCAGCCTCTTTTTCCTGCTATAATAGGAGTATTTGGACTGTTTCGTTACTCTAGGGGCTGAGAAACCCATCTCATTTAAAGTACTGAGGAAGGAAACACAACCCTAAGTCATCAATAAGGCAAAGCAGTAACTTCGAAAGGAGAAAGATGGAGAAAGAAAGAAGGAGTGCAACATCATACTTCACATCTCCCCGTCCTCCAAACCAATAGCTTAGAAAATTATCATTACTTGGAGCACTTACCCCTAAGTCTTCATTGGCTAGGAAAGCCTCTTTGCTGCTGAGCCAGCTCTCAGTCTGTTCCACATAGCCATAGAATTTCTGCACAGGGAGAATAAACAATCGTAAACATGGTGTAAAATAGACACACTCCTGACTTGGGCAGAATATGCCAAAAAAAAAAACTAAATTGCTTGGGCTTTTGCAAAATTTAACCACAAGAGCATTGGATGGCAATAAGCATTGGGTGCTGCCAAAACCATGTGTGTAACAATTATTATTGTAGCTTTCTCTTTAATAAGACGACAGTTTCTTTTTGTCTAAGGCACTGGATACAATACAAGTACTTGCAGCATGTTTGCTAATGATGTATAGAGAGTGTTGTGTAAAGCAACTGGCCTGAAATAAGTATAATGTAATCCATAAGAAGCATGAAAGCAGCCCTTACCATATGGTTTAAGTTCTTACATACGTGAAACTTTTTAGATGGGTCTAGTAGGACAAGCTGTTATTTAAGGTACTTGACATTTCACATTGTAAAACCTCTCTTTCAGTTATTTCTGACTTTGGGCAGAAATTTTGTAAAATGAGATGATGGTTACAAGGCCATGTTTCTGGAAAACTGCAGCCAAAACAGTTCTTACATTAGCAAAAAAAAAAAAATGCCAGAGGGAGAAAACTAGATTTTGTCCATGCTAAATTTTTCTTCCATTTTTTTTTTTCCAATTGTTTAAAAACATGCCTCCATCCATACTGTTTTTCTTGGGGGAGAGAGTTTAGAATTTAGTAGGACTTTCTATTTCAAGTGTGTTCCTTTTGCCAACTACATGAATGTTTGAATTTTGTCAAGTTTCATGGCCTCTGAAAAGCAGACAGTCGTACATTCAAGAAAAACGTATTTGATTTGTAAAGATAGAATTTAAAGATACAGTAAAAGCCCTGCCATCATTGAATGTGCTCTGCCCTCAGTCATCTTCCAGAAACCAGTGTTAAACACTGCATATTATTACATCATCCTCAGCTAATGGTAACTCCCCATTATAAATACGCTGCTTATACTGAGGAAAGTTGTCAGCGTGATGTGCATTTCATTTTGAATGTCTTTTTACTTACCTGTAAATCTTGTGCTTGAAACAATTTTATATATTGCTCCTGCCATGCTTGGATCAGTTCAGACCAGGCTTTCTGTAGTCTGGAAAGAGACTGATGAATCTCAGGGGTTGCGTAGTGACCAGAATTGGCAAGTTGTTGACCATAGTTACTGAGAGAGTTGAATCTTTCCATTCGTGCTTCAATCTCCTCCTAAAATATATTACTAAAGTTGATGTCTAGGGTTTATGGTATGCCAACTATTCAGAATACAGGCCTTAAGGGGGAGAATATAGACTGTAACTTTCCAACACTAATATTTGTGTGGAAAATCATTCATCTTTGAAAAAGCATAGAATTGCCTAAGAGAAAACAAATGAGGACAATAAATGACTTTATTGCTCTAGGAACAACTGGTCTCCTACAAATCAAAATTGGAATTCAATTGGAAACAGATCGGAAAATGCTCAGATATAAATGAACATAGTTTTGAACACCCATAGTACTGTATCCTCCACTGAGTTTTCCTATATGAAGGTGGTTCTTGTGAGACAAACAGCACCTAGATGTTTTTCCTCTCCTGCCAAGTAAGTTGGTATCAGATTATCACATTAAAAACACTGTTCTACTTTATTCCATGGTGTTAAGATGATGAAATATTTAACTTCTTCTCCTGGTCTGAGGAATGAATTATGCCTTTATACTGAATCCTCAGATTAAAAGAAAGAGTGAGCTCTGCAAATTGAGTGTGGAATTCCTAATGTAAACCATTTGAAAATAAAAATAACCATATACTGAAATAATACTGTGCAATAACTTGCAAACCTTAAAAATGATGTCATGGACTACTAAATGTCTGAAATTACAGCTGCTCTTTTTAGAGATTTTTTTTGAGAGGGGTGATGGTGCCTAGGGTTTGACAAAACAGTTATAAGACACAATTCTATTTTTTTGATCAGATTGCTGCTTTGCAGTCAACTGTAGTCTCCCCTAAGGACTCTAGTTTGAGCCACTAACTTAATTAAAAAAAAAAAAATCCATTTTCTATTGTGACTCATAATTCAGTTTAGCCAACCCAGTGCAAAAGGAAGCATTCCCTGGATTCCACCTTTTCTGTGTGACTATCTCATTAGAATCCTTGGGTTCCTTTACTAGCAAAGATCAAGATCGAGATCTAGATCTTGTTACTATCTAAATTCAAAATACACCATAACAGTGTATTGAGCTTTTTATATTGTTTTATTGTTTCTATTATTAATTAAAAAAAAAAAAGCTGAATATTTGACTTGAGAGAGAACTGTTAACAGACAGAAGACTAAAAGAAGAGGGGGCATCAGGTATTTGACACTAAATTCAGGTCTGGAAAATGAATTAGAATCTAAAATTATTCATGCTAGTAATGGGAAGTGCAAAGCAAAGGATTTTCATTGTTAGTATTAGTCACGATTCTGAGAATATGCTTTTTAGAAAAGGAAATATAACTACAAAGAAGAATACAGGAACTGAAAGATAGCTACTATACATGGGAAAAAGTAAAATATCAATGTTTCTTTTTAAGGTTAATAATAGCACTCTTTTTAGAAAAGTATAAAAAATATGAACCACATCAGTCATCAAAAGATCGTGTGGTAGTTTGTACTGAGATGTGAAGTGTTTCAGAACAGAATGTATAGTACAATGCGATGGTAATTTACTGCCCTGTATGAGACAAATTGCTGGCTTTATTTTCTTCTGAGGAAAATGGAGTTTGCATCACAAAATCTAGCTCAAAGCTAGACTGACATTAACTTCTTGGCAATCTGAGTAAGAGATCAGATCTGAGCATGTTTTGAGACTGAATCAGCTTTTTACCTGCATAGTTGGATAGCAGAAGAAGTAAGCGGTAATGTGGCTTCCTGGGAAACGAGCTCCTAAGTAGCCCATGGGATAGAGTTCTGTCAGTTCTTAGGTGATTTCTGTCACTAGTCTGTTACTGGAAACAGACTTCTCACCATGTTACTGTCAATTCATGCAGCAGAAATTCTGCTGTGTCTGCAGCATTTAATTCCCATAGGAATGATTGACAATACCATAGAATGGCTTGGGTTGGAGTGAACCTCAAAGTTCATTAAGTTTCAACCCTACTGCCACGGACAGAGTTGCCACACTCTAGATGAGTATATTCAACTGGAAGCAATAATGATACTTGCCTTTCTCTGCTGATGCTCCTCAATCATGCTTTCTGCTTCATTTAGGCTTTTAGGGAGCCCCCCTGCTTCCATTAAGCCTCTGATGTTTTGAATCCAATCTGTAATTTCCTTCATCTCAGAGTTAAACTTCTGCAACTGATATGAGGCTGCCAGCTTCTCTTTCCTGCAACACAATGTACAGTTTAGCATTATCCAACACAAGAGTTGTCTATTTCCCATTCCCTCCCCATTTGCAAAGGAAGGTATCCTACAAGAAGGCAACTGAAGTGAATTCAAGCCTCCTAGCTTTCCCTTGCCGATCCTAACCATTTTTACATTAAACCAAAATTACACAGATGCACGTTGCCTTGGAGATAACAGGTTTACCTTCTTTTCTATGACAGTTCATTAGAATAAGAAAGGTAAAAACCCTTACAGCTGTTGTTTTCAGAAACAATTCCTGCTCAGGCCTAAGTCTTTCTTGTTTTGAATATATTCAAGAAAAAAAATATTCTAGAAACATTAAAAAATAAGTATTTCACAAAATGTTCGTGACAAATTTTATCTGATAGCCTGGAGGCATTTTAGTAAGGAAGTCATTTTAAGTTAGGAAGTCATTGGACTAACTTTCCTGAAGTCACATCTGTGGAACTTTTGTTGTCCTAAGTCATCCTTTTTCCAAATAGAGATGTCCTAGCTACCTGTATAAGCTTTGAAAGGACCCTCAGGAACTTTTGGAAATCCCTAACAAGTAGATTTGCTACCCCAGGGAATAGCTTTGCTCCTGATGAGAGATAGCCAGACCACAAGAAGCCTTTACCTTTGTTTGGCCTGTCCCTGGAGTCGTAGCCAGTTGTTTTTCATCTCCTGTTGCTTCATAGTCAGCTTGTCATTTATGGATGGATTCCTTGTGGAAAGGCGGAAAGATTCCAATTCCAATGGCTGGAAAGAGATTTATAGTGGGGTGAGTTTATGCCAAAAAAAGCTTATGTTCATTCCTGAATTTGCCTTTCAGAACTAGTTCATTTTAAGATTCTAGTTTTCAAAAGTGCGTACTTAGATTATGATATTAAAATATGCACAAAAAATACATATGGATTTCTGAGCAATCATCTAAGTGGAGAAAGATACATTTGTTTTGTTTCATACACACAAATGCTAATTTACAATTAAGAAAGCAATTTTGCAGAATGGGGGCAAACAGAGGAAAATGAAGGGGTAGTCATAACCTCTATTATCCTAGTCTATGTGATAGGTAACAGAGCCATGGAGGTATGACAATTAACAGAAGCAACCAGATTTGCCCTTTAGCAGAGGACTCAAAAGTCCTTTGTACCTTGTTCAGCAAATAGCAGCATCAAAACTCTACTTTCAGTGTGGGCTTTTGGTTGACACTGTTTTCATTAACAGCCTGAACAGTCATGAACACTCACCAACCCAGGTTTATATTTGTTATCTTTCTTCTACAAGTACATCAACTTGATAAAAATGAAGAATTTTAATTAGGCAGAAAGGAGAACATGCCAGACTGGTTTTAATCCGTAAGAAAAGTACAGATACTATGCTGTGTACACAGTACTTGTGGCAGCATTAAAAATCTTGCTCATCTTTCTGAGTTTCCAGGCAGTATCCCCCTACAACATCCTTGCTTGCGTTATCTGTGCAATGCTGACTAGTAATCACCCACATTCCAGATGAGAATTACTGAGAAAGTCACAGCCTGTTAAGTTATCACATATATTGTCACAATTTGCATACTATTGTGAAAGAAAGATTTAGAGGAAGTTTGCAAAAACATGTTCCGTATGAAACTATTTTGGCCAACAGTGCAAATGGTGAGGAACTGGTATGGGATTTCTTCTACTGCTGCTCAGCAGAAAACTTTTTTTTTTTTTTTTTTAATATGTAGTTATATAGGAACTCAAGACTGTAATTAATGCTCAAACTAGTCCTAAACCACGCAAACTGGGCAATTTACAACAGCAAGAGCTCATCTGGGAATTATGACCTAAGATTCTGGGGTTTGACAGCTATATCAGAAAACTATGTGAGCCGTGATTTTGTTTTAGTTCTGAACTGCATTGCAGTACAACTCATGGATCTGAAGAGGCACACCAGAGCTTGCATCAAATTTCTGAAAAGTAAGAATTTTTATAGCATTCTTTGGACTTTTGCATTTCTTACCTCTATTTTGGACTTAATAACATTGATTTCTCTCTCCATCTCTTCATGTCTTCGAATAAGGTTTTCCACACTTTCGACATCTTTCCCATAATCCAGTGCTTGTATCAGGACACTCTGGAGGGGAACAGGAAGTGTAAACGGTGAAGATGACACAAAGAAGAAGGGTAATATTTTACTTCTATCAAATTGCTTCCTTTTCCCCTTCTTTTTATTGCCATTGGAATGCTCTTATTGTCTTTTTATGTATCTATAGAGCTCTTTATGTCTGCACTCTCAACAGAAACGGAACAAGAACTTTGCATATTCACAGTTCTACATAAGATGCCCCTGGGCATTCACATGTTAAACAGAAAGGCAGGAATCCTTCCCTATGCTTCTCAAACTTTATTTTCTCTCTTTCTCTTTTTTTTTTTTCCCCACATGGCTGAGAATAGCTAAATATTTCCCATTCAGTTGTGGTGCAGAAGCTTGCAAGAGCTGTGTTTCACAAAAATATGGAAAAAAAGTTAATCCTCAGAACTCTATCAGAAGTTAAATCACAGACAATGAAGGAATACATTCATAAAAGTTGTTACAAAAATTTCAAACCAATGGTCTTGTAACCTGAAGTAGGCCCATCATGTATTTGACTACTAGCATACAGTTCAATAAACAGTATTTGTTATATCCACGAAGTCATTAGTTCTTATATAGTCTTCCTCTATTAATCTCAAAATTGTAAACTAGAATAGGCATCTATATGAAGAAAAAAATACATGAGATTTTTATAGAACTTATCAAAGTTGTATATTTGTCTACACTGCACAGCAGGGAGAGAGAAGCAAGTTAGTGCTAAACGAACTAGCTCTGAATTTGGAACACTGGAAATTGCTACATTCAAACTAAGTGGATAATTAATTCAGGTCAAGTTCTATGGTAGTTCATCTAACTTACTTCTGGTATTCAAAATTTACTTTGAAATTTACCTTTTTAGCCTTGAGTGACTTAAGGACTGGCAATCTGCAATGTGTTCAACGTCTTCCTGCAGACTTGATACATAGACAACTGTCAAGGGCCACTGCTAGATAGTCAGTATATCTTCAGTAATACAGATACCTGGGTTTATCACTCAGAAAACAGAACATTTTCCCATGTCAATTAATCAAAATCTGGGAACTCACCTTCTCAGTAATTCTTTCTGTGATGTCATCGATTTCTCTGATCAAGGCATGAATCTCCAGGGCTCCTTCTAACTTCCTCCTGTATGCATTCAGGTTACCATGGAAACTGTTCCACCTTTTATTGGAAAATAATATTTTAGGAGTGTATTTCAAAGGTGAAAACTTCCACAACTGAGTTTCATAGTGCTCAGCTCTAAATAAGAAAGTCTAGATTTATGAGCTACATTGTGTACTGATCCCCACTTCCTCACAATAGCAATGCAGCATAAAACATCAGCCTGATGAAACTATCTGGCTATATTTGTTCTAAGTTTTTCAGGATGGCATAGAAAGTAAAAGCTACAAAGTCCTAATACAGTTTCCTTAAATTACCCTAACTAGTGGACTGTGAAGTAGCAGAAAGAATATGCACTTCACCAGGAAAACTTTTTGAACAGGTGGAAGTGTCTTAGCTTCATGAACGTAGTCTGTAAAATGCAGTGAAAAAGCATGTTTGTCTCCAAGGACAGACACAACTTTGGCCCTGCAGGATAAGAAATTCCCTTGGCTAACTGCTCCGAAATCTTGAAAGGCTGCTCTAGTGCATGAAGTCTGGTAGTGATGACGTTAAAGAAAACATACATTACTCCACATAGCCCAGCCTACCTCAAATACCTCATCCTGCCTTTCTGTTTTCATTTTATGTAGAAGAAGCATACTCACTTCTCATTGAGCTGCTTCCGGCGCTGATATATTGTCTTTGTCTCTTCCTTGTTTTGTCTTTCCAGTTTCATGGCCAGGGCATTGATAGCCTTGATGTGAGCATCATCCACTGTTGTCTCCTGTAAAGTGAGAAAAGGAGCTCAGGTGTATGTTCAAAATGCTTGTGACTGAGTCTGACGCATGCAAAACAACAATAGCAGCAAAAAGCAAGATTTATATCTCACTGCCATAAATTTCAATCAGCTCTATTATCACTGCCATAAATTTCAATCAGCTCTATTATCACACTGTTATTATCAGTCCCAGATGAGCTGACAATTTGAGCAAGGACGTTAATGATGATACACTGTGTAATGATGATACATAGATTCAACAATGATTTAGGAATACATAAAGACTCTTAGAGCTTCTCTTCTAAGCCAGGCATTCCAGCAGGGGCTCATATGTTGAGGAAATGTAACTGCAGCTGCTGGTTACATAGGTGGCTGCCATGAAACAGATGAGATGTGGCAGACTGTTCCTCCATCAGACAGATAAAAGACTTCTGGCTCTTCACTTTAGATAGGCATCTGTCCAGAAGTTCGTTCTGTATCATGGACAACAGCCTTAAAATCCATACAGCCTAGAGAAACTGAGACAATCCATGAATTGGATAGTAAGATTGTCATTGCTTTTCCTTTAGAAAAACGTCACTGCATAATGAAAGGTATGCTAAGCCTTTCAATTTGCTTCCCAAGTAATATATATACTACAGGAAGGATAATATTTGCACATGGCAAATATATCTTCTGGAGTATAGTGGATAATTCTTTTGAAGCATGATGGATAGTCAACACAGAATACTGCTCTAGGATTCAAAAACATTCTATATTTTTGTAAGACCAGTAAATCATAGGCTTAAAGGGGAGACATTAATCACTGGAGTAGTAGAAGCACAGTTGCCAGATGCCAGCAATTTTTTAATAGAAGTATTTATTCAATCTGAATTTTATTTATGGTACATTCATACCAAGATGTCTATTTCCATATGTACTTCAGTATTATGAACAGCGACAAAGTAAACAAGATAAACCAGTAGACAGCCACATATTGCTTCTTCAGAAACCTCAGTCTCCTCTCCTGGGAGCTAGCAACACAATATAAGAGTCTGAGTAGAAAACTTGGCAACCATCAATGCAGGATAGTTGATCCCTACCCTGCTCTCAGTTTTGTCTAGTGGGGAAACCTAGATGAAATGGATGTACACACTGTGCCAAGACCAGCCTGCTTCTGTTTGGATCACCCTATAAAGCGCTGTATATTCAAGCACCAGCTATGAAGGCATCAGTCTCGGTAGTTTCCTGTAGGAGTCACATTTAAAGTAGTAAAGGAGCAGTGCCTAGAAGCAGGCAGTATTGAAGACCAAGAACATGTAAGACCAAGGGCATATAAAATCTACCTTAGTCAATGGAAATACTTCTTTGTTCAGTCCTATACTGTTCCTGTCTCTATCCTTCTTTTTGGCTGGTACAATCCATAGCAGAACCCTTAGCTCACAGTTCAGCTGGTGAGGCTGAAGGGTAAATGAAGGTTGCTTCACTTCCCTGATTCCATGGTGTTAAAATTCAAGTGTTTTGGCTTTCTGACCAGATCCTATTCTAATGCACTATTGCAGAATCTCTTGCTGGGTTCTGGAAGGGGAGCTCAGAGTTTTCTCCCAGGTGTCATGCACATCTATGCTTTTATTTTGCATAAAAGAAGATTGTTGTCTTCTGCTATTAGGCGACAGAAAGAGAAGATGGGAGCTGGGAATACAGTTACTGGCAACTAGAATAAAAGGCAAACAGCATAAAGAGAATACTATGAGTGCACAAAGAAGTAAACACATGAAGTCCTAATAGGTCTAATAGTCCAGACTAGCAAGTCAGCACAGAAATCTTTCCTGTGTGACATGGAGACCTGTTTGTCCACATCTGTGTTGTTCATAGAGAGAAAGAGAGGCTACTTCAAATGTATTGTCTTGATAGATGGCCTCACAGTGTTCCCAGTGGGAGCTGCAGATCATTTCAATAGCTTAGGAGGTGATAATACTTCCTACTTCCCTGATCTTTCATGTTCTCAGAGTAACGGAATTGTATAGCTTATTCAGACAGTAAATAATAAAGTTAACTGCTTCTAGCATCACAAGGAACGTGGGAACAGGCAAGGAAAACACCTCTTACCCCTGATGTTGCTCCACGGAACTCATTCAGCTTTTTCATGAGCTGCAGACAGTGTTCATAGTCATTTCCCACATCACCTATGTTAATCATGACTTCCTGAGGAAAGAAGCAGCAGATAGGCAAACATTCAGGCTGAGTACAAGAATACAACACATTCCAATGCTTATAGTGCTGCAAAAAGTTCTGTGATTTTCTCTGTGAATCACTGACCTACAACTTCTGAAGTAGTCACTTCTGATCTTTAGATGATGAGACTTAGTCCCAATTCCTTTCCCAATCTATTACTGATTATGAAACAGCCTCTGAATGAAAACTTAGTGAATTAATGACTCTTCCTTCGAAGAGAAACTTGCAGATTTGACACACAATGAAACTGAATGCCAGTTGCTATATGCTTGAAGTCCCTTCTATTCTAGTGTGCTTTTATGACTATTTTGACAGAGACACACAAGAAAAATAATTGCAACTTCTTTATGTGCAGATTTTACATGTGATGTGATAGTACCGTTCAACCTAATTTGGCACAGAAACTCTCCAGAAAAGTTTTAGAATCTGTTGAATTATTCCTTCCATATTGTTTGTAGAGCACATCACAGTTCTCTCATGAAAGCAGCCCAAAGAAAATGTCCAGGAAGTTGACACATGTATCACACATTTGTTGTGATATAGCAAGTCTCCAGTGTTCTGCTTGGTTTAAATATTAGAATTTGTTTACCTTTTCCCTGATCCAGGCTTCCACCTGGTCCACTTTCTGGAGAAATTCCAGGAAATCTCGACTATCCTCCAGCATCTTTCCGCGGGCAGTAACAGCTCTCTTCAACTTCTCCCAACGCTCCTGAAGCATGCGGACTTGGCGGCGTATCTCCCCTGATTTTGGGTGGCCCATTGAAACCAGGGCTTCTCCTTTCTTTGCATCCAGGAGAGGGAATTAGATATGAAGATTACTACTGACTTCTAATGTGATTACTATGTTACAAAACTTTTCTAGAAGGACTGCCACTTTCCTAACTTGCACTGCACAATGACTTACTGATTTCTCAGCTCCCAAGTAATAATACTCGGCTGTAATGCTCTTAACTTCTGGAAGCTAATCAAGAACACCAGATTTGAATATTCACCTGCCAAGACATTCATGGGGTGAGAGCACAAGAGAGGCTTTACAGATGATTGTACCCTTCAGCTATATGATTTGCCCAATTTCAGTGAGTTTGTTCAGCAACTGAGCATGAAATCCCATATATTTTTGCAGGAGTAATCACCCTCAGGTAAGAGGGAAGTTGGTGATATCTTTCTCTTTGGAAAATAAGGAAAGATGGAAGTCCCCTGGAGAGATAAATTAAGAAATCTCTCTGTTTTAAATTAATGCGATTCCATTTCCATGGCATAGAAACTGGGTTCTTGTCATATGAGTAGAAAAAATGGTAAAGAGACTGTGAGGAAGCTATCCATCCTTCTCATCCTATCTTAGATAACCTGCAGTGTTCTGTAAAAACACTAGCAGAGTGTTAGAATTACCTTATTAACAGCTGTGATGATTTCTTCATTTGCTAGAATCTCTGCCTCAAAGACCTGATGCTTCTGCAGCAGCTTCATTTTGTCCTGCAGATTGCTGGGATCTTGTATGGAAGGATCCTCTAGCTTCTGCATGCGCTCACTGATCCAGTCTTCTGCCTGCAGCAGCGTGAAGCACTCCAGTTAGCATGACAACTACATGTCATCCTGGGGTCTCCTCCCAGTACACGGTTCTATGAAATTCCCTATGCCTGGGCTCTCCAGTTTCTGAACTATTCTACTTAAAAGGAAATAAAAGCAGGTAGGAATGAAAATAACTTTTATCTGACAACAGGAATAATAAAAAAAATTCCTTGAATGCCCCAAATTTTATCACAAGTTGTAAACATATTATACAAACTTCCAGGTTAGATATAGTGAATTCTTAAGCAGATATGCAGCCTTAACATAGTAGACATATTTGAAATGAGCTTGTGGCAGCTGAGTCTTGGATTTAGGGCTCTGAGTTTCATCTGCTATCGTTGTCATCAACCTACTTGTAAGCTGGTTTAAGATTCTTAAAAATTCTGTGCCTCATCTATAAAAGAACGCTAACATTTCTTATCTCAGAGATGTTGTGAGATCTAAATGGAAAATAAGAAGCAATAAAGCCTTACTGATTTAAGCCTTACTCAGTGCTTACTGACTTAAAGCACTACTCAGAGTATTTGAAAGAAAGCATTAGTCTCTGCTTTTACACTTCATAACGTTTGAAGTATTCTAATCAGGAACATCACATTTGGACCACCAGCTTGAACTATGAAGACTAATATTGCAAGGCTTACACATTTCTCCTAAGAAATTCTTTCTTAGGAGGCTTAAACTTATGTAGAATAAAATGGACAACAGGATAGTGACTTTCCCACGTTTTTTTTTTTTATATAGTTTGCTAAACTTAATCACATTGCATTGACACAAATATCTTCTGTCCATCAAAGCACACAAGTGAACACTTGACATACACTTGTAATTGATTCTGTTGTCCTCAGGCCACTTCAGTTCCCAAAAGTTTTGAATACAGAACAGCAAATTGAAGCCAGCCTTATCAGTTTCAAAGCATCTTGGCTGTCCTTGTGGTACTGCACTACATACTAGAGCTGTCAACTGGAAGATTTTCTCAGTTAATTAAAAATTTTAAGTATAATTTCAGCTGCTGAAATTTTACAAACAAGAAAAATTGCTTTCATTAGCAGCACACTCTTCTGAAACCATTTCCCTCCAAAATACAGTTAGAAATTCAAAAAGGAGTCTTTTCCCTTATGTCAAGGTTGCCCAGGACAGCAAGCAGTCATCTGCTGTTTTCATTTCTGACACCCTCCTCACAAGCTAGGGCCTTCTCCCATTACCCAGCCACATATTAACGCTTTGAGGTCACTTAAACTGACTTCTCATTTGAATGAGAGAGGCTCATCTGTGCAGTTAGGCTGGGAAACTAATGTATTCCCTGCACACTGCCTCTCAAAGGTTGATTTCTCTCCTATTTTTTAATAATAGGCAAGGGTTTAATGGCACACCGAACAAAACTATTAAAAAAACACAACTGCACTCTTAGTGGCTTAATTTATTCTCACTTTACTGAAGACAAGGACAGTGAGTTTAGCGCTATACTCACTGCAGGTACATGAGAACAGTCTTATTTCAATGGGACTCATAAAAAAACATGGGCGCTATCAATTTAGAAATCTACGTTTTCAAAATGTAAATGATTTTTTTATTAACAGAAGTATTTCAAGCATATACAGGGCTGTGCATTCTCCAGATATTTATAATTCTCTCTCACTCCTTTGAAAGAAATAAGTAAATGTTACCTATTCTCTTCTATAGAGGGTAAAAGGGGAAGGAAATTAAGTACCAATAATATGCAAATTTCACAGTCAGCATTAAAATTCAGACAGCTTTAGAAGTCAAGGCTTTGAACTGTATGATCTTTCCTCTGCAATAACTTAAGTAACTACACATATTTCTAAGTAGCAACCCACTCATTTGCCTTCTGTGTCAAGACTGATGTGTACAGGATTGACTGCCCTATTGTGGCAATAGGATAGTCTAAAGGTCTGTCTCAGTACCACTTTCTAGGAGTGTGACCTCTGTGAGCTGCAAGCATGTGAAGTCTTCAGTTTGTCACTGCAAGCTTTGTGTAGAAACAAAGTACTATGTCCTGGCAGCGGTGCAGACTACAGCAGCTATCTTTCTAAATGGACCACATGACACTGGGCTCTCCATTCTGTCATTAGTAATCAAGGACTATGTTGATCTTGTATGGATGTGTTAACTTCTAGAGAGTAACTAGGAGATTTTTAACCTTAATAGTGATCTCTGCTTTCTGCTAACACACACAAAAAACTGTTTGATCAGTGGAAATTACTTAAAATGAATTCTGGAGTAAGAATTTTCAGGGGGGTGGAATCGGTACTATCACAGAATCACAGAATTGTAGGAGTTAGAAGGGACCCCTGGAGATCATTGAGTCAAACCACCCTGATAAAGCAGGTTCCCAAGAGTAAGTTACACAGGAAAGCATTCAGGCAAGTTCTGAATACCTCTAGAGAAGGAGACTCTCAATAAATAAGAATAAGCAATGACCTCACTGATTGCGCAACTAAATTCAAAACTCATCTCTGCAGTTTAACTCTCCTCTGGGGACTGTCCTCATAAATGAACTCATACACACCCAGAACATCGTTAAGTTTAAGTTAAACATTCCATTCAACTGAAGAGGAAGAGAAATATTGCTGTAAGAATTTTTTTTAATTCCTTGGTGGCATTCACATTTTGCAGCAGTAGCCAATGACTTTAGATTGACAGACTAAATGAGTAGTTAGTTTGGGAGCAAAAACTCTGAACTCCTGAACAGAACTCCTGGCTGAATCAATGCAGAGAAATTCCTCACTATACAGGGCCAGATGCTGTGTTGTGTGTTATTCATGACAATGGAATGACGGAGGACCCCAGCCCAAGAACTGATTTGACAATTACAGATAGATGGGAAGCAATTAAGAAGCACTCTTAGTGAAGAGGTTGACTGTATCTCTAGGAGCACATGACAGTTTCTCCACTAGAGTGGATGTTAGCAGTTATGTGACCTTTTCATCAGAGGTACAGCATTCTTTTGAAAATGTTAGCACTGTGCAATGCACTGTCCATTCCATCCATTTCTAGGCCACAAGATGGACTGACTGTGATTGGTGGACTGGTTCATGTGGTAGAAAAGGTATGGCTAAATAATACAGGTTAATATTTGACTGTGTAAATAATTCCTAATAAAGTTTATTTTAAAAAGCACAGTGCAGCTCTTGCTCATCAGTGTAGCCAAAGAAGAGGATATTTAAATATTTGATTGTAACTGGGGGAGCTCTAAATAGATATTGTTATAAATGGAATTTACCAGCTATTTATTTATTTATTTTTAAATTTGGTTGTTAGAAGCAAGTGTAAGATAGGTCTTTGCTGACAACCCTAATTTGAACTGCGTCAGGACAAGTGCCCTTTTTGTGGGATGGGAGGTGACAAGTACCTGCAGTTTTTCTTTAAAACACAGAGAATGTTCCAATGGATGTAGCAGCAGAAGGGCTTACCAGGCCAGCAAGAATGTCTGCAAATGTCCCTTCTTGTCTATGTGCTGTTGCTTATGTCAGCACACTGGATGCTAAGACATTTTTCAGTCACACACACAGTGTGCTGTCCTTTGAAAAACCAACCTGTTATATCTTTCCAACCACTGTGCCAGGAACAGAGCTGCTTGGTTACAGGACTATGGTCAGAACAGGATACAGGCTAACCTAATCTGCAGAGACACGCTTATAGTAGCTGAAGAACTATGCTCACTTACAGAACTGTTTTGAAGGCCTTCAGTAAGCACCCACTAGTAGAGCTTGGTGCTCTTGCCATATTGCTTTCCACACTGTGTTCACTCTGCCTTAAAACACTCTTTCTATTCCACCAAAGGAAGCATAAAGTAGTGGCTGGTAGTTACTTTCTGATTAGTTTTACTTTATCAGAACTCCTGATGTGTAAAGCAGCTCAAATGGTCACAATCCCACAACAACGGTATGTATAGTAACAGCAATGGTACTGGCTCACCTACCACATGAACATAGCACTACAGCAGTTGCCATCTCAGAGTAAATTATCAATTCAGCTAATCTCTGGCAAGAACAAGCACTTCATCCAACAGATGTAAGCAGTTCCCCATTCTTCCACTCCCACCCTAGTCTAAATTTCTCTTACCTCTGCCAAGTTCTGATAGAAAAGTGCCAGAAGAAGGGCAGTCTGCAGCTTTTCTCTCCTGCTCTGGGAGAGATTCTTGATCTGCTGCTTCCTCTGAAGAATGGTGTTCAGTTTGTGCTGAATCTGTATCCCATCCAATCCACCATCCTTTTCTAGCTTGTTTGCTTGTTCTTGAAGGGACATCATCTGAAAAGGCAACAACTCTAAGGTCACTTCTATGCTTTCAAGTGGTGTTAAAGCAATAAAACTTCAGGCTAATTTCCGTACCATTTTTTGCTGGAAGGAGCAAAAAAGAAATGTTAGGGACAGGTTAACCAGCATTTCCCCCCACAACACCCCACTGCCCAGTACTACAATATACCCACTACCTCCCTATCATCGGTTACTTTAGCACACTGTGATTATTTAGATGAAATAAAGCTGTAGCTACAGGAGTCCTTTTTCCATTGATCAGCTGGTGCAAGGAGACATGGAGCAAGCCTGGCACTTATGACTGCCTGGATTTTATTGTTTTGTGGAAATCAGGTGTTGGGAGGTAGTTCTCAACACAGCAGTAAGTCTGCCAGGGAGCAGGTACAGGGCTGGGAACTCATTCCATCTGGAGAAGCAGGCACAGACCCAGGTTCCAGAGCTTAGCCCTAGCATGGGTGAAATACAGCAGCTGGCCACCAGCCAGCCAGATTCTTTTAAGTGTGGGTGAGAAATCCAGCTTCAATTCCACAGATGCAAAGAGACTAGACAATTTAGTACAGACATTATATAATAAACATATATTTAAATAATTAACAAAACATCCACTCTGACATACTGTATTTTACATGCTTCAAAAGCCACAGTCTTTTTAAGAAAAAAAGGTGAAAACTTCTGGTATCCGTAACACAGTATGGCCTGCTTTAAATTTTTTTTTCTGCTATGTCCTAGTATTTGATTTTCTAAGTGGTTTCTTCATCTACTTCAATACAATGCAGACAAGACTTGGACACGGACTGTTTAATACTTTTCTCCACTCCTCTGTCTGTTATTTCACTAGGCTTCCCCATTTTTCTTTGATTCTAGCATATCAGGCACATCACATCAGCAATTTCATCTGCTGCCACATTAAAAAAATAAATAGAATTATTCCAGTTCCTGTATTGGTAGAATATTCCTTATTGTTTACTGTACCTTCTCATCCTGTGATGCCAGTAGCTTCTCAAAAGCCTCATGTTTCCTAATCAGTTGCTCTACTTCATTTACAGAGCTTCCAAGGTCACTGCTTTTCAAATAAACCTACAAAAAACATTTAATATTTTTCTCACTTGATTAAACATCACATAATCCCATTTTATAAATATGAGAAGAGATATTAGCTCTACAGCACACTTGAGAGGAAATAAAAGGAACAGAAGGCAATTCAAACGGGAAATGAAATAGCAGAGCTTCATGGTCTTGAGTAAGAAAGAGATACAATAACAGGTCCTACTATGTAAACTGACCTGTCTCTGCTTTCTCTAAATCACAAAGCTGGTGGTAAATTCAACAGCCGTTCTTGTAATCCAAAGCCAGATCAAAACTGCCATGTCTGACGTACCTTATAGTTTCTTCTTAGAAGACATCCCATAACAGAGACTTTACAGCCTCCCTAAGCAATTTATTGCACTGCTTCATTACCATCACCATTAACAAGATTTTCTGAATACATAACCTGAAGATGCATTGCTAATGTTTAATCTCATCTCATTACATTCTGCCCCCTTCATCACAGAAAAAAAATAATTTCTTTTACATTTGCTTCAGCTTTGTACATTTTTGCAGGCTCACATAGGCTTAATAGGGATTTCTACCATCTCTAGCTAAAACTACACTGGAGCAGATCAATCATTCCACAGATGCTATGTCTTCTTGACTTCTAATTATTCTCATTGCTTTCCCCTGGGTTTTCTCCATTTCCACTTATTTTGAAATGGCGTTCCTATGATTTGATGCAGTACCTGGCTGAGGCTGCCAGAGTGAAGGTAGCAGAGAGCTTATTTCTGGTGCCTTTCAAGCTGTAATCACGCATTTGTGTATGGTACTTATCTTTTACGCAATATCTTGAACTCAAATTCACCTTGTAATCTACATAAAGTTTCCAGAATCTTTTTAAAAGAACTGCTATAAGACCAGTTTGTTTCTCTCCTGTATTTGTTCAGCTGATTATTTATGGAAAATATCATATGATTCTGTGATCCTTTGATAATGTTGCACCTGAAACAAGCATATTAGATCTGCTATTTTTTCAGGCTGCATTTCCAACTGTCTGGCATTACTTTTATTTACTATCATGTCAGTCTCTGATGTAGGAAGACTGTAGTCTAAAATAAAAAAAAAAATCAGTTTTAAGGAAACTGTTTCACTATTCACTTTTAATACTGTTATGACATTTTCTAACAAATCCATGTACATCCCTAATGCACCACTGTGCTGGTTGACTCCTTCCTGATGTTAAGAAAATTGGTTGCACAATTACTTCTTCCATGCATTCTGTCTCTGGGGATTCTTCTGAAGATGTTTCCCAGGCACATTTTACATGCAATGGAATCCACACCCACGGCACCAACAGACCCAGGCAGCCCTGACCATTCTCTGAATGCCCCCCAGCTCCATCTGGGGGCCCCACTGAGGCTCTGCCCTGGCCTCTGCCCTGTCAGAGCTGCACTGAATAGAGGCCTGAGCCTGGCTCTCCTGGATGGACACAGATGGCACTTGCTTTGTCACCTTCATCTCCAGCTGGTTGATGGAGCTTGATACTGCCATTTTGCTTGGCCACTGTGGCTTAGAGGACTGACAGCTAGACTTAGTCTGACTTTCTTGTTCATTTTTTGGGAGTTAATGAGTGAAATACTTTGCACATAGAGAAAAATGTACAGAAGAATATCATGCCCAGACCAGATGTTCAAACTGCTCTGTACTAATCCATGCAGAGTATCAGAAGAGACATAAGTAAATCCCAACACAGTAATCACTGTCAGGAAGAGGGGAAGGCTGCATACAATAGGTCTACGTTTTTAAGAAGTCTGGCCCATAAATATTAAATGCAATTCCTACCAGAATGCAGGTATTTTGTCGTTGAAACTTTAATCCTTTGATCTATCTATTCATCAAGTGTATAAACTTATGAGAGATTTTTTTTTTTTTTTTGAGTGTTTTTGTGTATGGTTTGCTCTTGTGGAAGAACTCCACACACATCTGTTTGCTCTATTGCTGCATTAAGCCACTTAAAATTGGCTTCCATTTCTATACTGCTATTAGCTGACACAGAAAAAAAGCCATCAGCTGACGCTTCTCACTTCTGTTTGCTGTATATGAACACAGAGCCACATACTGCACCTCTACATTCATGTTTTAACAGCTGCTTTAAAGGCAGTGTAGTTTCTCTACCTTATTTTGTGGATTATTATTATCATTTCTGGTAAAAAAAAAAAAAAAAAAAGATTTACTTAAGGAAAAAGAAAATTATTACAATTTTCCACATACCACTTCAGGACCTTTATTTACCAACTGTTAGCAGTGAAACTACAGTGTTCTACTGAAGAAATTGCCAGTAGTTCTCCTGCTCTTATCATCTACGGTGGAAGAAAAAGCAAAGGGACATCTGCTGGTAAAGACGGTTACTTTCCTTGGAAAAGAGAGATATTTGAGAGCAGGGGTGTGGGACAGTGAGTCATAATCAGCTGCCTCTGACTGCTCGGTGTCTTGCTTCTACTGAAAAATCACTATGCACGGGTAATGCATTCAGGCCCCATTCCCTGAGCTCTTAGAGCAGTGGAAAAAGTGCTTCTGACTTTTGAGCAGGCCCTCAAAGTAGAAGCTCATGCAGATGCACTTGAAAACCCATATTTTAATACTGAAAAAGAAAACTGTTACAAAAGAAAAGCGGCTGCACACATTGCAGGAGAGGCAATTGCAATGCGCTTAGAAGCCAGTGTCAGTAGCACTAGCAGTGCTACTTGGAGAGCCAAGATAAAAACTTTCCATTCATCTTGTAAACAGAAATCTTATTACAGAAATTGCTAGAATCAGATCTGCAACAATTTTTCATTGAAGCATTTGTTATATTAATCTGAAAGCAGAATAGGAACTGGCTCCCACACTATGATGTTGGCCCTTGGCCAATTACATCATTTTCTGGCGTAGGGAATGGCTTCAGACAGGTCCCCAAACTCCTGCTTTGAAAGTGATGTGTTAATTTCAAATACAAAAACATTGCATAGCTCTCCTCAGGTAACCTACCAGAGCCTCCCACAGCACACAGCAGGTATAAACTTTCTTTCAAGTTTGTTTCCATTATGAATCATGGCCCATCATCAGGAATCTAATTCTCAGCCACAAAAAGCACTGGAGACCTGACCACTCACTATACAATTGACTCATTTTTAACTGGAGACTTTGCAAAGATGCTTAAAACCACAAAATAGACTTGGCCCTTTCTGATATTTGAAACAGAAAACATAGCAAATAGCCGAGTTATTAACAATGCAAAGCATATAATCGAGGTTCTCTCTCTACTTCAAGTGGAGTTTTTCACTATTTCTGAGCTCATTACATAGATTCAGCCATATTGTCGCGATAGCATCTCTTATGTACGAGCTAACACAGAACTAAATGCAAAGTCCATCTCAAAAAAAAAAAGTTCATTTGAAGTAAAATAGCACTATATACATAGTTGTGTGACAGCACAGTCCAGCTCTGCTTTTTGGAGAAATACTAAATGAAACAGTCATACAGACATGTTGGAAGCTGACACAGCCCTGTAAGAAATTTGGCTTCCAATAAATGTCATTTTCATTTCTCTAGAAGAAAAAGTATTTTAAGTATTTCTGTGAATCTACTCCCTTCTCTTGCTTCTGCTCTTCACAGTACAGCAAGCTTAACATATTTTGCCCCCCACTGCCTGCTTGGGGCTTGCTGCTGAGATGGCTGGAACTCCACTGAAAATCTTTCAGCTCTAAGCATGTATTAAAGGCTAGTTTTACTTCGAGACTTAAATGCCTTCACTTGAAGAGTGTAACCCAGTCCAAACTCTGCCCAGACAAATGATAACAACAAGGTTTGATTTTATCTTCTTTTGATAAAAGTAAATAAATAATAATCAAAAAAGAAATAATGGAGAAAAAGTTTTAGCAAAGGAAATACATATGCTTAATACCATGATTACATATTGTTCACAGCTAAGTAATACAATACTTTGTCATATGTGGAATAAAACACACTAAGTTGTTTCTAAAAAATACGTGCAAACACCTTTTCTATCATACTGACATCACTGTATTGTTGGCCACTGATCTCACAGAACAGGTCTGGAATTCTAATGTTAAATGTACTTAAAAGTTTTCTTCTCTCCCATCCACTGCATGCTGTCCCTTTTGCATAAGAGTAAAATTACCTGATATTGGAAAGGTAGATGGGAGAAATACAGAAACTAATCAGTGTTTGTTTTCCTGTAAGTGCTACCATCCCATCTATCAAAATTCTCAAGGTGTTAGACAAGAATCATATGCTCTTACAATTTTTACTTATAAAACATTTGTCTGAAGGCAGATTAAATTCCTCTTAAATTCCCCTTAGTTTCACTGCTGCACAGTTTCTGGGATATCTAAATCTGACAATCAATAGAGACTAAATTCCCTTTTTTTCCCCAAGAAAAGGTGATATCTCCCTTTTTCTAAGGGAAAAATTATTTTCTTCCCTCGTAGTTAAATTGCAACTGTTATTTGAAAACAAGGATTACTTTAAAAAGTTTACAAACCCAAGTATTAACCATTTAGAAATACAACACAATTTGACAAATGAGAACATGAAAGCAATAGGGAAAAAAAAAAAGAAAAACGTAAGAAAAACTACACTGTGGATTTGTCCCAGGTCCCAGACTGACTGTCAGAGAGGAAGACCAGTTCTTGGCTTCAATGTCTTGAATCTTAAAAGTGCTGAGCACTAGAGCCCAATTATGCAAAACCTGTAAGTACATGCACAGAACTGTGCATGTCAAGTTGACAGTAGAGCTCAAATGGATAAAATGAAACATTTGTTAAGCACTGGATCAGATCAGAGTGCTCAGCTTCATTTAGGAAGGATCAAGAGGCATCTGCAGCCTTGATGACAGAGAAAAAAAGTTGCTTTCTGGCTGCCCCAAAAGTCATCCTCTAGGTAATGGGAACATGGCAGGAAGCATACAAGAAGGAATCCGCATGGTTCAACTAATGCAACTTAAAACCTGTGTTTGCAAATGTTCCTAGAATGGAATGGAAATCTTCACCACTTTCCTCCCAGAACCAATGTTGACAGCAATAGATGGACACCAGGAGCCTTCTGGGTGTCTGTGAGCTGAAGACATTGTGTGAGTTGGTATGTTTGGCAAAAGGTCTTCAGGGCATACACTTTCTAGGCTGCATGTTTCCTGAGAAGGTCTCAAACCAGATCTTGACCATGGCTGTTGGGTAGAAAGCAATCCTGAGCAGCAAACTGGATTCACTGATAAAGAGAAGTCAGCCCCAATCCCCATAGGATGAAGAGGTGGACCAGCTATATCTGCACCATGTGTTTTGATAAAGATTGTTGGACTCGGGCTCCTTCTAAATTCTCTTACCACTTGGATAGGCATTGCAGTCCAAGGAGTGGCAAGTATCAAGGTGATTTTGGAAACCTTGTGGTGAGCAGGTGTTAGCCCATTGCATGGAGCCTTCTCAAACTCTGGCTTTGATGAAGGATGGTTCTGAAAGACAATCAGCTCTGGACTTAAATCCCTGCTTGTGACCTTGTTCCCGTGAGCTGAATTTTCTCTTCCAGTCAGTGCAGCTGGGGACAGCCAGATATCCCTGGAGACAGTTTCCTGGGGAAAGCTAGGATACTTTGAGGAAGTCACATGAAATCTTGTGATTTGAAGAGCTGGAGACCCACCGGCAGAGAAGCCTGGTTTTGGTTTCTGGGATCCTGTTGAGAGACCAGCTGGAGTTTCAGGCAGCTTTTCGAACTGTGGCATGAGAAGACTTGAATGAACATGATTGCTTGCATGGGAATCTGCTCGAAAAGGCTTTACTGTCAAGCTGCAAGTTGAAATGTAAAGCTTCATTGAAGCATGGAGATCTTGCATTTGGACATTGCACTGGCTACAGCCTTGCTGGAGTGGGAAAGAATCACAAGGTTCCAGAGATGCACGCCGATTTTTGCTGCAGAACGTTGAAACATTTGGAATACCAGATAGGTCAATGTTTAGATGTGATGTCCAGCTTGGTGGAGCTTTGCAGGAAAGAACATCAGAGGGCAAAGATACAGCAAACTTCAACGGATTGTTTTTTTCAGAAGAATAATGAACGCTTTTATCTCTTTCTGAATATTGCTTGTGAGATGCAGGTGTTGACCAAGTGCCAGAACCTCCACATCCACGTCTCTGGGGGTCTCTGGGAGAACTGGACCACCTGGATATCCTATCTGAAAGATCTGCACAGTGACTAGCATTCCCCCAACCTTTCCTCCGGTCAGTGTGTTCCAGGACGACATCTAGCCTCGAACAGTAAGCTCCAGAAGACACACTGCTTGGTGACGAGCTGGCATTTCCTTGAGTGATCTCTGCAGCTGATCGACCAGTGGGAGGATGCCTTGCTGTTGGTGGCATCTTTTGGAAAGGCCTGTCTCGCACAATAGATTCAAAAGAAGGAGGTGGGGTCATTCTGCTGGGAGATAGCATCACTTCCGCAGTAGAGACGTAGATGGGTACAGATGACAGTTTGTAGCGATGGTCCCTGCATGACATTCTGCAGCTTAGTCCTAAACGATGCAAAACCAAAGCCACAGAAACTTGCCTTTCTCCCTGTTTTTAAAACCAACTCCTACTCCTTTTTCCTTTGGTACTGGAAATTTCCATTCTTCTTCTGAAGCAAAGGAACGAGAAGTTAATAAGCATTCTCCAGGGAAAAAAAATGGCAAGCTAAAAAAAAATCCACATTCAAAATAAAATCACACAGCTCTTCTAGTACTGCTACCACCACCTATCATGTCTGCAAAGTGATACGAGAGCAGGATGGGCAGAAAGATAAATTACAGAGCATGAGGCTCTGCTCCGTGAGTGTTCTGACAGTGAGACTGCAGACGGAGTAGGAGGGAGCCAAAAATGCTTGCCAGAGACAGTCTGTGTACTTGCTGTTATTTCATTTGTGGAAAAAAAAAAGGAAAGCAGCTAACCTGAGCAATGCATCTGCTGCTCTGAAAAGGTTAGAAAAGAGCAGAATGTGCAGGACACTGCTTCTGCTCAAAGCAAAAATGATTTTTTCTTTCTTCTCTGTTTCAGCCGTTGCTTGTCTGCACTCTGAATGGCAAGATCTCAGTTTGCAGGTCTTCGGAGAGTTTCCTAAAACAGTTCCAAGCAATGGCACAACTGAATTCGTAATAAAAAAAAAAATAAAAAAGATAGATGTTTGCATAATTTCCTCCACATGTGCTCTATTTTCTTTAGCATAGAACAATCCTAGACTAAATTCTGCAAAAATCCTTCGAAGGTTTAAGTAACTTGGATGTAATATAAGATGCTGGCATGAAGTCAAACCTGTCACACTGGCACAGACAGCGAATGAGAGAGCAGTTCTCAGTAGCAGTTCTTAGTTTAAAACACTCATGTGTTGCCTTCTTTCTTCCTCCATTCCTCGCTGCTGAGAGAGACTTGGTCTAAAGTATATGAAGATCTGGGAAAATAGGATCCAATAATTACAGGATGACAGGAGCTGCTTTCTTACAGATGTGAAACAGAGAAATGTGTGTGACTTAAGTATTTCCTTGAACACAGAAGTCAGAAAAAAAACAAGGGGTGGAGTGATTGCTTACATTTGTTTGCTTGAGAGGAATTCTTTTTGAATGCATGTTTGCTTCTGTCCATTCCGAAAGTAGTAAATGAGAAAATTCCCATTGGAAAAGTGGTTTGGGAGTCTTCAATAGAAGTCTTAGCTGAATAATTTTTGAAAGCTCATTTGAAAGGGCTCCTCCTGCCTGTCTCCCTAGGGAGAAAGTCTGAGTCACTATGCAGCCACATTTTAACTCCAGATAGTAGTAACATAGCTCCATCTAAATGTAACAGATTTCTCTCCCAATTGTTCTTCAAATGCAGAGAAGTAAAACACAAACAGTGATTAAGAAACCTCAGTACACTGGTCGTAGTTACTGATCCAAAGGGCAGATGTTTCGCAGTGCAAAAAAACCCCAGGAGTTCTCAGTATTCCTCCCTCATTCAGACCGGAGTTTGGCAGCTGAGGAACAATCTGTTTGAAGAATTTTCACTCAGGAAGATGAGAGAATGAAAGGAATAGGAGATATTCTGGAAATACAGGAATTCCAGCTGTGGTGGGATTTCACTCAGGCCCAGGCCAGTGCATGGCATATTAAGGAAGAAGTAGAATTCAGAAGGCAATTCCTTCCTGTTCCTTCATGAACAGCAGCAAATGATGCTTTTCCTGCAATGATTATCTTCATGATCTCATTCCATTAATTCCTTTAAGATACAGTTTAATTCGTGTGTATGTAGTTTCTGGCTTTTCAGCAGTGTAATAGGCTAAACTTGCATCCCTTTGTAGTTGCACTCACTGTAGACTGACACTGCTTTGGACATTGAGGTGAATACCAACATTTCCTGGTCTCAAAGCAGTAAAACTGACTTAAAGTCAGTAAAATGTGATTTAAAATGAGCAAAGAGCAGCGGCATTTGTGAAGTATGGCTGAGATGTGCTTTTATTAATAATCTCTGGCTCTGAGGAAAGCTGATGTTCCTGGGCAGCTCTTTTCTTAATTGCACTTTTGTTCAGCGTCAGCTGTGGGTTAAAGCCAAGATGAAAAGAATGGACATGGCAAAGAGCATGGAAGAAAATGAATAATTCCTGATAAGAAATGCCTAATTGGTGCATTCAGGAGTGGTGTATATTGAAACTCATTCTGAAAGCATCTGATTGTTTGCATGGTTTAGAGAGAACCATTGGTGATAGGTGGATGGTTGGACTGGATGATCTTATAGGTCTTTTCCAACCTTAGTGATTCTGTGATTCTGTGATCCTTGGATATGAAAAAATTCACTGTCTCCTCTTCCCAGGTAATAGCACTTTTACACATTTCCTAGGTTAAATTTGAGAGCCAAGCTGTAACAGTCTTTTCTAGATATCACAATAGATTGGTGATAGCACGGACAGTGTCAGTGAAGGAGGGGACATATGGCTGACTGTGATATTCAGATTACCAATATAGAAATCCATTGGTGTTTTGAAACTTCCCTGGTAAGCTGCAGGTAGATACTTTGCTACTGATTGTGATATCTCAGAAATTGTGACCAATTTTTCTGTCTTAAAACAATAACTGTGAGAATGCGACTGCAATTCTTTTCATGCACAAACCTAACACAAAAGCAACAGTTCTTCAATCAGCTGTAATCTTCTGAGAATTAAATACAAGCTGAAATGAGAAAAATGATCATGATTCTTCCTTTTCATAGCTGGCGTATTCTTTTGAACCACGGCATTATTTCTTTTTTTCTTTATTTTAAAATCAATTCCAGAAGATGGTGGAGGAAATATACAGAGCATGCAGTGATGATAGTTCCCTTACTCTCTACATCTGCATGTACGAGAACAGGTTGTCATCATGCTTCTGTGTTTATTTTGTTGCTGTTCTCCATGACCATAAAATAACATCTGTGCAAAGGGATGCTGAAAGAAATAGCCCATCTACACCTTATTACTCCACTTTCTGAACACTTCTGAACACAATGAGAACAACTTGGGTACCCAGATCCTTGAAAGTTCTTACAAAAAGTACTATTAGAGAAAGATTCTGAGAACAGAACTGCCCTTTATGTCCCTCAAGGTCACAATCTTCATTCTCAGGCTTTGCTTGAGCTGAAGAAAACTGTGGTAGAGGTAGGCACTGTGTCTGATCCTACCTAGAGAATTGACCAAGTCCATGATGAAAACCCTTTTTTATCGCAGTCTACCTCACAGCATATGGCAATTATAAATTCAGCTAATAAAGAATTAATATGAACTGCAGTTTACCTGCACAGAGTGAGCTGGGGGCATAATGAAATTATCAGGTGCAACTGCTTTCCTGTAAAAGTAATACAGTCTTTTGAAACTGGGATTCACAGCTCAGGGCAAGAAGAAACACTAGTCCATAGTAGCTATCATAATATTTACCTCTGAGGTATGTACAGAAAAGCAGATGCTATGGTCACTGTTGCTCTACATGCTGGCTGATCATATTTCATGATAAGAGAAAAAATACAGTTGCCAAAATTCTTTGGAGTTTACATTTCCCTGATAATGCTATCCATGTAGGAGTTTAGCAATGGTGTATCACTGCTTGGAAGGCAAATTGAAAGAGATATAATACTTATTTTAAAAATGGCAAAATTTGTAACAACTAAACATTTTTACTTGGCAGAATCATGTATTATTTTATTCCAGAAACCTGAAACTAGGTGAAACTCTCTTGGTATCATGTCTCAGCACAAACTGAGAATGTAGGTTTTATTTGCCAAGTGTGCTACTTGTAGGGAATTATTAAGATAGGCACTTCTCACAAGCAATGAATCAGAGAAGGCTTCAAGCCCATGTGCTCCAAAGAGTTGAGTATCAGTGCATGGCACAGCTCAGTGTCACTTTTCCAAAAGGTTTAGTGCCTGTGGCAAAACACAGGGGGAAACCAGAGTTCAGCACAAATCAAGTACCATTGTTTTGTGCTGCCAGTGGTCTTGGAGAATGAAGAATGATTTTTCCTTAATAGGAAATGATGCTGAGATACAACCTTCTTCAGCTTTTTTCAACCCTTCAGTATGGCAAACTTAAGCCCATCAATGTGGTTTGCATGCTAAGCCTCAGCACAGTTACAGCAATCTATTATTTCATGAATTTGCACAGTGCAACTGGGAAGGGCACTTGAATTCTTCACTCCTAGTTTTGCAACAGCAAATGTCAGACCTCAGGCTGGAACTGTTTTAGATAGTTCCCACAAATTCAGGAAAGTGCAAGAAGGGCAAAAGACACTTTGATATTGGTGAGAAACATACTTCAAGAGCTGCAAATGATAATACAAAGAATATCCTAGCTTTGCATTAACTATATCAACCCTTTATTTTCATGAGGGGGCTTTTGACACAAGCTCATCTTTCTCTGCTACATCAAAGATAAATGATTATTCCTCCTGGTCAGATTCTTTCATAGATATCCACACTGTTACCAACTCCCTTGCAGAAATGACAAGGCAGCTCCTATTTCTGGACTAATTCACACTATCAGCATCAATTTTCCACTAGCTGCATTTCCCCAGCACTAAATTTCAGCCTGGGGAGAGGTTTCCAGCTACATCCGCAAATCTGTTTGTCCTCCTTCAATCCCTCTTTATGATTCCCCATTTTTCTGCAGCTTACAAAATATCTTGCCAGTGGTTAAGCAGTCAGTATGCTGAGATCTAACTAAAGCTAACTAATACTGGACTGTTATCTTCCTCTTCTGTCAAGGTTCTCATATGTTATCTCTTATATTTATTTGCAAGTACATAGCTTTGTGGCAAGGTGTAACTTTTTGTTTCTGTTTTCTCCCCATAAGAAAGTGTGAGCGTCTAGGTAAATTGCTAGTCTCCAAGTGATGCTGCAACACAGATAACAGTAAAAAGTGTGTTGTCTATACACAGACTTAAGGATTTTAAGTTGTAGGTGCATAGTAATGTCCCTTTTAGTTTGGAAGAGTTAAAATGCTGAAAAAGACTAACTGCTTATTTCAAGCGTACAATTCACATACCTCCTGTGAGTTCAAGAGCTTGTCCAGGTGATTCCAATCCTTGTAGAACATTTGTTCTTGATGTATTTTGTCCAGCCACTTCTTCTTCTGTTTCCATTCACTGTATACTTTGTCCTTCTCTTCCAACAGAGCTTGTAGCTTCTGCCGAATCTGAACACAATTTCCAAAAACTCATGTTGGTCATTATACACCATGGATGAGGACAAGGTGGGAGGAGAAAGATCATGTGGAGTCTTGGATAAACTCCATAAATAGCACCAAAATTATCAAACAGAGAAAAGTAGAACAAGTTCCAGCACTTGTATTTGGGCGGAGAGATGATTAGAGAGGTGCCTAGTCTCGGGTACAGAGGAATGATTGTTACAGCATATATAGCAGTCCAAGTCAAGAGCAAATAAAGGTAACTGTTTCTCAAGTGTACCTTCTGGAATCAAATCCTACTTATGTTATCTTTATTAATAACAGTGCAATTAATAGCATTTAAAATTGGGATAGGACAGATACTTACGTAAGTTAATGTCATAACTTGTTCTGCTATATTCTGCCAATATGTCTCAGACTACATGTATTTTCAGTTTCCAAACTCTGCATACCTACAGATCTTCTATTACTGTTTTCTCTGCATTCTTCTACAGGCAAAGGACTTTTCAGTCAGGAAGACTCCAAGTTACTGTAGTTATACATTACAACATTAAATGAATTTTCAGGAAATAGCTTGGTCAGTTGGGAGAATAGAATTCCAGTTTTCTGAATATATTCAAGAGATGTTATTGAATTGTTGGGGAGAGGTAAACTAGTAGCTACTGGAAGAGAAAAAATGCTATAAGAATTTTAGGAGCTATTTGTCCTGAGTAAACTAGCATTTTGATTTTCGTCTTTCATGTCTAGGGATTTAATACACTGGCATAATTTCCTGCTACAGAAAATGTTCCAACTGGTTTTAAACTCTCTGATATGCTTGTTTTCATTTTTGGTTGACAGGTCTTTGGTTCAATCTTTCTGGTATGGATTATTTTTGATATGAAGCAGAATATTTGAGTGAAAATTCAGTTTGGGAAGTGTGTAGAATTATCTCCACTGCTCAGAACATACCAAGCTTCTTCAATAAGCCCAGCTTTGCTGCAATGCGCCCTCAGAACATGCCAGCACTCATCTACTGTTAAGGTAGGAAATGTTTCTGTGCCCAACCTAGATAACACGCTGAGGCAAACATTGGTCATGCTTATGAATATGTGTGAGTGTATCCATGCATCTGTATGATTACAATACTGTATAGTTCAGAATGATAGTTATACTAGCGTTGAGTAGCTCAATGTGTTCAGCTTTGAACTCAAATGTGTTTCAATTACCTCTTTTGATCTTATTTCCTCATCTTGCAAGAGTGACTGTCCAAGCTGTACAACTTGATTATACTTCTCTTCTTGTGCTTCAATCTCGGCCAGTAGCTGTTGATGCTGGGTAAGTCTCAGGCTGCTAGTAGATAAGTCCCGGATAGTCTCCTTCGCTCTCATTTCCCTAATCATTTCTGATGTCCATGAGAAATAGTCCCACACCTGAAACCCAAGAAAATGTGGAAGTTAAGGTTACATCTCAAGCTTGGGTTATCAGACAGGAAAATCATATCCCGATCATTCAGCAGGTAATAAAATCATAGAGAAGAAAGAAAATATTTAATTAGGACTTACAGCATTTTTATGAATTTCAACCAGGGAATGTAACATGACTGCAGAATTTTTTATGTACTATATTAAATCATACATGATTTGTAATATCATAATCTTAACCAAACTGGGTCATACCTCAGCAGTGACAACATGATACTGTTTATTGCTCTTTAGCCCATTATTCCTTAAGTATTTTCCGCATTCTGGGTTAAATAATATGTCTCACTCTACTTTTCTATGCCTTAGCTTTGGCTAATAGAAAATCCATTCAAAACTCATGTAATAACATATTATAAAGTGAAAGAGAGAATCAGAATTTTCAGGTGAAAAACAAAAGGTGCTCACTCTTATCAAGGTGGAAAAGAGGCATGTTACAATTCAGAAAAAAACTGTTTACATGTATTAGGTATGCAGGTTTGGCTCTGAAACTGCCATAGAGATATAATTCTGGAAGGAACAAGTGTGTAGCACTAGTTTACTTTCAAAACCTGATGACCAGTGAACACATTTACAATATCTTAAGATGTCTGAACATTCAGTTGTAGGAATTATGAGCAAGAAAATCCTTGAACAAACCCGTGAGAATTATTTTTTGATTGAAGCTGACAGAACTTGTGCAAGTAAAAATAATTTACCATTTTTTGTCCATCTTTCTGCACTTGATTTATAGCTCCTTTACTTTGGGCATCTCATTTGAATCTTTAACAGCTGTTGTGCTCTAATGAGTCACATGGTGAAAAACAGGAACACAAGGAACTGTACAAAAAACTCTAAGTTTAATTCAGTTTTGTTATAGTTGTGTTCAGATGATCTCATTCGATTCTGAGGTGGTAAATGGCCTTCTGGTTGCTTGGTGTATTTTAGAAGACTATTACAGACAGTAAGTGCTGAAGAAAAATGCTCTTTTCCTGCAGAAATTATCTTGTGAATGGTTGCTGACTTTTCCAATGAAGGAAAATAGCCAATGGAAATAGCTTCTTGCCTATTCCATCTTATCCATGGATTTTTATCTCTATCATTAAAATTGAGTACAGAAAAAATAGTTTCAGAAAAGAACCATACAATTGAAATTGGTCAGTTCGAGGTTCTGAGAGTTTATACTCTAAAGCCAAGATACTTTTATCATAAAGCCAGTGAACGCAGATATTTAATGATTTCCTATTGATCACGATCCTTTTAAAGGGGCACATGGAGTACATTTGTTGATGTAATTTTTGTTTACAGAACCATAATTCATGCACAGTTGGATATCACTGAGGACAATGACATTGCACTTGGTATAGTGCAAATGTCTAAGACTCCTTAAGATTTAAGCTACACATTTTGAAAAAAAATCTGTACGTCTCAGAATACTTAATGCAATGGAATAAGTCAAAAGCCAATAAGGTATTATTTTCGGACTGGCAATGCCAGCAATATTTAAGGATAGACCAGGCATGAGTCTGCACGAAATTCAGAAGAGGGCTCTTAAACAATTCAGAAGCACTGAATATGTCTATGTCTAAATTCTGATTCCTTGATACAGTTTATTGGAAGATTTGGAACCCCCTGCTGTTACTGCGTGCTATCAGTTAGGAAGAACCCTGCTCTTCAATTATGGAAAATCGTACTTGTAGGGATGCAGAAAAATACACAGGATGATTATACAGAATTCTCTTTTCACAGAAAGACTTGTTGATATGTTCATTATTTGCTTTTTAAACTATGTACAATGTCATAAAGAAGAAGCCCCATGTAAGATATCCTAGAAATCTACATTAGCAACTTCTTCACCCCCACTGGAAGCACTGGAGCAGTGTGGTCAGCATCCATATAAAAAAAAAAAGGATTGTTTATTTTCCCTTTATTATATATAGTATTTGGTATAAGAGGGCATCTTCGCTGTTTTGGTACCTGCCACTGTAGTACTTGTACCAATAATCTACTAATTTGCAGAGATGTATCACGAGTGATTTCACTGAAAGTATTAACATCTTCAGAGTATTCCATGGCAAGCTGTGTTTCCTCCTGAATTCTGAGATACAGTTATGGGTGATTGCAGGTAATGATATTATGCTGGGATCACTGTGTTTAAGCAACTCGTGATGTTGTTGCCATGATCCAGCAAAGACCCATGAGTTGTATTTAATACATTTCATTAAATAAATTAAGGGAGCATTATTGCATGCCCAGAGAGAGAGAGAGAGAGATCTAACTTCTGACCACTATAAATAGGAGCCTGCATCTATTTTTATCCCTTATTCAGTAGAAGAGTCTTAGAAGAAAAGAAATATACCACTACTCCTGCAAAGTGATGACCATTTCTGACGACTACCAATTATCTCATACTCTGTAGGATGCAAGCTTCCTTTCCTACAGAAGGTAAACAGATCCTTATCCTCTAATACCTTTCTAAATAGCTACAAGCACTTAATCAGTTAATAACACAGATGGTACCTGCAGCCATTTACATCAACCTTTGCAGCTCAGAAGTATACCCATGATTGACAAACATAGAAGGCAGACTTCCCTGTGTACAAGGGGACAGAAGGTAGAATTGCTTACTTGTGCCTGAAACTGGTAAAGCCTGTATGCTTGTTCCAGAAGCTCCTTACGCAGTTGCACTTTAGACTTCAGGGCCCTCCAGTTGGTAGCTATTGCCTGTTGCTTTGCTTTCAGGTCTGATGCCTGCTCCTTTGAGCAATGAGTCAGCACATGATCTGCAGAGTGGATCAGATCCTGCAGCTGTATGCAGGGAAGAAAGAAGAAGGTAAGAAAGAGAATCATAGAGATTCAGCTAACATCAAGAAAATTATGACAAAAACTATGTTAGTTTTAAATCAAATTACAATTCAAGTAAAATTTTCTGATCCAAGTTTTCTCATGCTAAACAGAAGTATCCCTAACTTCAGATGGAATAACAGTGACATCCAGTGTTTTCTAAGGTTCATCACAACCAATTTTTTTCAACTAGCCAGATTTTGTTTCTCATTTTTACCATACTTACTACATGAACAGTGCAAATAATAGACACCTATACCTTGTTTTCCTCAGTGGCTATACAGATTAACTGTGATTACACTCTATTCATGCACATCTCATGCTCTTTAAAAGAAGCAAGGAGCTGGTGGCATCAGTTCCAGCATTTTCTGCTGTAAGGCTAAGATAAGAGGACAGTGAAAAGTGATTCTGAGATAGTAACTTTAGTAATCTCAGTATAACACATACTGTGTTAACAATACTGTTAAATGAACAAAACAAAGGGATGAAGATAAAACTAATACTGGTTTCTTTGGTCTAGTTAAAGCTATGCAAATCTACCATGTATGAGGAAGTTTTCAAAGCAATAGCTGTTCTCATGAGCTGACACTTTTCATAAGATTTATAAGAAGCCCTTCTCTTCTTTCTCGTAGTCCAAATTCTAATCCTGTAAATGTATTGAAATCCCCAGGCTACTGTCCCATCTTTCCATCTATAATCCTCTATAGTCAATTAACATGTTTTGTTTTCAATTCAGCCTTTCTACTCATTAAAGAGATTCTGGATTTTTCATTGTAATCATCTGGACTGCTTTGGACTATGTGGCAGACACATCATAAAGCTTGGCATAATCATACATTTCAAATAGTGATTAAAAATATCCCCGTGAATCACTTCAATAGTCAGTACTCATTATATGTGCCTTATCTACAAGATTGTAAATGACCTACTTTTATAATGACCTGCAGATCTTGAACATATTAAAAAAGCAGGAGACATGGAGGAAGAGCCTTAGAATATTCCAGGCTTTCATAGAATATGTTCATAATACTACATTATTATGATTGTCTTGGAAACTTACATTGTGATTATACATTAAAGACCACAAATGACTTTCATTACCTGCTGCTCATTTCCAAGGAGCTCATGTTCCAGGGCCACATGGTTCCGGAGCTGGGTTTGCACACCTCTCATGTCCTTTGCAACATCATCTGGAATACTTTTGAACTTCTCCTAGCAAGGAGAAAAATCAGAGCAAGCTTTGTTACTCACTACTTATAAGCAAAATACACAAGCAGTCTACTTCAGTCATGCTGTGCATGCATACTGCACAGGTATGGACTACTATTTTTAGTTACTCAACCATGACAAATAAAAGGAAGCCAGGAAATTCTGTCCTAGCACACCAGTCCTAGTAACTCCCTGGTAAGCATCACAGTGATTAAGCTACTGAATTGGACTGTGAGAGATGAAGGTTTAAGTCTTTCCTTGATCAGGCAATAAAGAGAATGTCTTACAGGCTTGGTGATGTGAATTAATCTTGAATAGCCACCACAGTGACATACAGTGAATTATTAAAGTAGTATTAACAACCACTAGTTTCAGGCCATTCTTTGGAATGCAGATGATCTGTGAATCATCTTTACACGAAGCTTTAGTTATGCATGTCTGGGAAAGATTAGTTAAGTTTGGAAGGAAGAATTACTGTAAAGATGAGAGATACTGAACAATTCTGTCAGTGTCTCTGTATGTTTATGGTAAAATGGTTAGAAACTTGTCAGAAGTCCAGGTAGGTGAAAAATCAGAAAAATGTTTCTAATCATAGAAGTGCATTTCTGTAATAGATTCACAGGCTCATTTGGGATACCAACAATACATCTTAGTAAGGTGCTATAAAAGGAGTTGCGTGTTGTAGTAGCCTATGATATGACTGCACTGTAGCTGATCACCTAAGAGAGACTTTCCATTACTACATTCCTCTGAGAAAAAGGCATTCCCCCCTAGACATCTGAGCAGGAGATAAATGAAGGGATGGGCATGACAAATTGCTCTCCCTCTCAGCAATAAAGTTGATTAACAGCAAACAATGCAAGAAGTGCGTACTGTTTACCTGGGCCAAACTCAGCATAGGAATAAATCAAAAGTTGGTCTGTGGAATGTTTCTAAACTGTCACTTGTCACAGCTACAGAGTTAACTACTTCATTCTTAAAGTTAAATATGTGCCAGGTTCTGAAAACCTGAACCGGTATACAGTAGAATATATGACATTTGATTTTCCATTTACATCAGGGAAAGAAAACAGGAATAACATAGTTGAATAGGGCAGCCTTTGTCAGTACAAGCAAATGGAAAAATCTACTACACTTAACCCAGCAAAGCTCTGTTGCCTTGCAAACAGTGGAAGCTCTGATGCACTGCCTTCTATACACATCTGCACTGAGGAAACCACACCTCTCAGTACAGCAACAATGTGGTTTCTTTCCAAAAATTCTTCAGGATTCTTAGATAAAACAGAGACCTGAAGAATTTCATTGAAATTCTGCCCCTCTCCCATTTTCATACTGGGAGCTTGAAAGTACTGCCAGTACCTATCACTAGAAGAGAAGAAAAGAACTCATTTTTGGCCCAGCTTTTGCACCAGGTCACATAACTACCTGACACAGGCTTAGTGGTCACTGTAAACCACTGGAGAGTTCTCTCTTCAGCACATAAAGCTACAGCGGTGTAGAAAGAAGAAAACAGTGAGACAGTACACAGCTTCTTAGGCTTGAAGTCTTAAAGGCGCAGGAACAGGCTGTCCCCCTGAGCCGCAAAATGAGCTGGCACGGAAGAAGACCGGCGTGGATGAATAGGGAGCTATTCTTGAGGCTCCAGGAGAAAAAGAGAATCTACCTCCTGTGGAAGAAGGGACGGGCAACCCAGAAAGAATACAAAGAAGTTGTTAAGATGTGCAGGGAGAAAATGAGAAAGGCAAAAGCCCAGCTTGAACTCAACCTGGCCGCTGGATTAAAAGGGAACAAGAAACTCTTTTACAAGTATATCAACAGTAAGAGGAGGACCAGGGAGAATCTTCATTCTTTACTGGATGAGGCTGGGAATATGACTACTGGGGATAAGGAAAAGGCAGAGGTTCTGAATGCCTTCTTTACATCTGTCTTTAAAAGCCAGACCAGTTATCCTCAGGTTTCTCCACTCTCTGACCTGGCAGTCTTGGCTGGGGAGCAGACTAAACCCCCCATGATTCAGGAGGAAACAGTCAGAGACCTGCTACTCCAACTGGACTGCCACAAGTCCATGGGACCGGATGAGATTCACCCGAGAGTGCTGAGGGAACTGGCGGAGGTGATAGCCGAGCCGCTTTCCATCATCTATATCAGCGCTCCTTGTTGACGGGTGAGGTCCCAGAAGACTGGAGGCTCGCCAATGCGACTCCCATCTACAAGAAGGGCTGCAGGGAGGATCCGGGGAACTACAGGCCTGTTAGCCTGACCTTGGTGCCGGGGAAGATTGTGGAGCAGATTGTCTTGAGGGAGATCACACGGCATGTGCGGGACAACCAGGGGATCAGGCCTAGCCAGCATGGGTTCACGAAGGGCAGGTCCTGCTTGACCAACCTGATCTCCTTCTATGACCTAGTGACCCGTCTGGTGGATGAGGGAAAGGCTGTTGATGTAGTCTACCTAGACTTCAGTAAAGCCTTTGACACTGTCTGCCACAGTATTCTCCTGCAGAAGCTGGCAATCCGTGGCTTGGACAGGTACACTCTTGGCTGGGTAAGGAACTGTCTGGAGGGCCGGGCCCAGAGAGTGGTGGTCAATGGAGTTAAATCCAGCTGGCGGATTTAACTCGACCGGTTACGAGTGGAGTTCCCCAGGGGTCGGTGCTGGGGCCTGTCCTGTTTAATATCTTTATTGATGACCTGGATGAGGGCATTGATTGCACCCTCAGTAAGTTTGCAGATGACACCAAGCTGGCTGGAAGTGTCGATCTGCCTGAGGGTAGCGAAGCCCTGAAGAGGGATCTGGATAGGCTGGATAGCTGGGCTGAAGCCAATGGGATGAGATTCAACAAGACCAAATGCCGGGTCCTGCACTTTGGCCACAATAACCCCAGGCAACGCTACAGGCTTGGGGCAGAGTGGCTGGAAGACTGTGTAGAGGAAATGGACCTGGGGGTGTTGATTGATGCTAGACTGAACATGAGCCAGCAGTGTGCCCAGGTGGCCAAGAAGGCCAATGGCATCCTGGCTTGTATCAGAAATAGTGTGACCAGCAGGAACAGGGAAGTAATTGTCCCCCTGTACTCAGCACTGGTGAGGCCGCACCTCGAGTACTGTGTCCAGTTTTGGGCCCCTTGCTGTAAGACATCGAGGCCCTGGAGCGTGTTCAGAGAAGGGCAACAAAGCTGGTGAGGGGTCTGGAGCACAGGTCTTATGAGGAGCGGCTGAGAGAGCTGGGATTGTTCAGTCTGGAGAAGAGGAGGCTCAGGGGACACCTTATTGCTCTCTATAACTACCTGAAGGGAGGTTGTAGTGAGATGGGGGTCAGCCTCTTCTCTCGTGTGACTAGTGATAGGACTAGAGGGAATGGCTTCAAGCTGCGCCAGGAAAGGTTCAGGCTGGACGTTAGGAAATACTACTACTCTGAAAGGGTGGTCAGGCGCTGGAATGGGCTGCCCAGAGAGGTGGTGGAGTCACCGACCCTGGAGGTGTTCAAAGAACGTTTGGATGTTGTGTTGAGGGACAAGGTTTAGCAAGAACCATTGGTGATGGGTGAATGGTTGGACTGGATGATACTGTGGGTCTTTTCCAACCTTAGTGATTCTATGATTCTATAATGACTGAAGAAAACATTACTACATGCAATATGAGACAACTTATTTCAGGCCCTAGTCTACTTGGCTTATCCTAGCTGTACTCAGTTTCACCAATGGTTCTCATAAGATGAACAGTCAGGTGTTTAAAAATTACCCAGAATTTTTTGTTTTTATGCAGTTTGAGTAATCACGTGAGTTTCTTACTGAGATATTTTAGAAGACAGCAGTAAGCATGCTGAGAATTGTAAGAATACTCCACAAACTAAGCTGAAATGGAAGTCTTCTTTATATAAAATCTTCCCAATGTTTTTTACCTCAATGTGGGCCAGAGCATCTGTCAGATCTTGGTAACACTTGTGAATCATCTCAGCATCTTTCAGCCGCTCACCGCGTAATCTGGTAATTTCTAACAGCTCCTCCCAAGAGTTTCTAGGGAGAAATAGTAAAAAAACCCACCAAAACATGTAAGACATGCAAACTAGGAGTAAAGGAGATTAACAGTCTGAAGAAAGGCTAAGAACAAGACCTCCTCGTACTTTTTTTCAGTCATTAAATTCTGCCATTAAATTCTGTTGAAGTGATTCTCTGAGGGGTAGGACACCTGTCACCCTACTCTGTCCATACTCTTCTGTCAGCTCCAGACACTTAAAATTGTTGCCCATACATGGGCACGCCTCTCCAATAGGTCCTTCAGGCTTTATATGCTTAAGAATTTACAACTAGAAGGGGAGAAATACTGGGAAAAAAGACTCCTGGAGGAAGCATATATACAAAGCTCTAATTAAAAATGAGTATAACTCTTCATCTACATGAATTTGCCTCCCTAAAACTGTCACACTTATCTGGACACTAAATTAATGACTAAATCAAGTTCTCCCCTGATTTCCACTGCCAGGGCTCAGTACTCCGTCCAGCACTATGACTGGCACAGCAGGATTTGGGGGATTGAATCAGACTCTACTAGTCATTGACCCTTCTCCTTCAGGCCAGCCTGGACTGGCGCTAGACATAAGAAGCTCAGAACATCTTAATAGCCGCAGAGCAGTCATGGGATTCAAGCTAGAAAAATTAGAAGCAATAATGATCCAACTAAACTCCCAGCCCTATAGTTAGCTGACCCTGCTCCAAAGGACAAAGGAAGTTCAATTACCCCTTGCTTGCAAAGAACCTCTGATGCAATTTGCAAGAAAGCAAATCAGCAAACAGATAATGTCTATATTATAGTAGTCTATTTTTAAATGAGGCATGGTAACAGTTCTCTACCAGTGAGCAAACCACAAATTTTGCAATGAGAGAATTGGGGGGCATGCCTTGCCATTTTCTAATTTCTTCTCACTTCCTCCTCAAGAGTGAACTGAAAGGACAAAGCATCATAGAGCCTAAACAAGTGTCCTACCTTAGCTCTTTCTGCTTCTGCCGGATTTCACGGGACTCAGAATGACCATGGTTTAGCAAGTTCTCTGCCAGCTGCTGGCAAGTCATAACTCTTTTCCCAGTTGCTTCCAATTGGTGTCGGAAAGTGTCATATTTGGCACAAAGTTGCTTTTGAAGGGAAAACAACAACAAAAAAAGTTGTTGACAGTTGTCGTACCTTCTTGGCTGTCAGAATGACAAGGAACAAGCTGACTACAAATGGAGATGGAGAAACTGAAGAGGAGGATATCAATGACTGGATTTTACTTCCAAAGACAATGAGGAGCTACAGATTGTTAGCAAAACATGAGGTCTGTGATGCAGATACAAGGCAGAAGCATGATTACCAAGGATAGAAACAAACATATTTTTTCAATGTACAATGAATTGCAATTATTGAAACAATATGTTTTTACTTTAGGAATATAAATCTTTATTGAGTGTTATAACTGAATAAAGTAGTCTGAGTTTAAGACTTAGGACACAACATATTTTGAAATAAATGTTAAAAATAAAGATTTTGAATGGCTATTGATTTCTAATGTGCTGACTTTATAATAATTTCTATGCCATGTGAAAAGATATGGCTGTAATGTTCCTACATAAGGAATTTTCTTCACAAATGCTGAAGGTAAACCACATTTAAATATCTGGCTATAAAAAACAGATAGGAGATTCTCTTTGAGTATCTGAAAGCTTAAGCATTTTAGCATGCAGCTGCTTCATGCAGCTCAGGCCCCATGGTAACAGGATGCAAAAGTCCAGCAATGCTGCCTGCCTGACATCTCCAGTCAATCATTTCTGCCCACCCTTGATCCTTTTCTATTCCTGTTTCCCAGTGATCTATGCTTTCATTGTTACGCTTTTCATCTTCATCTTCCAAGTTTTCAGGAACAATCTTAGAATCTTTTTACAGTCTGACAGCATACAATTTGGTTGATTTTTGATTGGTTACTCAAAAAACTCACCAAGACATGCTCATAATCATTTCCATAGTCTTCAGAGCTGGCTGCTTGCTTCTGCTGAGCCATCCAGTCCCGCAGATCTTCATATTCTCGTAGGAACTCATGCAAGACAAGAGTCTCATCCAGCTTCTTCCCCCTGTTGGGGGGAGGAGTTAGAAAATACAATTAGAATAAGGGAGTATAAGAGAAGGACAATTAATAACTCTCTTCTTACTACTCCCCCAAAACTCTCCTCATCAAGATACATTGTCCTTAATGAAAGAGCTGACTTTATTTCTCAGGACTGGAAATAATGTTTATAAGATGACAGCTGTCAACCAAGTCTTGTTGATCGAGGTTTTCAGAAAAGCACAATACCTAGCTGAGCTCTCTCCTTGTTTTGTTTCATTTGTTTGTTTTTAAATGAGAATACTTCTTTTTTTTTCCTGTCTGTTTAAAGAGGATAGCACTACATATGAAAATGAGAAGGAAATCTTTCTAACTAAGGTTGGTGCACCATGAAGGCAAGTGCTATGAAAGCCGTTCTATGTAATTCTGCTCATGTTGCCTATCCATCAAAACTGCTGCAATTTGCTGCATATTTATGATTGCCTAGATTATCTTACAATAAAGCCTGACACATGGCAGGCCTTGCATGGTAAACAAAACTTTAGAAATTGTAAACCAAATTAAAAACTATAGTTGAAATATTAGTATTTCTTGGGGGCTTAAGTATTTTAATTTTCAGATTAATGTATTGGTTATGCAACTTGCGGAGCTTCATACCTTTTCTGTGTGAATTTTTTGAGGAGGAAAAACCTAAACTGTTCAAATGGGCATTTGTTCCTTCCCAAGAACAAGCTAGAAGTATTTAAAAACCCTGGGTACAAGCAAACTGTCTTGCTGTAACTTGCTACTGTTTTAATAGGAGAAAGGGAGTTAAATAAAAAGTATATGTCTCATTCAAAGACAAAAGCCTACTTATAGTAGCAATGGCACTAGCCATAAAGATAAGCGTAATTTCAATTGCTTTCCTTCTCCTGTGTAACAAATAAAGTCACTTTCTAGTCGTTTTCAGTAATGAAAACTTTCAAAAACAAGGCTTACCCCTCCCTTTCCCTTCTAATATCAGGTTCCAGATAACAGGAAGGAATGTTAGAATCTGGCATCTCAAATTGTTTTACAGGAAGATGATGAAGGGTGAAGAGGAAATTTGGTGGCTTTAAGTTCCTTCAGCAAAATGTAGAGGTTTCATGTAGCAATAATAAAATGCACATATGTGCACAGAATTCAAATACAGAAACAAGCAATTTCCTAAATACAATTAAAAATAGGGGACATGATGGATCTGATAAAAATCCTAGTGAGGTAACTGGAGATATCTTTGACTGACTTCTTTGAGTCAAAGCCTAGTCAGCTAGGCTTTGAATCAAACATAGTATCCATGGGGCAATTTAGACTGAAGTCAGCTAAGATATATATTTTCTAGTTCATACCTTGTTGCTGCTAGTTCCTGCAACTCACGGAGACTAGAGTGAACTTGTTCCCTTGGTGCATCAACCTCAACGTACTGGATGGAACCCACGGCAGGAAGATTTTGGACACTTTCATTTAGTTCTTTAATCAGATCTTGGTAAACAGCAATCTCATGCTCCAGCACCTGTCAAAAAAAAGAGCGGAATGAGAGTCGATTGTCCAAGACTTCCACTATTTCAGCTTTTGCACCAGACTATACTGCAGTCAATGGAGACATTAAAAGAAGAGAAAAAGTTTCTGGAAGCATGTGATATTTCCAGGACTTGATCAATTCCAGGCCATTTTCTCTCACTATTTTTTTGGAAAACTACATATATAATATCAAACAAGTTAGTTAGATGAATTAGAAATTTCTGATACAGTTGGTCGGAGAAAAGTATTCCTGGAATAATACTCAATATGTATCTTTGATTCTAGGAAAAACATAAAGCTTCTTTGTGCATCTGTTGAGACTGAAAAGCAGATATCATATCATAGTTTTGGCCTCAAAAAATAAGATGAGAACATTCCTCGTTCTCCTATTTTGCCAAACTAATTTTTTTTTTTTTCAACCAGAGTAGCAAACTGCATTGACCTCTTCTATCTGTCTATTCATATGTGGACATATGTTGATTTGAGCCATCTTTTAGATGATTGGATACTTAAGTATCAAGGAAACAGAACATTTTTAAAAATGAAGGCAGATCAAAAGATTCTGCCAGCCCACAGAATTTGAGGAGAGATTCCTTGACCTCCTCTGCTGCTAACTCTCAGATAGATGAAGTAGAAGAAAGAATGGAGTGATTTAAGAGCAGGAGAGAAGAAATATTTTTTCTACCTACAAATCTGAAAAATAATCTCAAAGTTGCTGGTTTGTATAAACAGCATTGAACTCAAGACTCTGCTGCCATGGGAGCTACAGATTCACTGAGGTTTAAGCTTTCCTGAGGGGTTAAAAACACTCCCAATGATGAACAGAAAACCTCTGATTTTTTCACAACTCATTTTTATAGCTTCAAAATCTTTCCTCTCAAACATGTTTTCATGCTAAGAATATTTGTAGAAGCCAATCAAGACCATTCCAGATGCTAGAGTGCATGATGTTAGTCACTAAGGTGTACTTCTTGCAGCCTGGTATATTACACCCATTACTCTCAGACTCAGAGCATGACATACAAACAAAGAAGATCCTAGCTTTGTTAAAAAAAAATTGCTGATTGATCCATAAATTCAAACATTACGGCAGTCATTCCTTCCTGAAGCAACATAGTAACTCAATTCCCTAACTTAATCACAGATGCAAACTTTGAATATCCTTTATTTAATTTTTCAAAAATTGCTAAAATTTTCTGAAATACCTTATGTTTCTTGAGGAGTTTCAGTGTTCCATCTTCATCCTTACCATAGTCCTTGCTCATCACAAGTGGACGCTTTTCTGCTATCCAAGCCTCCAGGTCTGAAGTATTCATTAGAAACTATCAGTTAAAGAAAAAGCAAAATAATGTCTGTGTCAACTTCCATAATACTCATGTTATTCTTTTGACCTAATAAATTTGAAGCAAAAGGTGCACTATAAGGTCTTCTCTAATATCACACCGAATAACTAATAAAGACTATTTAATCCTAAGGACTACTATTCCACATGACCAAAGTTGCAGGAATCTTGGAAGAATCTGGGTGTCTTTCCTGATAAGAAATGAACTCAAGGGAGACTTCATTAGCTTTGCTAAATCCCTGAAAAAAATGCTTTCTAAATGGTGTTTAATTTATAGAATCCTTATGTAAATTTGAACACATTATGAGGATTTTATACATACTGTTTCTTTTCCAAATCTTATGAAGGAGGCCACAGATTTAAGACATCAGTGCAAAATAACTGAGGTCTTATTCAAGCATCAAAGCTCTGGTGATAAATTTCTGAGGAATTCAAACCACCTATAAAGATCAGGCTTCATAAAGCCTATAGTATGGACAGCTGTTTACACATGTGGAGGAAACAAGATCCACATGATTAAATTCTCCAGGGAACATACTTCAGGTGGACCTATGAGCGTTGTGCAAATATTGTTATGTCTAAAAAATCTACCTATACCTTCTGAGTGACTGCACTCCAAATGACCCACTAAAGACTCATTAAATTTGGATTATCCAGATACATATTTGCCTGTTATTTTTTCTAAGCAGGCTAAAATTATGTTCCATTATCTTGTTGAAGTAATAGGGTCAAAAGTCCTAACTTGCTATAAGTGGAATGGCTTGATCAGCCTCTCAGTATCATTTTGTTGAGTCTGAGCTGAAGTGAATTCCAAGACCATTAAAGGGAGAGATTTAAGTTGTTTTGTTGTTCACTTGAAATCTTTTATCCTCTTGTTTGCCTGAAAAAAATACCATGGGAGTAATTTGTACCTCTTGGAAACCAACTGAGTGCTGCAGCTGCTTCATCCTTTCTTCACAGGCTTTCTCCAGGCCCTGCCAGGCAGTCACAAGTTCCTGGCATTTCTCATTTATTTTCTGAGCTGATGGATGCTGGCTTACAATCATTGTCCTTCCTTTATCCAGGACCCGCTGGACTTGCTGTTTGTGGGCATTCACTTCTGCCTGAAATTCCTGGGGATGAGAAAAAAGAAAAATGAGGAAGAAACGAAGGATATGTGAAGACAAAGAAGAGCAGAAAGTATAGATCTAAGATAGTATGAGAACACGAGAGTCAAAATATTTTACCGATACCACTGCACAAAGCAAAAACTTAGTTTTTCTATTCAGTGTGAAGTACGCTAGCTTTTATCCACTTCTAATGGGAAGAGCTATAATCTTTCTCAGAATAAGAATATTGCAAAACATGGAAAATTTTGCAGCTCCTACAGGAATTCCTTGTTTGCTCTGGAAATCACGCTACTCTGCTTACTTGTCTCAGTGTGCTGGAATCACATTTCAACGAGTGTTGCACTTGATTTTACTTGTAACAGCCTCCCTGGAAGTAAAGGGGAATTATACAGGTGCTGGTTTGCAGGCTGTGATGTGCAGTGTGACAACAAGCTATCATAAACCTGATGAAAGGAGATACCTTGTGTTTTTGCAACAAACTTTGAGCCACATCTAAGGACTTCCCACAGTTGGTGGAATTGGCAATAGGCAATCGCTCATTAATCCAGTTCAGCTCCATGTCATGGTAATGGTAGAACTCATAAAGATCCACTGCAGCTTCCAGCAGCTTACGCCTCTCATCAAGAGGTGCTTGCAAAGACTCAAACCTAGGGGTCATCCATTAAAACATATATGTTAAACAAAGCTTTATCCCAATCCTGCCAAGGGAATTAGTCTATGATATCACAGTGATGATTATAGAACACTGGATACTTCTCTGCAATTAAAATTCAAAGGTTAGTGTTGGCTGTATATACAAGAACTCCAGAAGGTTACTTTTGGAAAGTATGGAAGGGATTTGGCCAGGACATGGGAAATGGGAACAGAGCTTTATGAAGCTGTGATTCTCATGACAAGCCTTGGTCATAATACAGCCTGACACGGGTCATGCCTGCTGCAACAGATAGTGCCAGTGCTCAGTTAACAACTTTCTCACCTTTCTAATGTAAACCTATATCGAAAGAAGAATACAGAGGCACTATCCATGCCTCATTTTTCAGCCATTTAAGAAATGCTGCTTGGAAGAAAGAGAATTTCGGTCAACTTTTAATTTAGACTAAAAACAATAAATGCAAGCAGAGGAGAAAAAAACAGTTTTCCACTTTTGAAGCCAAAGGCTTGTCCTGTGATGTTTTAAGGAAGTAAGGAGCAAATTACAGTAAAAGATGTTAAAGTTTATCGCAGCTGTGCAGGTATAGACCAAAGCACTGCTGTAGCAGAACTAACAGGATAAATCATTCCTGAATATGGGTCCAAGGTGGAACAAAAAATGTGATATGACATAAGGAGTGGAAATAAAAAGAGAGTGATACCTCACCTTTTCAGGTATTTTTGCGTTTCATCCAGAATTCTCTGGGAGTCAAAGTGATTGGTGGCCATTTTCATTGCATGAGACACAATAGAGTTCATTTTCTCTGCCAGCTCGTGTGTCTCATTCTCCAGCTGCCTGTGCTGCTTGAGTAGATCACGGCTAGAGCGCAAATCATGGCCTGTCTCTGCTTCCTGAAGAACCTTCTCGATTTTCTCTATCTTCTTTTTAGCATCCTACAGGGAAAAGGTTACTGCACACTCCTACTGACCTTGAAACATTTTCTTTCACTCAGCTCCTCCCAAGACAGCTTCTTAGATACAATATTTAAATCCCTATGTCATTTCTTGGTAACACCAAGGCCAGGTGCCTTTAAGAGGCATCTCCTGGGAATATTTTACTTGGCTCTCCATTTTGGTGTACTTTTCTTTCTGAGCTACTAAAGCACATGATTACAAAATCATCTCTTTGAACTATCTTCAGATACAAATAAATCTCCAGTGGCTTCAAAGTTTAGCATTTAAATTCAATACAACAGCAGTTTAATTAAACACTAATACCTGGAAACAGCTTCAGAGCATATTTATCCTCTCACAAAATTTGCCTGAATTAATTTTTTAATATAATGCTGTGCCTCAAACCTCCATACTGACTCCAAGCTGGCATGTTTGTTTGCACAATCTTGAGCCCTGCAGAGAGATTTGATTAGTTTCTTAGTCTGGGATAACCAGATGTAGTGCTGAGCCTGAGTTCAGTAGCATTGCATCTTGGTGCTGGCACTGTTATCCTCCTCATAGCTTTGGAGTGAGCTTGCTTAGCCTTACACTGGGTTTTCTCTCCTGAGATTGTAGAAAGTGATCTGTCTTGTGTCCAAACACCTTAAAACATGCTTTTATGCGCAGAGTCTTCTGCTCTTTTTTTCAAGGATCATTTTTTATCAACAGAGTAACCAGGCTCCTGTGCTAGCTCTCCCCTCTGCACCCCACCACCTCCTGACCTGCAGCAGTTCCATGAGCTGCTCTTGCTGCCCGGCTTGTCTTAGCTTGTCACCTCGCTCTATCATCTTCCCATACAATTCCTTCCACTTCTTCTCTAGCTCTGACATCTTCTTTTGGATAGAAGCTGCAGCATAATGGTCATCTTGAATCAGCTGATTTCCTTTCTGGAGAAACACAGCACATCACATTTTTGTAGATCAATGTCATGAAGTTTGGGACCAGGTGAAAGACTTAGTTTCAAAAATGTCTTCACCTTTATCAGTGTTGCAAAGTGCTTCTTATTAGCCATCATTTCCTTCTCAGCAGCCTCATGCCACTTCAGTTTGCGTAAAACATTTGTTGGATCACGATAGGATTCATCAGATGCAATCTTGTACTTCTCTTCTATCCATATCAAAAGCTCAGCAGCGTCACGGTTGAACTCCTTACAGAAACAGATAGGATTAAATAGATTTAAATTCTGGTTCTGCATGGATTTTCAGTGCATCCTTGCCACTAGGATGAAGTCCTGATTTTTTTTCCAAGAGTTAGGAGAAGTATTATATTTTCATATGAAGGCTGTTCCGTACAATCAACACTTAATTAAGAAGTTATGATATCGAATCATTGTTCTTAAGTTCTGAGAGTAGTATCTTTTAGTCCCTCTTTTACCACAGTTACTAATCCATTGAATGCTATTGTCACCAAAGGTTTGCATTTTTGACAGACTATTTTAGCCATATGTGGTCCAACCCTCCAGTATAACTTTGTGTCTCAGCATTTGAAGCTAAATTCTTGCCAAAAGTACAACTAATAATAATTATTGCATACAGACAGCATAAGGTGGTGTGTCCCAGTTATGCACTGTATGCTTTTGGTAGATGTTTCCACGCAGGGCACCTTACAGGCAGAATAATAATTATACTTAATGTCTATACATTTATTCATAAACATTCTCAGTGAAAAAATGTAGCAAATGGAATCCAAGGGATGTAGAGTGAAGTTGCAAAATTTGCATCTACAACAGAAAGATGGGATGAAGTGTCTTGGAAAATCAAATTCCTTAGGTAAACTCCTTTATATATATAGCAAATAAAAGTATTAAACTTGGCAAAAATGAAACTAAAATGCAAAAAAAAAAAAAAAAGAAAAAGAAAAAGAAAAAAAAAAAAAGAAAAAAATAATCTTCTCCTGACTGATGCTTTTCCAACTATAACAGAGAATGATTGATTGCATTAAGCACAAGAGAACAAGCATGGTTACACTGCAGTAGCAGAACCTGGCTTCATGTCTTTGAAGAAAAACTGTCACTAGGAATTTGGAAAGTAGGTAAGATGTTATCTATTAATGGTTATGGAGCATCATTGTCTTTAAATCGTACAGAATCATAGAGTATCGCAAGCTGGAAGGGATCCATAAGGAAAATCGAGTCCAACCCCAAATTTTATTATAAAGTAAGAAAAGAAGCCTGCTTCTGCAAGTTGCTTGGTCTAGAAATATCTTTCCCCAAAGAAGGTGAAAGACCTTCATTCCATCTGCAAGGCTAACCTAATTTCTGAAGAGTCCCTTCAAATACTAGTGTTGTCCCTTCCAGGTTTAGGAAGTGCACTTTCATTAACACTTCTGCAAGAAGAACTAAGCTAGTTGTTTCATTATGTTGGCAGCCCATCACAAATTAAGCTAAATGCACTGTAGCTTTTAAAACATTTTTTAAAAGTGTTAATATAAATGTTAGAATGTATAAGGTATTCTCCCTAATTACATTAATCTAGAGTGAAAGGTTAATTTGTGCCAAATGATTAACACTCAGAAAAATAGTAATGAGCAGAATAAACTTATCCAGCAGACAAAACTTTCTGTTGATATTTTTCATTTGATCTCTCAATTTTTGGCTTTTAATTTTGCTATGGTTATAGCTTTGTAAGATCTAACCCATACACATCACCTCCTCCTTGGAAAGTGACATTTTCTGTCTCACAGCCAAAGGGAAAATGGAAAGTGAGCTGCAGTAAAAATGTTTGAGATGTGTCCCATACTAAGACGAATAGTAACCTTACTTCACACATGCTTGACTAAATCTGCACATTCAGCCATTTTACCTGCAGCTGCAGGGAATCCAGTAACCTCTGTTTTCTCTTGGAATTGCTTTCTATCAGTCGTTCCCATCTTTGCTGGAGTGTAGCCATTCTCTCTTTAATGCTACCAATAAAAAGAATAAGTTCAATGTTGTAATGATCATATGGGTCCATGATTCTTTTGTATGCATTACTATCATATGATTGCAATCTAGTTCACACATTTGTTGATGGAAGGGATATACAGCCCTGTCCTATGACCTTGTGTGGCTCATCTGAAAAACAGCTACTGCTTTCCAGCTACCTTAGATTTTCCTTTTCTATAGCTGTGTTCCATTAGTGAACTGCAGTCATGTATGTTTGACTAAAACACCTAGGCCTTTATTCTACCCAAATATTCCACCGTAACTAGTAATTTTATCTGTGATACAAGTGCAGTGAGGCTCTGGAACAGCCTTGTAGTGATAGTAGAGCTGGCAAGATACCTGGTTTTAAGAGTAGTTTTATGAATTTGTGGAGGAAATTTTCAAAATGTTATCATTTGTAATGACAAAGCATGGACTGTTTGACCCAAGATGCCCATTCTGACCCTCTGATTTTTATTTACACAGAGGTCCTCTTACTAGACTCTAGTGAATTTATAGATGACGCTTCAGCTACAACTGCAATATGAAGCTGTTCCTGATGTGTTATTATTTCCTTACAAAGTTATAAATAACTTTTTAACAGCGAATGTATTAGTTCTAATACATGATACTGGTAAGTGAGAGAAAATCTTAATTATGCAGACACCTAATGTATTTACGTTAAAGAGGTTTTAATACTATTAGTTTATAATAAAAGAATAATTATTCTAGTGTTCTGTAAAATGCCACTTTTAACCTAACTCATTAGACTCACTTGTCCTGAGAGCATAGGATGTTTGTATCTTTTTGAAATATACCCTTTTCCCTGCCCTAATTCAGCAGATCACAGCCTGGAATCATATCCTGGTTTGGGCTGGAAGATCATCTGATTCCAACTCCCTCTCGGGGACACGTCCCACTAGACCAGGTTGCTCGAAGTCCCATCCAGCCTGGCCTGGAACACCTCTGAGGGTGGGGCATCGACAACTTTTCTAGGCAACCTGTGCCAGTGCTTCACCATCCTCACTGTAAAGAATTTCTTCCTGATACGTAATCTAAATCTACCCTCTTTTCTACTTTGAATCCACTGCCCCTTATCCTTAGAGATCAACTGAATCCTGTCTCAGAGAAAAGATTTTAATGTTGATCTGATCGTTTATTAATGCTAAATGCTTCCAGTGGAATTACTGTTTTTTCTACCTTCCCCTTTGAACAAAAAGGAGGAGGGAGGGAGTCTGGACTTACGTGTGTGATGCAAAGTGCCCACTTTCTATTAGGTCTGCCCCATTTTCATTAAATGTTTCAATTCGTCTCTTTAGCACCATTAGCAGTTGTTCAAATTCCTGATGTTGCTTCTGCAGGCTTCGAACAGCATCTACGTGATCCTGCATTTAAGAAAGAAAATTTGATCAAGTTTTCTATTGGATGTATATTTTTCCTGTAGCAATGAAAAAAATATTGGTCCTTACTTTTCCCCTTCTCTTTCAGAGATAGACACACCGTACATTTAGCAGTAATATTATGTATAATACACTGAGTGTATATATAGCCTATAAGCAAGCAATAGATATGCTTAGGCTTGTGACGCATCTGTTTAACCTGTCACATGCTTGTTCCTACATTATGGTTCCATTTTCACTTTTTAAGAAAATCTGTATTCTGCATCTGGGCTAGTATATCCATAATTAAGCACATCTTTATTCCATTTAGTTGGTCCCAAAATAACAAACTCTTTCAACTGAAAATATAAAAGGTATCTTCGTCCTTCACTGATCTCGTGAATATTGTCTACATTTGTTTTTTTTTTCCCTTCATTGCTTTAACATTTTTAAAATACTCAATGAAAAGAAAAAAAAATTGATTTTATTTAAACTCAGGTTTCTATCTCAATGAAAAAAGATTAATTATGCTTAAGCTCAAAACCTCTTTTTTTTTTTTTCATTAGGCACCCAGTTTGTGACACAGTCGTATTTAAATCATCTGTCATGCAAACACAGCAACAGATCACAATTCTAGTTGCTTTTTAAAATGCTTTTGAGACAAGCCTAATTTTCATTATGATGAGTAAGGACATAAGAACACAAATAAGAACCTGACAGTCACAAATAAGAACCTGACAGTCTAGTTTCAAAGTATGAAAACGCCATGGCCATAAGAATGAGGAAGCTGATCTAATTAAGAAAAATGTGTGACTCCCTGGATGGGATGTAGAAAGAAATAGATCAGCTGCTGTACGTACCCCAAGGTCATCACCCCGGAGAAAGGCCTCATGGCTAGAAAGAGCAGCATTGATACGGTCTCCCTCCCTGTTGAACTTCTGCAATTCCAAGCCATCCTGCAGCTTCTTCCGTCGCTGTTCCCACATATTTTCCAGCTCTTTGTTCTCCTGGGCAAGCCTCTCCACAGACAGGTGAACATCTCTGGTCCTACTGTTAGTGGGTTGTTTTTGGATTACTTTACACCCAAGCTCTTCTAGCTGCACAAATCTTCCCAGAGAATGAAAAGTGAGACCTTAGTGCATGTTAATATATTAATTCTCTTACACAGCTCATAGCAGTACATAAACACTAAGCTGCCCTCCCTCCCCCTTGCTCTTTCCCTGCTAGCCATTATTGTACACTACACAGTGCATGTAGTTGTTTGCTCAGGGATACAGGCTGAAGGTAGTAGGTAAGATTTCTGTATAAGTCGCCATATAAGTAGACTTTCCCATTAAATGAACAAGAAGGGTCAACACTAGGTCTAGAACTTTACAATGCTGCATAAGAATAGGACTGAAAACGATGGCATTTGGAAGCATAAAGTATAGGAAGGAAAGAACTAAGGGAAGTGAAAGTGCAGGTGGCATTATTCAAGTGTCAAGAGAGCTTGTGAAACTCTGCTCCAACAGACATCTCCTTGACACTAGTGTAAGAATGCAACAGCTAAATGGATTTTGTGTTCAGCAGTTTTCTTTTGACTCTAAATTTCACAAGCATTTAAATAATCAGCATAACTTTCATGCTTAATTTATATACACAATAGACGTTTCATCTTCATGGTGTTGTTGAAATATCAGCCCGTTCTGCTCAGCCCAACCTACCTTTCCTTCTGAGACCTTATTTCTTTCAGAAGGTCCTGATGTTCCCTCAGCAGTTGCTCTGCAGAAGCCACGTCCACACCCATTTCTTCACTTCTCAGCTTCTCCCTGATGCCTTCTGCCCACAGCAGGAGCCTGCGGCTGTCTTGCAGGAAGGACTGTTGATTTTGGGCCTGCTGCAGAAGGTCATGCTTCCTTTGGGTCTCCAACTTGAGGTTTACCAGAAGCCTCTCCATGTTCTCCACCTGCTCCGTGATGGCCTTGCTCTCTGCAGGGTTGGTGTCCTTAATGCTATAGGAAGAAGTAAAACACAAAAAATTGGAAGAACAGCTTCAGAAATTTGAAGCCTGAACCAATGCCCTTTCAAAGTAATAAATTTGGATATTCATACTTCTGTTAAAATGAAAGTCAGCTAAGGCATCAAATACTCCAAACTAGCAAAAAACATCTGTGTGAAAACATTGTACCACAGAAAATGCACTTTAAAGACTCTTTAAAGACCCTGATAACATTCTTGTTGTTCAATTGCATCTGTACATTGTAAATGTATAGAAGACTCAAAGAAGTAAAAAGCTTTACAATTTCAAATTCAAACTGTAGTGCACAATTCCCAGCTATTCTTCCTTCACCTTTGTTTCCCCTGATGATTCTCTTTCAGTTCCTAAATTATACCTAGTTCAAATGTGCGAGTAACTCCCATTAGTAGAGGTAACTTGATAAAGTCACAGTCTTGCTGTATTTACAGATTCTTCCCACAGCAGCAAAGCCTGGAAACAGCCACTTCACCAACCATACTCAAGAGAGAGAACCTCAATCCAATGGGCAAGTTGGTTCCTCAGGCAGATAAAAAGAAACTTCGAGGGAAATTTCACAGGCTGCTCATTCTCTTTACAGTGCCATCTTAGAGAATTAGTACAGAATATGAAAACAAAGAGCAGGTTTCTTACGATTTTGCAACACTCCTCAAGTATTCAATTTTCCTCTCCATCACTAGGACCTCTCTCTCAACTGCAGACAGTTTGCGCTTGTCAGACTCCAGCCCAGCAGGTGAGTTCCCTGGTTCCAGATCCCTGAGCTGGCCCATCTTGTCTTGCAGTAGCACTCCTATGCTCTGACAGTCCTCAAGAAATGTCCTCACATCAGCCACTCCGATCAGCTCTGAGCCCTTCTCCTCCTTCAGAGATTCCATACGTTCCCACCTTGGAGGGAAAGAGAACACAATTAGTTGCATGTAGCCTCAGTCACTACCCCAGAACTTGCCTTCACCTAAAAAATAGATTCAATTTATGGCCTTTGTTATACAGAGTTTTAGCCAGGCTGAGATTTATTTCTGGGTTGGATTCAGAAAGCAAGGAGGGAAGCGTATGATATACATTCTTTTTCTATTAAGTAAAATTTTGTGTAATGGATTTAATCAAGATTTCAGTGGACTGAGGAGAAAGCCAGTACTTCAACCTCAAAGCTCATCTCAGTGACATCTCAAACAAGTGAATCCAGCTCAGGTGATCAAAAATCCTAAACATGATGTAAATAAACAACACCGGTCAAACTGGGACCCAGCAGTGCCTCACAGTTCCAGCTGGGTAGAGTTTACAGGGACACGTATACAACAGGTACTGAGCTACTTGGTGAGGTCAAATAGGATTTTGTGTTCCTTTCAGTAATAGTGAAGGGCATCTTCACCCTAAGTAATATCTCACTGTGAGGGCGCTGCACAGTCCTGGAAGCAAGATACTCAGGGCAGCTAGTGCAGCCCAGGGCTACCCCATTCCTGCTAATGACAGTACGGACTGTTGGGACTCATGTCTGATGCTAGTTACCATCCTGAGTCTTTCCTGTACAATTCCCTATGGGACTAGCCTTGTCTGCCAAGGCCTCTCTCCTTAGCTCCCAGTTCCCCATCCCATACAGGGCAGCAAGCTCTTGCTGCACCACGACAGTCAACTCAGGCTGTTTGAACCATGACCTGTCCCCCTCCAACATCCCCGTGGAAACCCCAACCTTTGGGAGATGCCAGGTCTGACCCCAGCCCTTGGGAGCTTTTCTTATGAGAGAATGTGCTATAGGGGTTGGACTAAAGTGCAGTCCTGCTGCATCACAGCCCTGCCTCAGCCCAGCCACGATCCCTGCTGAATGAGTCCCTGACCCCTGCTGACCTCAGGGAGCAGTCCCTGCCACTTTGTACCAGTCTGTGTCTGGTAGTGACTGCTGCAACTCGAAAGAACAAATTCAAGTATATTTAAAATCCTCCCCTCACCCAAATTCTGGGATTTAATAATCTATCAGGCTTAAATTCTCTCAGTGTGGTTTAGATGAGGCATGCAAAGGTCAGCTCTCAAATGGCCACCACAAAAAATATTCTCTATTTTACCAGTAGCGCCTTTACCTGACATTGATTTCTTCCAGCCAAATCTGGACCTCAGTGTATTTGCCAGGACTGTTCTTTCCAAATTTAGTAGCTAAGCTTTCAATTTCTCCCAGCTGGCCTTTCCCTGCAGCCAGTTCTGTTAAAAAACTCTAAAATAGAAAGACACAAGAATGCAGAACTTGAGATTTTTTCAGTTCTATGGATGCTGTTCTTGATAATTTCCATATACTTTCATTTTCCACTTTGTCAGGTGACTTCTGCACCTTGCTGTTCATCTTCCTGCCCGCTGACACAGTACAGACCTGCACCTGCAGTTCCTCTATAGTGCAGACCTCTCCTGGTATACACACTATGTCTACGCACATTCCCCATTCCATAAGGATGCAAGTGCACTATAGGATTATTTTCTTCACGTGGCACTCTTCTTCAAGTGACATAACATAAACCACAAAAAGAATCCTTTTATACCACAATATTTGCACCATAACATCACATCCACAAAAGTTAAACGGACATCAGCTTCAATAAGGTTGGCATAGTTTATACCAAAGAAGTATCTGACTTATGCACAGCACCATGTTGCAATGAATGAAAAACACTCAAAACTTAGTTTCTCAACTTTTTCCATTCTCCCAAGGTCAGTCTGATTTAAAATGCGTCATTTGTAAGTGGGGAAAGAGGATACCTGATATTTTTGTTGCATGACTTCCACGTTGTCTGCTTGAGGCTGAAGAGTCCGAAAAATGTTCTCCTTTTCTCTCATCCATGACTGAAATGCTTCACAGGAGCTACAGAAGCGGTAATATCCAATCATCTCCTCCAAAGCCTTTTTTCTGTCCTGTAAAACAGATGAAGAATTTTGTCACTCTAATAACTACCTTGCCTTTTGAAGGAGAATCCTTTCATTTAAATTAACTAAAATACATGGATGGTAGCTTCGTAGTTTTGCCAGGTATTGCTGACAGAGAACAGAACATGTTACCTTGAGCTCAAAATATTTCTCCCCAGAGCAACAGGGCATAAGAGAAGCACAAAACATTAATGGAGGTATTGTACCTCAGTCATGCTCTGTAGGTTTTCATAAAGTGAGTCTATTTCATCTTGGGTCTTCCAAATGTTCTCTGGAACAAAATGAACATCTAAACTGGAGCTTCCAGGAAGTGCAGATTCAGAGGTAGCCCAGGTTCGACTGAACAGTAGCCTAGTTGTCCTTTGATTTAAGTCACTTGGGGCTTCTGTCTTCACCATCTGTTATGCAAAATTTAACAGAATCAGGGGATCAATATTTCTAATTTGGATAAAAATTTCACATACACAGAAAATTTGGACTTACTAGTTCAAATCACTACATTCTGACCCTCTAATAAAATGTTTTCAGGATTTTTTTGATCCTATTTCCTTTTTAACTGATTTTGAAATAGTTAACCAACTAACTGAAAAACATTTCATTTACATTGAATGAACTGGTTTTATTTAGTTTGGTTTAATATACTTTGATTCACTAAAAGTTCTCATTTTGTGCCAACATCAACATCCAGTTTTCTTAACTTCTAAAACTGCTAACAAACCACAGAATCTGCAACCTAATGCAGATTTTTTTATATCGTTTTTGAAGCCAGTTGAAATGAATATTGTTGTGAGAATCAAGAGTGACAAAAGATTAGTGAAGATCAGCAGAAGAAAATAATACACATAAGCATATTTCTAGCATTTCATGGAACCCTGAGATGGGCTAAAAGTGGCCAGTGCACTGTGCCATCTAAAAATTTGCTTCCATTCTAATTCAGTATTTCTCCTGAATAATAGTAACTGAAAAAAAAAAGCACTTTTTTAGATAATTTGGAATATTGTGTTTGGGTAAAATCAAAATGTATCATTCAAAAACATTTCATTTTCATATAATTTCCATAGTATAACGCTACAAAACTATGACAGAAGATATAATTTTAAAACATAACCTACTCTATTTTGAAGTGCACCCATTCAAACTTAACAAAAGATTTTATTCACGTTGTTTACAAATTAAAATTCTATTGAAATTGATGCCCTGCTGAAAAGAAGTTTAGATAACATCAGAACACTGTTTTCCCATTGGAAAATACTCCGTGTGAAATTTCTAGCCAGCTTCAATAGTTACAAAACAAAGGAACAAAGACTGACACAATCCCTAACCTACTTACTGCAGCTGGAGCTTGTTCTGCTGCAATGACAGCCTGCTCTTTCAGGCGCCTTATCTCTGTGGAGTAGGCTGCAATCTCCTTTTCCAGGCGCAAATGACGATGCAACAGCGCTTCAGCACTTGATTCATCTTTTCCATAGTCCTTGCTGGCCAGAAGGGGTTGCCTTTCTTGCAACCATGAATTTGCTTCATTGATGTCAGCAAAGTACTGAAGGGAACAGAGGAGAAGAAAATGCTGGGTCTCATTCTGAAAGTATCACACACAACTCCTTTTTTTTTTTTTTAAATAACAATAAACAAGGAAGAAATGCCAATAGGTCTGCAGATATAAGGTTACTTCCAGGTGTTGTGACAGCTATAAATAAAGTGGCTGTGCAACTCCAAATCATTGATGTATTTCATAATCATATCAAGAACAGATAATGCATATTATCACACTGAATAAACAGATTCAAGTATTGCCTTGCTATTACCCTTCAAAGAACATCTAAATAAAGGTTTATGCTGATTAATAGCAGTGGATCTAAAGAATAACTAGCAGTGAGACTCTGCAGCAAAATCTTTTTTTCCCCTGTAAATTGCCTTGTTAAAGTAGTAGAACAAAGAAATAAACAAAAAAATCCCACAGCATTTTGAGATAAAAAATAAAGGCACAACAGAAAAAAGAAAAAAAAAGCACAGTAGTGAAGAGAAAAGAAAGAAGTAAATCACCGTAATGATGGTAAACCTATAGGTGGAGAAGACAATTTAGACTTTGCCAAGAACAAAGCTGCTAAGCTTTGTTCAAGGAGCTCATGGGGGAAACAGACTGAGCATAGATGCAAGAAAGGGACAGTAGTAAGAATACCTGAGACACTGTAATGTGATTTTGAGTGCTGATTTTATAGGAGCTCCCTATCTGCAGATGTGTTAATGTTTGTTCGTGTAAAAAAAATCTGCAGAGATCAGAATGGAACAGTCAGACATTTCCCAGACTATGAAAAAGTTCACAGTTGATCCAAGTCTTCTGGTGTGTTTGTTTTGTTGTTGGGATTCTCTGTGTGTGAGATTAGTGGTGTTTTGTTGTTGTTGTTAGAAAAATGTCACACAGCTGCCCAGATCCCACCTTCAAAATTTACTGTGCATCAGCATGGTTAGGTGAAGTACTTCCGTAAGAGTTTATAACGGAGAGCAATCCCCAGCCACAGTTCTCTGCTAGGCACAAATCACTCAAATCTCCTGCCTGGCAGGCTTGCAGGAGGAATAAGACTGAACCGTGGAGATCTCTTTCTGAAGACTGGCACCTGAAAGCTTCCTTTTGCTGTTGCCCTGTATGCAGGGACAGGGGACAGAAGTGAACCACAACTGTGACCCCCATTCCACATGTCACAGCAAGACTTGCTTACCTGTTTGATGAGAGCTGCTGCCTGCAGGCGGTTTTTGCGATCAGCCACCTCATCCTGGAGCTGCTGCCACAATGTTTGGAGCTTGTCTCTCTGTTTCTGGATGTCCTCCTCATATGTAGGGTTCCTCTGGCTCAGATCCCAGCCCCTCCTCATCACATCTGTGCAAATGGCCCTGTGCGAGTTGCACTCTGCTTCAAGAGCCTAGCAGAGGGATGGGAGAAACATGAACACAACTCATTCACTGCCAGCTAAGAGCAAAAAGGGGGATTCATATTCTCAGCTACTACAATACATATATTTGCAAGAGCCCTGTGTCTTATCTGTGCCCAAGACTTTTCCCTAAGCTCTGTGATGATTGACCTTTGCTCCCCACACATAAGCGTCTTTTTTTTTTTTTTTAAACCTTTGTGCAAAGGTAAATTTGCTATGCCATCTTCTCTGAGGGAGACATTTATTTGTGGACCACCAATTCAGTGCTCTTATGCTTTCCAGAAGTAGCAAATACAAAACCAAACACACCTGCATATTAAATCTGCCCAAGAGGCTTCTGCTTCAGTTTTGTCACTCATGTCCACAGATCTCTACACTTGTTTATAATGATTCTACGTCAGAAAAAGGCAGTAGCCAAACTTGTGGCATTAGTTCATAGCAAGCTCTCAGGAGTGGTAATTTCTACACAACTCACACAATGCTATCCATGGGGCTCTCATCATGATTGCTGTTATCAGTGATTTTTTTTTTTTCCACCAGCTCTTCTCTTTCCGTACCATCAGGAGAGGTGTTGGGAAAAACAAAACCTAACAATTTATTTTTCCTTCCCATCCACCAATGTGAGATAGTAAGTAGTCCAGTATCTTCATGTAGCCCAGGAGAGGCCCCAGTATAAGATATAGTCCTTCTCTACACTTTCTGTCTTCTCCTGGAAAAATACCCATCCTGCACATTGCCTTAAAAAAAGTTCCAGATACTGGTGATGAAACTTGAGCTAATGACTGGTTTGACAGTTTTCTTATATCTGCTGCACGGTCTGAAGGACGTAATAACGCAGAGAATAAACACTACCAGCAAAATAATATACCTTGTGCTTCTGAATGGAAGCTGTAATCTGGCTGACATCTTTCCCTAATGTAGTTGTTCTTGCTATTTTCCATTTCTCAGAGATCCATGATTCTTCCTCTTTGCAGTCACGGAAGAATTCGAAGAGCTTCAAAGCCTCTTCTAGCTGGGATTTTCTGAAGCAAAGAAAATAATGTATCCAAGTCAGAATTAGGATCCTAAGGAGATAATGCTACAGAATAGCATAAACTTCAGAACTTTGAAAAAACCCCAAAATTTGAATGTATCATCATTTAATTTATTTATGCAAGAAAGCAAGGGAAACAAAATTAAATATCCCTTGTCTTCTAGGAGACAAGGAGATAACTGTACGCTATTCAGACTACACATAAAGCAAACCATTTCTTATGCTAAGAATGAAGTTATTTTTTAGCTATGGAGGTGAATGATCTCTTTCAGACAGCTGTAATAAAAACACTCAAATTGCTCATTTTATGTCTTTATAAATGGAGAAATGGAAATTTTCAAATGTGAGGAAGTTGAGTCTTCTGATTAAGGGATTAACTGAACACCTTAATCAGAAAGAAGGAGCTATAAACAGTCATACCGTGTTCTGCTCTGAGCTATAAGGTTCTGATATAGCTGACGAAGCATCGGAACTTTTGCATAAAGCACTTCTGCTTTAACTGTCCTGTCCTTGCTGATTTCTGCTGTCCTTTGAGTTATGTGTGTCAGTCTATCATCATAGGAAGAGATCTGCAAGTCAATCAAGTTGTGCTTTTGAAGCAAATCTACTACTTCTAGGAGCTGCTTCCCACAGTCCTGGGAATTCACTAGTGCCTGCAAACAAAGTGAGAAAAAAAAGGCATTTGCAGAGAGTGCATCCAAGGGATTGGTACAAAGAAATTGGTTGAAAGCTTCCTGTTGACTCTGATAGCTTCTAAATGTAAAAGAATATGTCAGCTATGTAAAGCCCAAAATACTTCTCTTTCAGTTTCACAAGGTAACAGCAACAATCCAGAGTTTGTAACATCTGCAGAGCAAGCAATGGTCCCTTAAAATAACTATCTGTTTTCACAACTAAGTTATGTCTGTTATGTAAGCACTTAAGGTTTCAGGATTTATGCGCACAAGAATAGCCCTCTTCTATTATACATCCATCTGCAGGCAGATGGATTCAGTCTGTATTTGGAGAATTCTATCTACAGTGTCCCATCTAACGTTATGTTTTGACTGTGAGTTTTTTTGTTTGATAAATTTACTTGACTTTGCTATGGAAATAATGAATTATTTTCATTATTTACTAAGTACTTCATACTAGTATGGCCATACTAAGTGTGAAGTACTTATTTTTGTTATTTAGATAATGAAGTCAAGTATAATAGTAAATACTTAATACTTACTATTGGGCCCAATGAAAGTACTGCATGCTTTACTGTCTGTCCTCTTTCTAATTTTACCAATTATTCTAATAGAGAGTGTTATCTTTCCTTATTAATCTTTCTTCTCATATCCTCAGGCTATCATGGTTCCAACAATGTCACTACCATTAGAAGTTTTTGCTGACTAACACTTAGACAAATAGATTCATAACTTACAGATACCTCTTGTCTTTGATTTGAAATTCACACCTTCACATAACCTGTTTACTCTTTCAACTTAGGTACAATGCAGCCTGCAGTTGTAGGGATTTCTCTGTCTTTAAGTAAGACAAGGCAAGACCAAAGGATGAATGCTGTCTGCCATTACAGAATTAATATGAAAGCAGTTATTTCCTATGATAGAGAGAAGACTGAGTTCTGACACTCTGGTAACACTTGAAAACTCTTGTTAACGGTGAGCATTGTGCATTTTGCTGTGAAACTTTTGTCTTTTATAGGTTTTGGTAGCTGAAACCCAGATGCTTGCCTGAGCTACTTTCCAACTCTATAAATACTGGAGTTACTTCCAGAAGGTGATTCAGTGTAGTTACCTGGAATGGGAACAGAAGACTGTTTTGTTTTGTTTTTTTCAACTTTTGCCTTCAGATTTCTAAATTTAGGTGAGAGATGTACCATCTTTATTTTATGACATAATTTGAACCTATAGCAGCAATACCATATTTCACCTTCTGATTAGAGAGACAGCTTGTAACAAGGACTGTGTTTCTTTTTTCCCCATGTAGATACCAGCAGTGATGAACTGAAACCCAAACTTTGGCATCTAAGTAAAAACTGTCTTTTCTCTATAACTGAAAGACATATTTTCTGTTGGTACCAGAGAGTGAGTGCACTAGTCCTGGAATATGAGGGTTTGTTTACGGACACATGTTGTTAACAGTGTGAGCCGTGTGCTGTTGGAGGGGGCTCAGTACCTGCAGCTCTTTTAGCTCCTCCATAATGGCATCAATGTCCCTCAGGAGGGCTAGAATCTCCTGCATTGTACTCAGGGAGCGTTGTTGTTTCTGCAGCTGATCCAGAAGATCTTGCCACTGCTTTGAAATGCTGTTTTCCCTACAAAGGAGGAGAGAGATGATCAGCTTGGATCAAAGACTTCAGGCCTCATGGGTAAAAATTCCCAGTTCTCACAGCTTTAGAAGAGATAAATGAACACACACAAGGCACATCACTTGTGGAGGAGGACAGGCCATGACTGAAAAACAGGTGAAGTATTTTTAGCCTGTCCTAAGTCAGGATACACTGATAATTAGAGAAGTCATAATTTCTTAAAACTTGAGAACTGGAGTCAACTTGGGAAGACTTTGTGACTTAAAAAATCTGTATCTCCCCAGCTACAGACTGAAAAAGAAATGTGTTGATTTTGAGGAAAAAGAAGCATACATTTTCTAAGTATTTTTGATGGAATGTAGGATTTTTGGCAGAACAAATGTTTTCATATACAGATTAAAATACCTCAGAACTATTTTTCACTTGAAATCAGTTTGAGTCTTGATCACTGAAGCAAAAACAAACCTAACAAACATAAGACAAAACATTTCTCTTATCTGATGAAACTGTTCACAGGTGGAAGAAATTCCTGCCAGCTCTACTAATGAGGAGGAGAGCTATGATTCATAGCCACAATTCATCTTTTTCGTCTATGTAAAAAAAATTAAAATAATTTCAACCTCCACCACCACATGGTCTCAAGACCACCACTCACTTCTTCACAATTTGATCTTTGCTGTGATAGTTATTCTGGCTGATGACTGTTGCCATTTCGGCCAAAGCTGTGAAGCGTTCCCTCCTGGGGAGTACATCTGCCACAATGGCTTCCAGCTTCTTACTGGCAGCTTCCATCCTATCTATGCTCTCTGGCCAGAAGTCTTGCTTTCCAATCACTTTCCTCATGTCTTCCAAGTAAGCCTCACGCAGAGCTGCCTTCTTCAGGAACCTCGTGGCTAGCTGTTCCAGCTTCTCTAGCCTCAGCATCTCCTTCTGCAGTGCTCTTCCCCGGTTGTGTTCTGCCTTTTCCAGGATAATCCAGTGCTTTTCCACATCCTGCAGTGTCCTCCCCTCTGGAGGCAGATATACTCGTAGGTTGTTGGCTCTCTGCTTGGTCCTGATGTTGAAGAGATGAGCTTCAATCATGCCCTTATCTTGATATTTAGGGGGTTTCTCCACAGTGCGGAAGGTCTTGAAATTGGCCATGAGCAGCCACATTTCCTGAAGAGAGTTGGGGAAGATACGGTCATCCAGCTCAATCACCTTCTGCTTAATCCATTTCAGGAGGTCAGAGACCATCTGCTCATATAGAAGCTTCAAGTCATCTATCTCCTTCAGGAGGAACACAATCTGAAATGGGAATACGAAGTTAGAAGCCACATAAGAAACAGAATGAGCCAAGATGGATGAACAGAATGCAACATCATTGTAAACAAAACTTAGGATCCAAACAGAACAGTATATGTCAGGAGGACAGTATTTAACAAGCAAATTGCCACAGTCATCAAATTTTTATACCAATCATAGAATGGTTTGGGTTGGAAGGGACCTTAAAGACAATCTAGTTTTAACTCGTTCTAGTTCCATTAGGTATAGATATCACATAGGTATAGATTTAACCTACGAGGCCACATGGCCTTTCACGAAAAAAAAAACCAAAATAACCAAATAAATGTTATTTAATGTTTAATTTCATTTTTTTTTTTTAATTTAGGAAAAGGTTAAATTTTGAAATAGATAGCACGCATATGACAACTGTCGACAGTTCCTATGAGAGCTGACCAGAAAGCAGAAGTCTCAAATAGAGGCTTCAGAATTTTTGTTTCACAATGGATCCAAACTGAGATATTTTTCATTCTCTTTCAAAAAAAGGAAACAGTCTTATCCTATCTGTTAATATGCAATCAATTCCTCTTAATCTCAACACCTTGGGTGTGGGAACCGCCTGACAAGATTTTAGTTCTCTCACATGCCAACAGCAGACTGTTGACAAACTGATCCTTCTCAATCTCTTCTGTTGGAGCCATTTCACTTTTCATAAATTATCAGAGAAACAAAACACATTATAGCTAAACAGGTTGGTAAGGATGTTAACTGATTCAACAGTAATTTTTCTAGTCTATAACATTTATCTGTTTCGTCTGCAGTCTGGCCTGCATTTATCTCAACTGTTCATATATCTCAGAAATCCATTTAGAATGAAATTCATAATGAAATAAAAAAAATGTTAGAACGAAGTCATCCTTTCTTTCAGTTTTTCATATTTTTTCAATTTCTGTGTCTTTATAGTTTTTCCTTACTTTAATTCAGTAGCCTCGCTGTAGACATCAGGGTTAATGCTGAACAATGTTGTCTGCCTCTATCATTTTCCTGAAGCAGGCAGGCAGATTAGCGAGGGAGATATCGCTGAGCAAAGGCCCATGCCTTGCAAGTGGTTATCTGCTTTTACCTAGCAGAGAGTGCACTTGGCAATGAATAAATGTCACAGTGCTTGAAGAGTAGCAAAACAGCACCAACCTTGAGTGAAGGAAAAGCAGCCCATGTTGCCAGGGCTCCTTTCTGTATTTTCTGCCATCGTACCCAGTTCTTGCTGAAAGATCCCAGTAAGTGCATGGCTACTTCACGTGGGTGGGGGAAAGCAGATTTACCTCTCCAGGATGAATCCCTCTGCCATCCTGGTCACCCACAGAGTCTCAACTCAAAGGCTTCCTTGACACACTCAGACTTCCCTCCCCAATCCTATTAGTAAATTCAGAACTGCCTATTTGAGGGGACTAAGGACATGAGGAGATTAACATCTGTTTTGTTATCCTTCTTTATGCTTGTGTGTGTAAGAAACACAGGAAGACAGGCGAGCAATATTAGAGACAGGTGAAAGTACCAAAGGAGACAAAGAGAGAAAAAGGAAGCAGTAAGTGGAAAGAGAGAGAGAGAAAAGAACGCATGAATACATACATACAATGAAAAAAAACGGTGGAGCACAATAAAAACTGAAAAAAAAGAGAGTAAGAAATGCTCTTTCTGTGTTTGCCCATAATACAAAGATATAGCCTGTTGATCCTGCCCGAAAAGCAGAGTCTCTGCTGGAGTCCAGACAAATCTTACTGCTCACTCTCCACACTTATGCCCAATCTTTTATTTAGCTGAATTCAAAGTCTGGCTGTCATCCAATAGTTCTTCAGAGAACATCACTGTCACTGAGAAACATTTCAGAATCATCTTGTTCTTGTCCCAGACCGCTTAGTTGAACAAAGTCTGCTTCATAAAAAGGTTTGGCCTTGTCACCATCAGGGATGTTCTAGTTTTATGTCTCCTACTGAGCAATATATTCCCCCCTCTAGAGTCAGAGGAGGGAATATAGAGTCATCTTGAGTGTATAAGTTTTCTGTAGACTGATTGAAAAAATACAGTGTGGAGTATTCTGAAGGTAGAAAATAAATTCTCTCCAAGAGAAGTAGTCCTTGGCAGAAGGATCACAATATTTTGGCCAAGATCCACTCAAAATTCCTTCCCTTTTCCATTAGCAAGTTGCAAGTAGTTCACACGTAACTCAATCATATGTGAGACTAAATATATATTGAAAGTGTTAAAAAAAAATCTTATTAAAGAAATTTTATTTTATAATTTTATGCTTCTGTTCACTTTTTTTTTTTCTTGGAGATTTCCTCCTTCTGTTGCTCTTGCTCATTTTTCATTTGTTCATTCACAATTTGTATCTGACTGAGGAGTTAGAAAGAAAGGATGAGAATTTTTGAAGAAAATAGAAATTCAAAGTAGTCTCTTTCCTATTAAATCTTTCCTATTAAATTAGAAAATTGTTGACTAGCTGTTTTTGCCTACCTGTAATCTTCCCAAGATTAATGAGATCTGCATGGCTTCAAGCTGCATTAGAAGCATATCAGCTCTCACACAGAAACTGGGAGGTTAAAAAGGGATCTGCATCCAGAGACAAATGTAGTCCCTCTAGAAATCAAAGCCTAGAGACTTTTCAACATTCAAGTGACAATAAAAAGTTTTCAATTCAGTTTGATGGCATTTGATACAGTTCAAGTGATCCTGAAGCTGACCTTGCAATAAATACATTTCCAACACAAATTTAACTTCATGTATTTAACTTTTAAATTCTGAAGATAGCAATGCACTTACTTTGGCAAGTCGCTTTTGATTTGTCTGGCCTTGTTTCATTCTGGAGAAGTAGTGGTAATAGAGTGACACATAAGTCATGATTGATCTCTCGTCTGGGGAGGGTACTGCCACATCCTCAGCATCAAGCAGCTTGCTGATCCCTAGCTCTTTTTCAGCAACATTAAAGGCATTGTTCAGGTTTTTGATGGGCTGGTCTTGCCGCAGTGAGCTATAATTGATAAGATCAGGCCTGGGCAAGGAGAAGAACAGAGAAAAAAAGGGGAAGAAAGATTTATGTTTGTCTTAAGTTCTTTCAGATGATAAACCACAGACTGTTTATTAGATAAGGAATAACTCTGAAATTATTCTGTCTGACCTGCTTTATTCAGAAACCTCAGAACTATACAGCTAGAAAAAGATTCTCCTTTATGAAACTAAAATACCACTCCCAGCATATCTCTGACCTTCAGTTATTTCTCACCCTCACCATTGAAAACCAGTGCCTACTAGAGTGGCAATTCTGAACAGGGAGATGACTCCCAGTTGGGTAAATTTCAGAGTATCCTGACTAGAAGATGGAGCAGAACTATTAGTGGCAGAACTGTCCAAGGCTATCTCAGGTGGTTCCTCCCCTTGGGCTGTTTTCTTCACACCTTTTAAAATGGCCATAGAAGGAAGGTAAATGTTGAGAATTTTACTCTGTTAAAATTGAATCAGAAGGTGTAAACGCTCAGAAAACTTACACAATAAAAGCAATCACTACACTAGTAACTGTTGAAAATGAGCAATGAGAATATGAGTGGGAGGCTTAGACCAAACACTGGGCAGTGTTGTCCAGATGTGATAATCCCTTAGAAATCCCACTTCCAACAAAACGAACAGTGAAGCAGGAGCTTTTGGTCCTTCCTTCCTTCCTCAGAGGCAGCGTATCCATTTAAGAAAGGAGAGTTTTCAGTGAATAAGGGTAAGGAGAGAATTTTCTAGTTTCTTGGCAAATATCTATTATTCAGACTGTTGTGCCTTCAGACAGCTTGTGCCAGAACTAGAAAAAGCAACAAGCAAATCGTCTTGAGCTCAGCTCTTACCTGTGGGCATGTATAAGTGCATTGAAGGCCAGTCCATCACTCCAGCTTTTAGAGAAGTCCTTCACATTTACGTTGGGATAGCTGGCAGTTTTATGCTGACACCAAAGTAGTAGGGCTTCATTGGCAAATAGCTGATCAGCTCTGCCTCCAAATTCTTCCTGTGAAGACAGCAAAGAAAAATCAGTGTGTGCAGTATGCGGAAGTAGCATCTGTGTTTTATATTCCCAACAAAGATAACTTTGTACTACTTCTGCCCAACTTGTAAATCATCTCAAACAGTCATCAGTTCCAGGCTGAATCTGTCATGAAGACAGAACGACTTAACATAAAATTTGAAGTTTTCTATCAGAGTAAAAGTTAATTGAATGAATTCCTAAATCATAATATGAAATGAAGATAATAAGTTTTTATTTTTTTCTTTTCTGCAAGGTTTGTAGAAGTCAAGTAAATGCAAGAAAGATATAAAGTTTAGTTCATTTGCTTTCCTAGCTTTGATCTAGAATTCAGAAAAAAAAAAAAAAGTTGAGATCTGTCATTAGAAATTACTAATTTTGATTTCACAATGTCTTCATAGGAGCTTATCCCTCATGTACTTGAAGTACATGGTGAAAAACCTTTTTTCTAAAAATAATAAAGAAGAATAATTTTCTTTAGAGAAAGACAGCATGTACTTCATATCTAGAGATAAATGACATCAGAGAAATTCTTTCTGAAGTTAAAGCCAGTAAAAAGTTTGTGAAAGGGAGTGATGAACATGAATATCTCTAAGTTATTGTTTTCTGTCTCTGAGAAATTATGAAATGGATTCAATTCCTTTTACAATTTGCTGGCAAGTAATTTGGTAATATTATTAAGATCTGCAGGATCAAAATGGACAGGAAACATCATCACAACAGTCCTTTCTGATCTGAAGCTCTACAAAGCCTCTGAATTCCTTTCATCAGGCAAAAATAAAAAGACCTTGTTTTACCTTATCAAGTTTGATAGATGAAATTTGAAATCGAAGTATAATGATCCAGATGAGTCCCAGGATTAAGGTTCTGTCACCGTCTACGATATTCTCAGGACCAATCACTTTCACTTGTACCTGCTGATAAACAAATATCTGTTCAGTATGAAATTACTCACGTCAAGCTCTCTGAACAAGACATCTGTGTAACAGGCTGGTGTTGAAGAGGGCATTCAGGCTTTCTTAAGGAAACAGATTTTACGCAATTACTTCATTTGTCCATATATCTGCGAACTCCCATGTTCATCCCTGAGCTCCCATATGCACCAAAAATGAGATTCAGGAAATATCTGACAAAGGGATGTTGGTCTCAAGGATTTAAAGTTCATTTACTGGTTTTGAAAATTGTGGTTAAGTAAAGAAACACAGCTCAATGACCCTTTCCTCCAAAGGAGTGGCAGCTGGGCAAACTCAGTGATCATTTGATGTGATCTCCAGAGAGCTAGTCTACATATAGCTCTTAGGCTCACCAAACAGTCCAAATATCCTACTAAAGAAGTCACAGCTTCTTTCTCCATTATTTCTTGAACAGCAAGATAGGCTGTAATACGCAAACAAAGTGCTTTTCAAGAAGTCTGAACATGCTCTATAGTCTCTTGATATCTCTGTGAACCCCTTTGGAGACCAGACTTGTGTGACAAGTCTAACTGGAAAAGTCTGGATGTGCACATAATGCTGGGCCTTACATGGGGTGCATTTTCAGCAGATGTGTTAGGTGGAGCACACCAAGCCCCATGCAGCATTGCATTTGTTTTGTAATCAGTGGAAAAGCATGCATTACATACTTTCTGTGTTTACTGCTATGAAACCCCTCTGCTCCTCCAGAATTTGTAACACAGAGCCGTGTTTGATGATTTTCCAGAGAAGCATATAATAAATTGATTTTTTAAAAAAGAAAAAAAAATGGCATGCCATCTTGTAGCTTAAGTGAGGATATACAACTTGAATATATAAAACTACTGCAATGGCTTGCCTGAAACTGTTTGAATCAGAGCTCTAAAATCCCCGTTTTTATACCAGGTGGCTTCATCAGTGTCTATTGCTGTTTACTTTGCCCCAGTTTGGGGAAAGCATTACATCTAAAAACCAAATAATTAAAAATTTTAAGCTGTCAGGAGGGAAAACTGCTGCCAAAAATCTTTGAATTTATTCAGAAATTGTAGACAGGTTTTCAGGAACTACCCAGGCTTCAGAGAACATTTATCTGACTTAAGTCATGAAGGGGCTGTTTTAAGAAGTTGCTCACTCCTTTTTGCCACAGGAACCAAAAATGTTCATTTTGTTTGTCTTGTTTGCCTTGTCCTGCTCTTACAGTGCATGACATTTCTTCACCTATCAGGGAATATGATTGTGACATCCAGGATAAATCTGCTTCCATTTCTAAAATCCCAATAAATGAAAAAAAAAAAATAATAAGGGAGAGTGAGGTAATTACATGAGTAAAACAAAAAGACCACTGGTGCAGTAACTTTCTCCCTTTTCCCTATGCCTTTGTGTTTTTTTTTCCCCCTGTAGTGTTGTTCTCTCTTTTACAGTCACATATTCTTATTTGCCAGTCCATTTTCTTTTTACAGCTTTCCTCTTTCCAATACCAAAACTGGTCAACAATTTTTTCACATGGCTAATGCATCCATCAGAAAATGTAAATCTAAGGAAATAAATATTTTCTATTATGAAAGTGAATGTTTTGAGTGCATTTCTCTAATTTTTATTTTTTTTTTAATGGGAAGTTTAAAATCAGTATTTAAAATCAGCATTTCAAAATATTATTCATTTTCACTTAGGTGTGATGTTTTTGGAGGAATATTATATATTTGTAGGCCACATTTTCATTCAATAACAAAAATCTGTTGTTTTTTTTGTTTGTTTCATTTTTTATAAAACCTGACCTGTATTCAAAGAACATTCTGCTACGTACTAGAGGCAGAAATTATTATGAACAATTATTATGACTAATCAGTTAGTAACATATACAATCTATTTTTATATATAATATCAATATTAGTATCAGCTTACCTTGGATTTCAGAAATGTAATGGCTTTGCTGTTGTTCTCTAGAAAATGCACTCTCATCTTTCCCCGGTTCGGTCTGGGCAAAGATTCTCCAGAGAGCAACTCCAGGAGTTGCATGAGATAGATGCCATCCTTCAGGTCTGTGTAAATATTTTCTATTTCAGCCCTTATCTGCAAAGACCAGTCACACAACATCAACTCTGGCTGAACATTTGGCCCACAGGTCCTTTGACTTCTAGTACTAAACAAACAACACCTTGTTGCTGTTCCGCTGAGTCTGCTGTATGTCAGTGCATAAATGTGAAGTATGAGCGAAGAAAGTCAAATCACAAAAAATAGGTTCACGTAGGGACTGACATTATTACAGAAAGTAGGCAGAACTAAAAACCCCTAACAAAACACAACTTAGGAAATACAGAAAAAAAAATAATCAGATTTTGAAAAATAACAAAATCACAAAAGTGGTTTGGAAGTGCTGACATTTTTTATTTCAATTGAAAAGTCCATTCTCAGCTTTTTACTCTGAGCAATGCATTCAATTTAAAATTTAAACTGATAATCCCAAAGTTAAGTGAAGCAAAATAAAGGAAATTTGAAGACATAGAACAGTTTCCATGACTCGTTTTACATTCCAAAATCTTAATCTATTACTTGCTGCCTAGACCTTCACTGCCACCTCAAGTCTCCATATTTACAGATGGTCTTACACTTAAGTGCAATTACTATGTAAAACATTAGGATCTACAAAAATGTATCTCACTGCTGCCAGTAGTAATGTCACCCAGAGCTTAGGTGACACACCATGACACAGTGTGTACTCTGATCTAATAAGTGCTTGCCTTAGGCGTTTCCCTTTGGCCTTAAGCCACTAGCCATCAAGTGACAATGAAACCATATCACACACCCAACAATAACTTGCAGTGATTCTGAAATCATGGTAAATAATCTTTTCACCTCAAAAAACAAAAAAAGAAATAAAATATTCCTGATGTTTAATTGGTTAGTTGTGTGATTTTTTGTTTGCTTTTCAGTTTGGAGCATAGTTAAATGTAGGTGAAATAAAGGATAAATGCATTTTTTTCACTCTTCACAGTTTTTTTTTCTTATTTTGTAAACCCCTGAGAATTTAAAGGCAAGTTACGTACAGAGACTTCAGTTCTGTTCTTTGTGTAGAACAAGGACTGACAGCTTTCTCTGGCTGATTATTTCCATGAAAAATTCTGTTTTATTGCCATCTTTACTACTTTTTGCATTTAAGTAGTCCTAAAACTCCACCTACAGTATATTACAACAAAAAAAGTTAAAGCTATTATGTTCTGTGGCAGTTTTATTCATGAAGAATAGTTCCATTTTAATTTAATTGTAAGGAGACTGTCTCCCTACATATGCTTTATGCCCCACTGAGCAACAGTAATAGCTTTGTTACATCTGTCTCCACACAAACAAATCAAAGATTGCTTAACAAATTCACTCCAGTTTCCCTTAAGCATTAAGCATTCCCTTAATGCTAAACTTGAAGTAGTCAATAGTACAATTGAGAATACTGCAGTGTCCTATAGTAGGATAGTATCAAGTTAAAGTCCATGTTGGCAAGTTTGACTATATTGCTGAGAAGACCTTGATAAGCTCTTGGTCTCTGCACCATTTCTTACCTTATATGGTTTGGAAAGCTCTCACAGGATTTTCTTCTCATGCTTTTATGATCCACAGTCAAGTACTATGCAGGAAGTGGAGACTAACATTTTAATCTTTGAACTTGAATGTGTTTTTAAAATGTCAAAGTATATATTGATTTGTAGCTATATAGAAATAATTTCCTACTTCATAAAAGCTTAACTTTCTTGCAGGTAGGAAAATGAGAATGTGTTTTGTAGCTCCTCACTTAGAGTAAGAAAAATTAATTTAAAAGTTAATTGTACTTTGAGGCTGGCTTTACACAAAATCCTGAGATAAACATCAAAATGAAAAACATATGTCTAATACTGAAACACTGTACAGTATTCATGAGCTAGAATGGAAACAAGAGATCTGGCCTGCTTTGGTGTCTCCAAGGTCCATTTTCATTAATATCAACTATGGACAGTAGAAAAGTGAATTGTTCTTGGAAAATGTAATTCCATATTGTGTCACTGATAAACTCATTTTGGGCACAAATAATGTATCTGCAGTAAATCTGGTGACTTTCGGAATATAGTGGATTACCTTGCATGAACAAGTCAATTGTACGCTACCTCTGATACTTTCTGGAAATCTGAGACTAACTGAAACCTCACCGATCTGTAATTGCACAGTAGTATGTCTGAAATTTCTAGACCTAAGGCAACTTTTTCAGAGCCACTGAGCAGCAACTTGTAACATGGACAATGGAAATAATTATGAGGCAGAAGATACAGGATGAAGTGCTCTGGTTAGTCAAAGTCTTTCTTGTTTGCATATGTAAGTAATCAAAAAGTTGCACAAAAATTGACATACGCAAGAATATAGCGAGTGAAGCAATCAAAAACAAAGACAAAACCAGGAAAAAAGTCATGGGTGGAGTAGGTACCTACATTATTCCTGAAGAAGATATTATTCATCCAGTTGGTGAAGGTTTTCTTTTGCATGAACATACGCTGCTCCTGCAGTCTTTTGATGTGATCTTTTTCAAATTCACTATTCATGGTGACCTAGGAAGTAAGAAATTCCAGTGAGGAGGTCAGTACTGAAGAGATGTACTTGGCCAACTACAGTGTTGTACCCAATATATATTGGAAATCCAGCTCCTATAAGTACAAATTTCAATACGACACCCAGTATAATACTCTAATTTCCTTTAGCTTGTACTTTGCACTTTATGTTCACTCAAATTTATTTTTACTTATAAGTGTCCTCCCTTTTAAATTGCATCTCTACTGTCAGGATGAAAATGAGACATATTAATGCACCTTTACTTTCTTTCAGTTTCTCCCCAGCCACTTGATCCCATAAGAACCGTGATATCAATGTCATCAATAACTCCATGGAATGTGCTGAAATCACGTGATTGAGAACTGATTTTAGACTCTGTCAGAAAGAGAGGGATCTGCAAATCACCCAAAGCACTGCTTGAAAGTGTGTTATGCTATCCAAGGACTGTTTGGGATGTTGTTGTTGGCTTTCAGATCATGGTATATCAAGCAGAAGTTGAATGATCTTTTTAGAAAAGAAACAACTTGGTTCTTTCCTCTTACAAGTT